>VDFB02373365.1:82710420-83083848 GCA_007258455.2 Sequoia sempervirens
TCTGGTCATCCAATTTATATTAAAAATCCTTACTTATTATTCTATAGGTTGCTTTCCTTAAAAGTGGTCCATCAAATAGCCTAACGTGTCAGTCTTCCAGCGAAATGCCACCAACAAAAATGTACTCATCAGTCCTCCTCGCTTTAATCTTTTACAAACTATTTTCCTTCCATTCGCTTTCTGCAGGGTGGTGGAGAAACAAAATGCTAAGAATTTCTAGTTTCTACTACAACTAGAAAAATTACCTTTTTAATTGTTTGCATACTATTCAAGTAATAAAGGGAATGGAAAAGACAGTCGATGGTGAATAACAGATATCGAAGAACCACATGAAGCTCATGTCTGCTGCGTTCTTATCTTTACAAGAATTATCAAAGCCAAGGTCCACTTACTGTCTTGGTCAAGTTGTTGAAGAAGATTCCTGTCTGTTGACTAACCATATAGTTTGGTTAGACAATTTATTGGGTGAGAATAATTGAATTGGATGGTGTAGAATCTAAGTATCATGGAATCTAGATAGCAAGAAGGGATAATTGGATTTGATGGATTATTATGTTTATAAATACATGCTGGTATGGATTAAATTTCAGGGAGCATCATTATCAAGAAACATTTAATTAGATTGACACTTTGGGATGAATGGCATCATCATATAATTCAAATAATTGACAAAAATATCTGTGATGAAACAATTGGGTTATATAGATATCGGCATCTTTGTCTTTTTTGTGGACAAGCAGATTACAACATGATGAGTAGGCATATATCTAAATCAGAAATTGTCTTTCAGCTAAGCAGTCATGAGCAAGGGGATCCCATCTGTCAAAGTCACTCAGGGGTTGAACCTGGCCCAATTGTGCCCATGGGGGTTTGAACCTTGGTGGATGGTGTAATAAAGGAACATACCATCATTCTCACTGATTGTACTCAACCAATTGAATTACAACCTTTTGACTAATTGACCAAAATTTGAATACTTGTTCTTGACTATTAGCTTCCTTACTATGTAATAGTAGTAGAATAGGTGACGGAGTTCAACCCGGGTGACAGGGTTCAGCCCTTGCACAAATTTACACAAAATATACTTGTCCTCTTAACCTTAAGCCGGTTGCTTAGCTTTAAATAGTCTGACCATTTTGTTTTGAAAAATGTTTGTTTAAGTTGTTACCCTTCTAGAATATAAATTTGAATGCTTGGCCTCTCCCACCTATTGATAGTTCCAGACCTCTTCACATTGATAGTAAGATTGCATAAATTATCTCTCCTTTAGAACTAATACAAATTCTACGTCTATCTTGTTATTCTCAATGGTTTACTCCAAGAGCACTTTTGCATTGAAAGGGGACGCATTTTGTTTAGAATGTGAGAACCTAGAAGACTTCTAAGAATTCGAGTTATCTGCTGTATTCATTCATTAGTCCGCCTCGAATTTTCTGGATTCTACTGAGTGGGCGAGCTCCTTGAACCATAATAGACATGGAGAGAGAAGAATATAGGGAAAAACTGGAAACCAGTTGTCCCCTCATTACTGCAACAAACAGCCATGGGAGCTCCATATTGGTTGTTGCTATCAGTACCTTTGTTGTTGTGATGGGTTCACTGAACTTTGGCTTTGGTGTCAGTATCCTGAATCATTTTTGCTTATTTTATTATAGAACAAAGCAAGTTACATTGATGGATTAGATTAGATAGTTTAATGGAAGTTCAATAGTAAGCGAACGAGAATGAATGATTTGTTTCAGGTGGGATTTTCTTCTCCATCAGAATCGGAAATCATAGAGGAGCTTGGCCTTAGCACATCTCAGGTGCTTTAATGAATATTTAAATGCAAATACTCATAGAAAATATATGTCTCAGGTTAGTTGATTCGTAAATTGTATATAGCCTGCTAATGAAAAATAGGATAAACGCTGGGAAAGGAAAAAATCTACGTAGGTTGTTTGATGCTCTATTTACCTTGAGAATAGAAAACCGTAAGTTGGTCGATTTGTATGTAGCTTGAAAGTGGAAAATATGATGAACAGTAACACAAGGAAATCAAAAAAACAACGTAGGTCGGTTGATGCTCTATTCACCATGAAAATGGAAAATAGCAATTTAGTTGATTGTAGGTAGCTTGAGAAGGGAAAATCTAGGATAAGCACTGAGAAAATAAGGGAAACACTTTCTCTACATAGAAAAAGAGGTGAAGAAAATCAGGCTAGATGTCGAAATTTAGATCACAAGAAAGAACAAAGTTGTTCCCAAAGAAACTAGTATTGGGCTATTTCTGATAAGTTTTAACTTAAGAAGTTCAATTGGTTTAGACAAGTATTCAGATGAACAACTCATTTGTATGAGTGTGTGGATTGCCTGGCTGACTTGCATCAGGTAATCACCCAGAAGAAGTCATCAATTTGGATTAGTATATGTAAAAGCTCATTTGGTTTAGGATTTGAATAAATTTATACCTATTCATTACATTAGTTTTGCCTCGAAGAAGAATATAATAAGATATCGCGGTACTTAAAGTTAGTGTCATGGAGGTCCTATCCTCTTGTTCACAGCATAGAAATATTCCTAGGGGTCAAGTTTCTGGCATGTGCATATTTTCACTGTTTGTAACTTTGTTGTTCTGGTTCTACACTCATATCTTAAGCATAATATTCTTTTCATCCACAATACCTGGGATTTTTGCAGTACTCTGTTTTCGGCTCTCTATTGACAGTTGGTTATATTGCAGACTATCTTGGTAGAAAAGGGGTAGGTTTCTAAAGAACTACACTTATCTTCTCGACACAAGGCCTATAGATTGCTGAATTTAGATTGTATCTGAATGCAGGCTTTGAGACTCTGTTCATTGTTCTACCTTGTTGGATGGCTCACCATAGCTTTTTCAAAGGTTCTCTCACGGTTCAATTTGCTGAAGGACTTATGGAAGCTGATGACATTTTTAGTCATGATTTTGATGATTGAAAGGGAATTTTTTGGCAGGAAATCGTGCCATTGGATATTGCAAGGCTACTGGTTGGATTTGGAGCTGGGCTTACTTCTTATACAGTAAGTTGAATGTCCAGGAATGGTGTATTACCGAGGGGATGATTTTTGTATGGAGATTATTGGCTATTGAATAAGGGATAGTGTGACACAAATCAAAGAATTTCTTGTAAATTTTGACATTGTTTTAACCCAATTTGTACCCTATGGAAATGTTCATAAGGTGCCTGTCTACATAGCTGAAATATCTCCCAAGAACTTGAGGGGAGGGCTAACAACAACAAATCAGGTTCTTATCTATTATAAATATCTTCTAAAATCATTAGAGACAGATAATCACAGTTTCCTCTTGTTAACCATAAGATTCGCAACTAAAACGCCATTTAATTTTAATTTTACATTTTATATTTAATAAAAAGGATTATCAGGGATTTCCTATTTTATGGATGACAAATTACTGAGTTTTTTCTGTCCTCTATATGAAAGCTTTTCATAACGACAGGAACATTGATAGTTTATCCTCTGGGGATGCTCCTGAAATGGCGGATTGTTGCTCTGATTGGTATGTCAGATATCAAATTCAAACCCAAATTCAAATTTTTTTATGCCCCAAAAGTAGAAGATCCCAGATAAAAATATTATTCTAAGGCTGTCGTGTAAGTGTCAATCCTCATTGATGCGCCATATAGACTTCAATGTCATGTGCAATTACCCTAGCAGCAGATATAAGTAACTGCGCTGTAGAATTGATCAATTTCATGGTGCTCTGTTTTGACAGGAACTATACCAGCCATACTATTAGGTGCGGGCCTTTTTCTTATTCCTGAGTCTCCAAAATGGCTGGTGAGTATTCTTGTTTATATTGGGTGTTCCATCATAACCATGACTCAAGGCAGCTTTTGCCACCCTCCACCATACGGGAGACTATGACTTGGAGCTCTTTGCAAGTACCCTGTCAAATGCACATGTCTAATCACAACCATCCTTGCCATGAATTCATCTACTCAAATTTTAAAAACTTTCTGGTTGAAACTTCAACATGTGTTTGTACTTATTTTGCAAATAGCCTTGTTTCAAACTAGTTTCAAGTCATGTCTGGAAAACTTCAAGTATTATCAGCAACCCTGTTCTAGTGCAAGTCTCCACAGCCTTGACTACTCAAGCTTTTATTGTCTCAATATATTAGGCAAGGTGCTAGTCTTGGTTGACTTTGAAGTTTGTGGCATCTAGACTGCAGCACCATCTCCAATAAAAGAAAACCCAATATGCTCAATTTTTTAAGATTTACATGCCAACACTGTTATGGAAATGTGGTGCTCTGTCTAATACATTTGCTGACAGTGTATTCCAGGCAAAGGTTGGTTGTGATAAAGATTTTAAAGAAGCATTACAAGCTCTTAGGGGAAACCAATATGACGTGTCATATGAAGCAACTGAAATCATGGTGCTTATATCTGGTTCTTTCTGTTCTAGAAATAGACATATTATTGATTCATTGGTATTAAGTCCATCAGCTTCCAATTTCAATTGCAAGCTTGAGCTGAAATTTGAGGAGTTGAACTCGTGAGGTAATTAGTTTCATTGCAGTGGTTAATACAAAATAGTTGATTGTTGCTGATATTGGGTTGTCAATCTATTGGATATGTTATACAGGAATATGTAGAGGAGTTGGAAAGTCTGCCCAAGGCCAGAATAATTGATTTATTTCACAGAAACTATGCTCCTTCTGTCATTGTGAGTGATATACTTTATGGAAATTTATTTGTTGGATCTCCAATGTTTATCCCTTCATCCATAATTCCTTCAATAATCCATTCATCATTTACAACTTGATAACTTGAATTATACTTGATAAAAATTTAGTTGTTGAATCTCCATTGTTTATTCATTCATCCTTTACAACTTGACAACTTGTATTTCCTATATTAGGTTGGTGTTGGGCTAGTGGTATGCCAACAACTTTGTGGAATCAACGGTGTTATATTTTATGCCAGTGCAATCTTCAAAGCTGCTGGTGAGAGGCTAAGTTAGTGTACCAGACGCTTCTCTTTCGTTTCTGCTGATATAAATATATGCTTCTCTGTTTTGGATGGAATATAATTGTTTTGAAGTGAGTTGTAAGCTATTCTTCAGGTGATACAGCATCAGTTGGAATCGCTCTACTTCAGGTGCCAACCATGGTTAACTCAAGATAATAATACCTCATTTAGTTCTTCTTCATGATCAAGCAAATTTATCTTGTTTATTAATATGTGTTTAGTTCTTGGCAGGTGCCAATGACAGCGGTAGGTGCATTCTTGATGGACAAAGCTGGTAGGAGACCACTTCTAATGGTATGACTTAGGTCCTGAATTTATTCTTTTATAAGGACATTTACTGCATATTAATTTGGACAATAATAAAAAAAAGTTTCTTCAGATTGCTGCAGGAGGAATGAGTATCAGTTGCTTTATTGTTGGATTGTCATTTTACATACTGGTAATTACACTCTTCACATCATTATAACATTTTATGTCCACCCACTCATGTTGATGGGTTCTATTTTCATTTCTTTAAGTTGCCCATTGCAACTAACCTAGTTAATGCTCATGCAAAGAAAGTAACCATTTCTCTAGTTAAACCACCTAATACTAGTAAGGAGATGCCATTTTTTTTGTTCAAGCATTTAAAAGTAGAACTTTAGTTGACAAGCATATACTTTTTATTGACAATTAAGTTCTAATGTTACATTAGTCCACAAGTCGGGAGTCAAATTTCCAACATAATTACCAAGTACATAAATTACAGATTTTAAAACGAAAATTAGAGATAACATCATAAAATTATGTTTATTTTGAATTATCGCGGTCCACCTTGTTCTACAGGGACACTCTCAACAATCTGCTTTACAGTTGCTTGGGAGCAGGCTAGCTCTGATTGGTCTATTGGTGAGCATTGTATCATTAATTTAACAAGGCATTGTTCTTATAGAGCTCATGGTAAGATTTTATTCAGATCTCACTATATTTACTATCTACTTATGATAAAAATTACTGTTTAAAATATTTGCTTGTTTTTATGTACAGGCTTATATTGCAACATTTTCTCTAGGCATGGGCGGAATTCCATGGGTTATAATGTCTGAGGTTAGTTCTCAAAAAAATAAATAAATGAATTGACTAAGTTTAAGAAGAAAATGTAGAGATCAAGTCAATTAGTAAACACTAATGAATTAAAAACTTTCTGCGCAATCTTTTCTTCTAAGGAGTTTAGTACTCAACTATTTTGATTCCTAGAGGCTGTTCATTATTCTTGAGGAGAATGGACCTCCTGATCACTATAAAGAAACTTTTCACTACTGAGGAGACCCAAACTTAGGGATTAATCCCTCTTTGTACATCCTCATCCTCACCCTCCTTTGTTTGAAAATATCTCTAGAAAGCTATTCTTCTAAATCATTATTTCATTCATGGACCAGCTAGAATTTGAACCTAGGACTTTCTGTTTGCTGCTGGAGTGCTCTACCACTGAGCTACTGGCCCTTTTATGGCCAATCTATCTTTAGTCCAGGTGTAGCTTATTTCCAACATCCCCCATCCCCCCCTTAAGCCACACTGTAGGTGCTTGGGGCTCCTAGCCTAGCCTAGATCTGATACCATGTTGAACTGCTGATTCAAACCTAGGATCTTCCATTTCCTACTGGAGTGCTCTACCACTGAACTACTTGCCCTTTTGTGGCCAGTCCTTCTTTGGTCCAGGTGTGTCTTATTTCCAACAAACTCTTCATCCTCCAAGGCATGAAATGAGTTATCGCATACTTCGATTGTTTCTCAACACCATGGTACCTTCTTAGCTCCCATTTCTCAATCCAAATTTTCTTTTCTGATTCACATCAGCAGTTGAACTAGCCTTTACATGCGTTTTTCTTTCATTATCTTTCTTGCCCTCAGATCTCGCTTCAACATTCTAATTCCTCTTTGACAAGGCTGATTTCACCCTTTGCTTTTTTGAGATACTCTTCAAGTGCTCATATTCAAAACAGATTTTAAAATGAAAAGGAACCACAGATGTTGTTATAGTCTAGCTATTGCTCCTATATTGATCTAGCAGCAGAAGCCAAACCTTGACTAGGGTATGACAGGAAAATTTCCAAATGTCCTGATTGGTAACATATTATATATTCAAAGTCCAACAACTTTCCTAAGTGTGGTCAGTAGCAGCAGATTGATTAAAGCTGGCAAGTTCTTTCCCCAGTCAAGATTAACACAAATTCTAGCGTAACTAAGACTTAAATGGCCTTATTCTCAGTAAGGTAGGAGACAAACATGTAAGGCCAAATACACTTTATATTTTCAAGGTCCATCAAGCATGAGTCGGGAACCCCAGCGAGATATTGAAGGGTTTGGACCAACTCTTCATGTCTATCTAGGTATCACCCTAGCTTCAATGCTCCGCCAATTACGACGCGACTGGATTGGGGTACAACTTTCGTTCTCCCCCCTTTATATACCCCGTCGGTACACGTGGTTGGAATCATCCCTTGGGGTGATGAAATCCCCAAGCAGGTCCCACTAAGAAAAAAACACTAACCGTTTCCAACTACTCCCCAGGCTCACACGAAGTGCAAGGGGAAAGCGAAAACAAGCTAATGCCCCCTTGGGTAACACAAAAAATAAACAAGCACAGCAAGCAGTAGAGTTTAATCCCCCTAATTAGACTATGTTCAAGGACAGCACAGATAAAATTTTTTTTTCAACAATTTGATCAAATAAATGGCCCTGCAAGCAAATGTTAGCTATCTTCTCCTTCGTCCTTGGTCAAATTTCACCACAAAATGCTGCAAAACATTAGTAAAAAACACCACTATCCTTGCCAAAATGATGTTAAAGGGTTACTATTTGAAAATAGCAAAAAACGGGAGCAAAAACGAAGCAAAAATGACCGTTTTACCTTCCAAAATGTGCTGTTTTGGGGCGCTTCCGCCCTTCTGCAGTAAAAATCAGGGCACTTCCGCCTTTCTGCGGTAAGACAGAGGGCGCTTCCGCCTTTCTGCAGCAAGACAGGGGCACTGCGCACAAGGCGGGGCGCTGCGTACTAGGCGGGGCGCTGCGTACAAGATGGGGCGCTGCGTACAAGACGGGGTGTTGCGTACAAGGCAGGGCGCTGCGTACAAGATGGGGCGATGCGTACAAGGCGGGGCGCTGCGTACAAGGCGGGGCGCTGCCACCTTTCTAGAAACAATATCACCTTCCTTGCTGTTGATTTCTCCTTGATTGGCCCTTGATTAAAATGGATTGTGTGCTCCTTAGATGGTGGATTGAAGATCACTACTATATGCTTGAATGTAAAATGCAAGTGGATGTGATTGAAAATTGGATGAGTGCATAAAATGGCAGCATGTAGTTGCAAATTGATTGAGTCCCCTAAATGCCCTTGTGGAGGGGGTATTTATAAGAGAATTTGAATTCTCTAGAGAATTCAACGGTCAAGATTGCTCCAACTAGGCCAAGATGAAGGGCTATGGTGGGTTGAGAACCCTCAAGCCCTCACATCTTGACAAGTGGAGGATGAAGTGGCCAAGGGGGGATGAGATGGAAATGAGGTGTCAAGAAGGTACATGAGGTGGAAAAAGGACATGCACCTTGGGGAGTGAGGAGATTTCCACAAAAAGGAATTTCTTGTCCCCAAGTGGGAGTGAAAGGGACATGTGAGGAATTTTAGAATTCCTCAAAAATCTACATGGAAAAAAGAAAGGTGGTTGGGAGGATAAATGTGAATTAAAAATTCACATTCCTATGATGATCTAGAGGGTAAAAGGTGGGCTCCAAAAAGGTGGGACTTGGTCACATGTGAAGATTGTGACAAGTCTAAGGTTCTAGAAGCCTTGGAAGGAGGGAATGTGAATTAAAAATTCACATATAAAGGAGGGAAATCTAGGAAGAATAAAAAGTTTAAAAATAACTTAATTAATTAGCATTAGAACTAATTAGGATTAGCCACTAACACAAATCAAGGATTAGGCACTCCTCATTAAGAATTAAATAAATGTTATTTATCCTTAGGTTTGTCTAGGCAGAGGTGAGACCCTATTTGGATACTTTCATAAAGTAGCTATTTTTAATAAATTTTTTGCGATTTTTATTTTTATTTCGCAAACTTTATGATAAGATTAGATTGAACTTAGTTATGATTTGTTTTTGAGTTCTTTAATTGATAGTCCAATATTGTGAAAAAGATCAACTATTTATTTGTCTAACATATTTTTGATTGATTGATAGGGCTTGAATGGTTATTCCTTAAGGTTGATGATTGTTATCAGTTTTGTGCATCTATTCTACCCATGGTATTGTGGATTTGAACCATGTGTTGTTAGTAGGAGAGTGGCTCTTTGTGGGGGTCCAACATACAAAGGGGCGCCAGGGTAACTCACATAGGGTTTAATTAAGTGATAACTTAAAAAGAATTAATGCAAAACTTTCAAACTAATTAAGATAATGAATGCCTCTCTCATGACTCATGCGCTTATTAAGGCTTGAAATGAGACGAGAAGCATAGTTTGTATGGGGGTCTGACAGCCGGTAGAGGCAAGCCAGGGTAACCCAAGATGGGGCTACAGTAGCTTAAGAAGGTTGAGCCAAGGTAACCCATAGCAAATTATGTGTGACACTCATCCTATGACAACTATGAGTCAGTTGTTGTATTGTGCAGTTGGTCATTGCTATTTGGAAGCATTGTAACCATTTTGTAAGTTTTGTACTTGTGTAGTTCAATATTGTTTTGCCTATGTTTAGAGATTGTAGGTTTTTCCTAGGAAGCTCTTTTACTATCTCCTAGCATGGGGGTTGGTCCTTCAGGTACCACATGGTTGGGTGGAACGTGCACCTTACACCATTGGGTCCCTAGTTCTTGTTCGTGATGGTAGGTACTTCTTTTATGGAGAGCTTATATGTTTCATTGAATTTGTACTTCTCTTATATCACTTTTGTATAAGTTGGATACCTTGTATTTGTATCACTTCTCAATTGTATTCGAGGAGAATCTTTGTAATTTGTAATTATAACACTTTTGTATAAACTATCTCATTTGGAAATGAGAGTTGTAATTGTAATATTGAATGGATGCAATGTGTGAATGGATCATTATAGTACTTTATATTTATCTGATGTATTTTAATGTTAATTCGATGTATGATCTTTAATTCATGAGTAATAATCTTGTGTGATGTTTACTTGTAGACATGCAAAATTTACATTATGCATTCGATCAGATTCGATCAAATTAGATGTCACATTAGGGACCATTCATCAATTAATCAAGTGCATGTTCATCAATTCATTAAATAATCTCAAGGTCATTTATCAAATAAACATTATCAGTCAACCTTCATTTTGCATCATCCATTTAATTAAATAAATCAGGACTTTATTTAAATCAAATCTTAAATCATATTCCACCATTTTCTGATTTAAATAAATCAATTATCAAAGTCCAAAAAGTCAAATCAGTTAATCAGCATTAATCAGCATGATCATCATCTAATCCTAATCTAAGGCTAATCACATCCCACTTGCATTATCTAGATCTAGCCACTTGCACAATAAATCAATTTTATTGATTTATTAAAACACTCATTTTCCCTCAACATGACAAGTCAGCCTGTAAGCATTTATTGCTTTTTTTCCTTGTCCCCCACTCAGCATTTATGGCAAAATTTGAATTTGAATTCTCCCTCTCTTGGGCACTCTTCCCAAATCTTGCACACACATCAACTAATCACATGGTGACAAGTGTCCTCAATTCATTGGCTTGTTTTTGATCCCACATTGGTCCCTCTTCAACATTCAACATTTTGAAAATCTTTAAATACAAGCATCATCCTCAAGCAAATCCTTCACAATCTACACAATTTCATGCAAGGTTACTCTCTTCATTTGAGATTTGATCTTGTTTATCATCACTCCACCATCTTCATAGCATTTTCAATTTGAGCTTTGGTCAAGGATTGGGAAAGGGTCACTAGCACATGTGACACCAATCCAACTATGGAATAGGTACAAAAGCAAACGAAGGTACAAGCGAAAGGTACAAAGGTACAAAAGCAAACGAAGGTACAAGCGAAAGGTACAAAGGTACAAAAGCAAACGAAGGCGAAAAGCTGCAAAGCAAAAGAGGAGGAAGATTTTTGTTTGAAAACACAATGTGTTTTTTAACACTTTGATCAAAACTACTTCACAAAACGAAAAAGAAAGGAGGGGAAGATTTTTTTCTTTGAAAACACAATGTGTTTTTTAACACTTTAAGTGTTTGATCAACACTTCACGAAATTGTTTTCATTTTCGTTTTAGAACACTAGTTTTCAATTGGGGCTAAAAACGAACAATTTCATTTTCATTGCAAAGGGCTTAAAACGAACTTTAGAACACACTTACTAGATTTCGTTTTGGGTTAAAAATTGAACAAGCAATCCTCACACTTCATTTTGGTGCTTAAAACGAATTCACAATTGCTTTGAAGGGTATAAAACGAACAAGTGTTTGATTTGAGTGATTGTCTTTTGAGTGCGTATCCTCTCTTTGCGCTCGCGGGCGATCTAGGGTGCAAGAGAACATCAAAATACATTTTATTGCTTTAAAACACTTCATTTTGGGCTTAAAATTGAACATCTTGTGCGAAAAGAGTAGGGGCATTTTCGCTTATTACCCTCTTTCTTGTGCCATCAAAGACCGACCGAAATACTTGATTGTGTCTTGCTCGCTTTTGTTTATCTTAGAGGGCCTGCCTTTGGGAAAAGTACTCACCCGTTGACGACTCAACCGAACACTCTAAAGCCAAGAGTATTTCCAAATGATATAAATGAGGGATTTTGTTAAACGCCTATAATTCTAATGCTGGTTGGCTCCTCGACAAGATGGATCCCGAAAGGGGACTCTTGCCACGCTGGGTCAACTCCTATGAACGGAAAGTCCTTGCATTAGAACCTATGTGTTAGAATTTACAAAACTCTTAACTGCTTTGTTGGTGCAAGAACTGGCCGCTCCTCAAGCCGCCCCACATTTTTGTGGCTTTTGGTAGAGATGAGAAGTATGCCATGGGAGATTCATGGGTACTGAAGCTTGGCTGCCCCATATAAGTGAGTGTCATGGAGGGGAGCTAGTGGGGTCAAGCTTCTAGTCATCCACCAAAAGTAGGCGAGCTGGATCTTTCCAAGTGGGGACTCAACAACATTGTCTATCACATCCATAGGGGCTTGTAATTATTCTTTGTTTGAAAACATGCGTGTATTCGAAACATTTTGCGTAAACAAACATTCAACATGACTCGTACCAAACCTCTTGAAGACAAAATATCATTGACCTAATCCATATATACATCGCTTTCCCTCAAGTGGATTCACGTTCGTAGAGGTTCCTAAGCATTGGATTATATCTCAATTTGTCTTCTTGAGTAAACAATAGCAAAACCCTTGCCTTAAGTTCATTGAATTTCCACATAAAATATCTTGTGGGGTTTAAGGAAATTAAGACATTGGACATCTTAGTTTGAAACTTTAATCAAAGAGAGTGTTTTTGGTAAAATAAACTCATTAAGCAAAGATAACAAATTGGACCCCACACATGTGCTTGATATCTCTTTGTCATATTGGTCTTTTGATTGCTCTTAGAAAAAAGTGTGTTCTTCAATACCTTGGCCTAGTAAAGAAAGTCTCTCTAAGTCTCTTAGGATCAAATCAAACACTTCATTCACCTCAAACATTTATCAACATCATCCCACAAACAACTTTAGAGCTTTGAAAACGTCATTACCTAGACTTGGGTACATTTCCAAACCAAATCAAAATCATTTGTTTAGTTAGGTGTGTTTGGATGAATCCTTCCACGCACACTTAGTCAAATTATCACCTCTTTGAACAAGTTCATCCTAAGATAACATCCAACATTTTAGGGTTTTACAAGTTCATCATCCACATCAAACAATCAAAATCAAGCCCTAAGTCTAGCATTGATCCAAAGTTCTTAAACGTTCATCACTCATCATTTACACATTTCATCCTCCATCTCATCATTGGTCCTAAGAATCTTAGAGGTCACTTTCACAATAAGGTCATAACACAAGAGGAACATGGAATATACACTTGATCCATACATCTTGAGTAATCTAAATCAATTGAATCCTCAAAGCCTTTCATTTCCTATCAATTATCAAATCACATGCATAGGATCATTGCCTTCGACAAATGTCAATGGTACAACAAGTGTGGGTATGCCCAAGTCAAAGTTTGGAACACATCTCCCCATGATAGATTTAAATCAAAGTCCAAACTTACAAGTCTATCCTCCAAACAATCAATGCATGAGCTTTGAAATGAACAATGTCATTCCACCAAATCCCTACAACCAAAATGTGGATGTACCAAGTGCAAGTTTTCGAAACATGAATCCTAACTCGGAAAACTTTGGAAAAATGATTCCCAATACCAACAATGTTCATCCTATCATGCCAAATCTGAATATCATCCCAAATCAAAACATTATCCAAAGTCAATTTTCCCATAATCCCATTCAAAAACCGCAAGTAGGCATCCTAAATCCACTTAAACAAGAGCCAAATCAACTATCTCAAGTGAGTCAAGATCAAAATCAAGAACAAATTTGGCGAGATCAAATTGTGGAACTTTCCAAAATAGTTGAGGCATTGCCCCAAGGGAAATCTCCACCACCATTACCCACATCATTCCTTGGTTTAGGGCTTCCCCCTTTACCTAAAACCAATCAATCCACCCAAATCAATCCACTTAATGTCAATCAAACCATCACGTCAAATCCTTCGAGTATACCATCGACATCACACCAATGGATGGTATCTAATCAAACAACATTGATCCCAAATCAAAATTTGGTCTCTCAAGGACCTATCACCTCGGTCATTCCAACCATCACTATCCCTTCAATCATTCCAACCACCACTATCACGCCCATCACATCTCAAACCCCCACAATCAATCCAAGCGTATCTCAAACACTTGTGCATTCCATCCAACATGAATCCACCACCACCCCCACCACCACCAATTTCCACCACATCAATCCAATATGACGCGACATTACAAACTGCTTTTCAAAAGGGATACCAACAATATCTAGCCATGCAACAAGCAACACAAGCTCAACAAGTGCAACAATCCTTTCAAGTTTCCCAAGCCTCTCAAGCTACCCAACCAACACGAGCACAAACACAAAAGATGACAACTATTGAAAACAAGGACCAAGATCAATCCATCACTGAGCACACGTTTACTTCATCCAATGATCAAATCGACAAATGTCAAGAGTCACTTTTAAATCACGATCAAAATCCACCAACAAAAATCGACAATGAGCCAATTCAAGCAATATCAACATCACTTGACTCTATGGTCGAAGACATTCACAATCTCTCCACCGCAATTGTCGAAAACAATGATCAAAACCTCTCCATCCGAGGAGCACATTGACGTATGTACACAATCCAATGATCAACTCACACGATATCAAGAGCCAATTTTAGTGATCTATTTCATGAGTGTTAGGACTATATTTGATCGAATTGACAATGCATGATCCGCTGGACCAATGACCATTGAAAATGTCTCAAGAATGCCTTAAGGAGTTAGTGGACATATCTCAAGAAGTTATTCCAAAGCAAGATCAAAAATCTTCACTAAGGTCTAGCAATGGTCATTTTCAAACATGTTGATCCCTTTGACCTCATGGTAGGTTATGTGATGTTGAAGGAACCTTGAACTTGACCATGCCTAATGTCGACATCCAAGAACCATTTATAAGCAATTCATCCTTTGGAACTGATCCATGTCAAGAACTTGATCTAAAGCATGTTGAAAGCAACTCCGAAATTAATCAAGATCAAGAATTTGTATCTTCAAGATACTATAATAATCTAATGAACACTCTCTTATCCATGCAAGATGATCATATCCATATAGCACATACTCCTCCATCTACCCATGAGATGCTTTCTACAGATGGGCACGTAGATGATTTTCATCTAGAACAAGATTTTGTTGCACAAAAGAGCAGATTAGTAACTCCTACAATCAAATAGAGTTGTCAACATCAGGATCAAATATGTCCCAAACTCAGATTGAGGACATCATGAATAAAGATATCCATCATTATCCGCCCAAGGAAACAAGTCAGATAGAACATTCAGAGATAGCAGAGCAACAAATGGAAATAATGTCGTCTACAGTGATCATTGATCAGAGAATGCATTTTGAACAAGAGCTCTTCGAACAAGTAGAATCAATGAATAAAGGTGATACTATCACTATACTGGGGGCAACTTCATCTCAAGCAAAACATCAACATAGGAGCACAAAGAGTCCTTATGATGAAGCTGTGTCAATACTACAACCAACATGTCACGAATCTTCATCCACCCATCATCACCCCATCCATGAAATTGGGACCAACGTCAAAGAAAGATCCGAATCAAAGCACAAAAGAATGTTACCAAATCAAGAAAAGTCAGAAGCATAATGACAAATCAACACATATGGATACCAAAGAATACAAAGAAAGATTATCCTATCAAACTCCATCACCAAAAGAAACCGTGGGGCAACTAAAGAGGGAAAGGTATCCATCAAAGATGTCCTCGCAGAAAATCAAAAGCGTGCTGCCAACACGCATAAAGTGTATCAAGCAGTTGGTCCTAATTCCACGCACACTTCCGTATCCTCCACATGCCATCTTCCCAAGTTTGGAGATCAAAGGTTCCAAACTGTCAACCAATCCTCTCTTATCCCTAAGCACACTCCATATGCACCAGTAATATCAAGAATAATTGACCATATTGAACGACCCCACATAAGGAACACATCACTTTATCCGATGTATACAGAACAGAGTAACTTATCGACAACAGATCAAAAACCCAAAACAATCAAGTGCAATCTTGGCAAAGCAACACTTCAAGCAGCTACGATGGCAATTATGATGAAGCAACGTCAACACCACCTTGTGTCGCTGAGTTAAAATCCCAAAAAAAAAAAAAAATCAAAATATGAAAATCCAAAAAATCAGAAAGTGGATTGAAATAGTAAAGAGAAAAATCGGCCCTCTAGTGAAAACCACTACTACGCTTTGGGCAAGACCATGATGAAAACCTGGCAAACAGGCGTCATGTGTAGAATTGAGCATCTACGTGCGCCGGTTCAGATGAAAGCATCTTATCCCATCCATAATAAATCGAGCATTCCATCCATCTTATCCATAATAAATCCATCCATCCATGAACCATTTATCCAATCCATTCGCATCTATCTGCATCCATCATCTTGGTTATCTTGATCTTGATACAATTTTGGGGCACGCTTTATGCTTGCTTATGGTAAAACATCTTGACATGGGTCATTTTCATTGATCCTATCCTATGTAGCATTATCTAGGCCATGAAGCATTATCCAATGAGCATTCATTATCCGAACACCTTATCTTATCGCAAGATAATTCTTGGCATCCTTTTGCATGCTTACCATATCCATCCATCCATACACCTATCCAAGCATCCATCCCATCACATTCCATACATTGCTAGACATTGGGGGCAGATATGTACATCTTGCTTCGAGAATAAATCTTGGTCTATGTCCTCCGACTTATGTGGTGATCTAGACATTGGCAAACGTGAAATCAAACTGGTCCACCACTTATGAACAAAAATTCAAATCACTAGCCCATGGCACATTTTGACGAGAACATGTTCCTTATCAAGCTTCATCTTTCATTGAACATCAATCCAAACAATCACTATCAGTCGCATCTAAGCTGCACGTCAAACATCACATCAAATCATCCAAACATCTTTTGTTCAAAACCAAGCTTCATCAAACATGATCAATCAAATCCAATCAAAAAATCATCTCGGGATATCCTTGTGTTGCTTAACACTATCCTTGCATTGTCGTGTATCCTCGACAATGTTATCATTATCAATCCATATCCATCCATCCTTGCATGTTGTATCCTCAACAATTTATCCTCAAATCCTAATCAACCAATAGGCATTGTTGTGTATGTCAAAATGTTCTCATCTCAAAATCTGAATCTGATCAAGACCTTATTTGGTTTTCATCAAAATCCCAAAACAACCTCATAATTACAATCCATACCAAGATCGTAAAAATCATACAAAAATCCAAAAACCCATCATATCAAAATCCAAAACAACCTGAAAAAAAAACCTCAAAACCAAAATCTGATACATTCTCTAGCAAACTAGGCAAGTAATCTTCAATCCCCCCGAAACATCAAAATCTCAAAAACATTCAAGAAATACACAAAATCCCATTCAAAAAATCAAAAATCAAAACATTTGTAAAATCTCAGAAAACCCCAAAGACATCTGAAAAACATCAAAATCCAAAAACACCTGAAAACATTTCAAAATGTCAAAAACTCCAAAATTTGAAAAATCCACCCTCCCGTATTCGCATGACACCCGAAATAATCACATCATCCATGCTTAAACATCGTCATCTCCATCCATGGCACGCAAACATGAAACAATCCATGCATCAGCAAAACAACACATGCAATCTCAACAAGCTCGGCAACAAATCTTTAAAACAAAACAAACCTTGATCAACAAACATTTAACCCTTACATTGTAAAATTTTAATTAATCAACTATCAAACCACACATTATATAATTATGTCCCAATATATCGTACACAATGGCCCCAACATTTTGGAACTCATTGGATTTTTATCCTATCAAAACACATTTTGATAAGATGAAGAACATTTTTGTTTGTGTAATTGATCTCTTTTGATTTACATTCCCAGAAAACCTCTCGATGATATCCGACAAAGGATTTAGAGAGAATAGGAATGCCGAATCTTTGGTTCCATTGCGCTTAACTACACTCTTCTAAAAAAAGAAAAACTTTGTTAGTCGTCCAGAAGGCTATGTAAGAAAAAGAATACTCCCATTTGTTGAGAAGTCCATACACTAGGTCAACACCATCATTCCTCACCTTGATGATGGGAGGCAGTTACAAACATAAAAGTAGTGACCCTTAAAGTCCCAACCTTGATGAAACACCATTATCATCATTTTCCATCTATTCTATCCAGTCATGTATTTGTAAACTCACCAATCATTTGTTGGATTTTGTGTCATTATTTTGCACTAACTCACATGTTATATTTTATCATGATTGCATTATATGTGAGCATTCACATATCATTTATGATACATAATAGGAAACATAGTTTTTGTATTCTACATGCTATGTATATAATATAGATTGTTAGCCAAGGTAACCATAAAATTATGTGTGACATCATCCTAGACAATTACATCAGTCATATTGTCCTATGCATTCATTTATTTCAAGTTGATTGTAAGTATGTTTGTGTATTCAATATTGTTTTCATTATTTTGCATTGTAGGTCCAAGACAGCTCTTTTCCTCTTGGCTTCACAGGTCTGAGCCTCATATCCAATGGTTTGATGGAAATGCACCTAATGGGTCCCTTGTCAAAGGTACTTCTTTCATATCGTCAGAGTTGCTTATTCTTTGATGTTTCATTGAATGAAAATTGATTGTATGTTCTCAAATTATATCACTTTAAAAGTATAAATTAATTAAATTTAATTGGATACCTTTAATTAAATAAATCAGTTTATTTGTTTATCACTTCTCAAAATTGTATTCGAGGAGAATCTTTGTAATATTGTAATTATAACACAAAATTTTGTATAACACTCAACTAATCTCATGTCCTGGAACATGAGAGCATCATCCTCAAGCAAATAATTGGATGCAAGGTATTGAGAACTTATCTTGGATGCAATGTTTGATGAATGGATCATTGATAGTACTGTTATATTTATCTGATGTTTATTTTTCATGATGTTAATTCGATGTATGATCTTTAATTCATGAGTAATAATCTTGTGTGATGTTTACTAACTTTTTTTAGTAATGGGGATTGTATGTAAGCGTCGTCACATACCTTAGAAAATGTATGTGTAAGTGTAGTTTACTTTACTTGTTTAATTACTCTTTAAAAAAAAAAATCACTTCTGTTATGTGTGTGACATTCTCTAGGGTTTTGTGGTGGGCATTACAAACTTCATCTTCAAAAATGCATTCCTTGGTAGCAAAGAAACCCCACAACGGGTATCCAAAATCTCTCAACGCCCCGCCACGCAACCCTAGGGAAAGTTGCAAATTACTAAACAAACGAACTATTTTTTTTTTTTAAAAGAACAATTAACATGCAAGTTCTCTAACCATTGCCAACCATTCCCCTAAGGTTACAAGACTGAGTTACATAAACCCAAACAAGAAACAAGAATTAAATCCATAACATTTAATTTACTTAACAATTAAGTACACATACATTCCAAACAAGATTAATAATTTACATCAAAGAATAATAAATACCACATGATTCCAATAATATAGTTCACAACATAATTACAACACTCATTCCCCGAATGAGATAAATCCAATAATCATGATTACATATTACAAATTCCACCTCAATAACAATGAGGGGTAATAAAATACAAGATCAACATAATGAATAAGCATGACAAGAAATTGGATCCCACAAGCTCTCCAACTGGAAATCTTGTCCACATGAACAAGAAGAAAACCAACAGATTAAGGTGCACGTTCCACCCAACCGTGTGATACCCAAAGGCTCACCCCCCATGCTAGGAGATAGTAACCAGGAATCCAACACAAGACCATCTACCACTAGGCACAAGCAAAAATATAAACTGAACTAAAACAACTACAACCCCAAAACACTTAACACAAAGTCACAGTGCTTCTAGAGGACAATGATCAAGAAGTACATCATCTATACACCACATAATAACTGACTAACTGCTGATGTAGGAAGAGTGTCATACATAAATTTCCATGAGTTACCCTATCTCAACCTTCCTAGGCTACCGGACCCCCATCTTGGGTTACCCTGGCTTGCCTCTACCAGCCGCCGGACCCTCTGCAAAACTATGCGTCTCATCTCATCTCAAGCCTTAACAATGCAAGCTTCAAGAGAGAGACATTCATTATCTTTATTTAGTGTGAAAGTGCCCCATTAATTTTTTTTAAGTTATCTCTTAATTAAACCCTAGGTGAGTTACCCTGGCGCCCCTTTTTGTGTCGGACCCCCACAGAGAGCCACTCTCCTACTAACAACACATGCGATACAAAACCACAATCCAATGGGTAAACTAGAAAGACGACCTCTCCAATCCAAGGAGGAAATAGGTAAAAAGAAACTCCCTCCAACACTAGAGGAAACAAAGTACAAACACCACTCCTTCCCAAGGAGGCACAAATTACATAACCCTCTCCTAATCCCAAGGAGGCACAAATTCTCATTCGTGGAAACTGGGTACAACAACATAATACAACATTATGCAATTCCCAAGGCGATTTGCAAAGTGAATCGCTACATAAAACATCCCAAACTAGAGAACTCCTCTGGAAGGCTTACTAGACATTTTACCCCATTTGCCCAACATCGAGAATGAATGAAACATGATATAAAAAGCATTGCAAGTAAATCAATATCTAATGTTAGGGTTTCTTAAACCCAATCCAAGCAATGACGTAGTGCATGAAATTAATTAAATAAATAGAATTATTTCACATGTTCTAAGTAAATCAAACCACCTTAGCAACATTTAAGTATTTAAAATGCTAACCATTTAATTTCTTTTATTCAATACTACATAATGCTTAAAATCAATCTTTTTAAAATAAAATTATTTATTATAATACCAATTTCCTTTCAACTATAATCATCACATAATCATTTTAAAATTTCTATTTATATTATTTAAACATTATTTAAATATGTCAAAACAAAATATTATTATTTATTTATTTATTTTATTTTTTTATAAACAACTAATTTTAAAACTAAATCACAAATTATTATATATATATATAAAATATATATTTAACTAATGACAAAACAAAATTATTTAAATTAAAATATTATATATATACCTAACATATACATATTATATATATAATATTAAAATATTATAATATATATAATATATATATTATAAAATATATATAATATATATAAAAAAAATGAAATATAAAAAAAAACATTTAAAAAATTAAAAAATTTTTAAAGCTGCTGTGCAGCCTCCACACAGGGGACACAGCCCCTGTGGAGACTGCATAGCAGCCTCTCCCCTTGGGGGAGTCGCTGCCTGCTTGCTGCCTCCACAACCAGTGCCTCCCTCATGGGGGTGGGGTGTGGGGGACAATCCCCACTCCCCTCAAAATATACATTTATTTTAATTTAAATTTTATTTTATTTAAAACTAAAAAATTTCATCCCCTACTACAGGAAAACAAAAAAAAACCAGAACAGAGCATGATACAGAATTTTTCATGTGTTTGCATTCAATTAAACAACATTTTTGAAGATTTACCAACAGCAAAATGAACATTTGAAACTTATTTTTCAAAATGAAAACCAGAAATGAAGGAGGAACCTGGTTTTTTTCTCCATAAATAGAAGAATTCAATTGGTGCTTTTAGATCTCTTTCCAGCCCACCAAGAAAATCTCCTTGGTTCTTCAAGATTCCAAGAACAAAAAGGCCAAATCTTTGCTCCTCCTTTCTTCCCCAATTTTCAAATTAAAACCAAAATGAAATAGCCATTCCTCCAAATAGAGTTTCCTCAATTTGGTCAAACCCCTAAAATATCCCCACCCACTAAATTTATTGCAAAATTTGGAGGATATTTCCAATTTTTTTAAATTTAAAACAAATTTCTAATTTCTAATTGAAATGTTATGCATTTTTCAAAATTCATTAAGACAAAAGAATACAAATTGCCAAGAATTTACTTTGTCAACAATTTTCAATAGTGAAATTAAAACACATTTTTATTTTATTTATTTATTTATTTATTTATTTATTTAATTTAACTCTAACTATCCAAAAAAGGTTTTTACCTTTATTATAATTAAATCATAATATGCAATAATGCCAAACAATTATCTCATTTAATATATCATTGTTAATCTAATTACTCAATACACTCAATCTAATTTTATTAATTAATTAAATTAATCAATAAAATAAATAACAAATCAACCTTGCAACTAGATACATTTAAATATCATTTAACTACGCAAGCCACTTAATAACCTTTAAAAATATGAATTTAAATAAGTACGCAAGGTGAAATGGACCAAATTAAAACAACCAACCCGACAACCACTCGACGACACGCTATGACTAGGGTGACGACTTGGCACGGAAAACCTAGCTACTATCTCCCAATCAATTTTCGTTGGTCAATGGACACGCTCAAACTTGTGAACCAGGTGGAGTTGATGTCATGTACCTGTCAACCTACAACAAAGAGTACATCGAACATGCATATATATATAAAATGATCAAACACACCGTGAAGAGGAAATCTCAGAATCGTAGGGCACTCGCAAGCGAGTGATACAATCCCATCCCCTTCACCAATACACAATTACTAACTGACGATTCTAACATCAATGATATGATTAATAGCATAAAATATCGTTAAATCAAATATTTGCTAAATTAATCCAAAACATGCCATAAAGATAACATCTAGATAAAATACCATCACATCAAAATATAATGTTTACATCGCTTAACAGATAGCAGTCAAAAGTAACCAAGTTCCAAAGTCAAAGCATAAACATAAACAACATACAAATAAGAACACTGTCGAACAAAAGAGCCAAAACAGAGGGGTGTTACAGCTATGGTCAGATAAACCAATAATCTCAGAAGAGAGACCATCCCTTCCCAACACCGTACCAAGAGGCATAAACATGCACTACTCAAAAGAACCGCCATGACCACAACAACACCAGATCAACAAGATAAGGCAAGCCCACCAAAGAAGCACATCAAAATACACTCCAAAACAAGAGCCCATCACCGAAGGAAAAAGAACAAATATAAAATATGTTTATTACATATATATATATTTGATATTTTAAAAAATATTCTTTTAAAAATATGATCATTCAAAAAATAAAAAAGAGCGCAAAAATCAATATATAATCATTAAATTAGATTTGAAAGTTATTATTTTTAATAAATATTTAAAATATAAACATATAGTATTAAATAAGTTTCAAAATAATCATGGCATAGTATTAAAGGAATTTAAAGCTTAAGTTAGTTAAAGAGTAACTAGAATAAGAGTTTATAGTGAATTGTATGATAAATCATTATTCAGATTTCTCTATAATAGACTACATTTGACTGATAATGTTGTGGATATCCTTATATACTAAAAATTGGCCCAATTCAACCTTCTTTCATCATGTAGAGGCTTACCAAATTGGGAAATATCACTAGCTCCTTTAGTAACATGTTTAGCCAAATTATTATGTATTCTAACTCTAAAAGTTTCCTATATGAGGGAAGTGAGATTCGTCATATATAGAGGTTAGAATAAAATACTAAAATGCTAACTTCTAGAGAGCACATTAGATTAGAAAAAACAAATTATATCTAACATTCCAAATGAAATAAACAATCACTTTCCCAATAAGTTTTAGACATAATGACTAGAGAGAAACACGTGACAATATAAATTCCCACAATATTTTTGGCAAGAACAAAATAAAAAATTATAGATTAAATGTGTTGGATGTAGGAACAATAATAAAATGAGTATTTAACGGATTCCTTCTTCTAGAAAAAGGGACAGAGAGGATCACTTATGAAGGAAGTAGATATGATTACCAAAAGGGAAGTTCAAGTGAAATAGTTTCTAGGCTATGAGCCAAGATTAGAACTTGAATTTGATCTTTCAACTGGAGATAGTGCATTTCCATTTTTCATTACTTGCTCAAAACATATTTAGAAGGGGGGAGCAGAAATTTGTAGACAAGTAGACAAGTTTGAAAGGAAACATGGTCAATTTAACACAATTAGGCCATCACTAGTCTTTGAGAAAAATATAATTTTAGAATATAGATAACTTGTAGGTGGAAAACAATCAAGAATGGCATATGGAATTATGTTGGATCAAGTATTGCCTACTAAAATTTGGGGTGTTTGTATGGCCCACTTTCTACAAAAGAATTCTAATTGGTGACCAACTAAAATGCATAGGCATCAAAGAAACTTCAAGGTCTATGCTCCACTATAATGTTAAACAAAACTCGCTTGTTGATTAAGTCTATGTTATCTAGAAAATGGAATTCATTATGCAACTAGTTTGTGATGATTTGGTGCTCTCCCTAGTGATATAGTGGACTTTTACAATGTTGTCCAAGTCTATAAAATCAACCTCTTGGATGTAAAAATATGAGGAACAGTTGGATGTAGAGTTTCATTGTAGGAACAAGGACAAGTTGAGACATAAATAGGTTGTTCATAGGTGCATATGCGCTGCCATGGTGGAGGAAAAAAGGAGAATTGAAGTGAATGTACTGTAATATCATTTATTTGAAGATAATGTATACTTGGCCTCTCTTCTCAGTGGAGTTTTTTTTCGCAAGAGTTTATCTATTTAAATCTTGTACATTATGTAATGCTCTTGTGTTGCTGATTTGTGCCTCATTGCTAGTATCTTATGGTGATGTTATTATTTATATATTGATATTATAAGTTCACATAAGATGGTGTCAATAAGTATGTTATGTTGGTTAATTTTTGGCATCATAAAGAAGATGGATCTATTCATGGTATTTCCATATTAAGGAAACTTAATTTTTCAAACTTGCATATAAGTTTCAAATTTTCATGTTGTTGTAGTCTAAACCTTTCAAATCTCATCCATTAAATTTATATTTGGATAGAGATTGAATTTCTTCACAATTGGTATTGAACCTGTTTATTTCTCATGAGAAGCATGCTTCCATTCTAGAATTTTCTTTAGATTAACATAATTAATTCCATGTGGAAAAGTGAGTGAATTAATCTAATAATATTTTAGACCACTATAGTTCCTCATTATAATATAGACTCTTCTCATTATTATTTTTTTTAGAATAATATAGTAGATAGTCTGAAGAATTAAGGCTAAGTGATTTAGAAACCTTCATAATTAGTGGGTGGATTAGAGGGCTAACCATGGGTGGAAAGGGAAGAGGGATTTAGAAAAAATAATATGCTAGATGAATTTTGGGTCAAACATTTTTTGATTTATTAAGTCAAATATAAATAGCCCTCTTAGATGCACGACTTGAGGAGACAATATATTCAAATGTCATGAGTTAACTCACAATAACTCTCAATTAGTAGGTGAGTTAGCTTAGTCTAGGTAAGAGGTCAAGAGTTGAACTACTAGTTACCAATAGATCAATTAACTCAATATGACTAAAATAGAGGTGGCCCCTAATGACTATCAATCAAGGATTGATGAGGAAATTTTGGCACTTATGTACCTTTAATTAAGGTGTGCAGTGTAATTATTAGCTACTTGTATGAGATAATTAATTAATCTTAATACCCTAAGTACACTTATAATATAGGTGCAATATTACACCTTCACACCCCCAATAGTGCAACTTGTGAGAAATGAAAAATGAGAAATGGTCGATGATAAATGTGTAGCCATGTATAATTTATTCCCCCCAAAAGAAAAGAATGAGAAAATTCATAGGAAAAAACTTATCCAAGGAGAGGAAAGATGTAATAGTGTCGAAATTAATAATAAGATAAGGTGTATGTGTGTCTTCACATTGAAGAGAGAGAATGTTGATCTACAATATCACATGGTGATTGTTATAGTAGGTTCCTTTACAACGAATGATACATGTTTCTTTTATGAAGAAATAAACCTAGAGCTATCAATTTTTGAATTCTCACTCAAGTAGTGGATTGATTGAAGTGAGCAAGATGAATGCTTATTGAAAGCCACTCTTGTGTCTTGATGTTGATGTTGAAGTTGAATTGTGGCAAAATGGTTAGGATCAAGTGCTACAAAATATTTGCATATAATAACCATGGATTAATGGCTCTGAACTAATTGTGAGATTTGAGAGAATGTGACTTAGGGTGTACCAAGATAGAAGCATGATGTGGTAGAGAAAGAAAAGGAGATTCAACATGTAGCATAATAATTTTTTAAATAGGAAATCCAACTCCATATTAACTATCATCAAAGAAAATAAAAAATGTCCATGGTTTTGTCAAGATATTAAATATTGGATTCTACTTGAAGAATATATATAAATAAGATATGTAGACATCTTGATAAGATATGACAAGTATGCGATAACTTAATAGAATTTGATAAAATTATGCAAAATAATTTGGAAAATCAATGTGATGTTACCAAGGAAGTTGCTTCATTCATTAATCTACTTCTAAAGGGAATCATGTTCATTATAATTTTTCTTTTGATAGTAATTTTTTTGAACCTACATGATATAGAAGGTTTCATAGAATAATCCTATTGAAGAAGGACAAGCCTACATGACAATATTTGTCCATATTGGACATGGAAAGTCTTTGAAAATGACACAATATTTATAAAGAATCCAACTGTTGGAGATAATGAATCCACTGCTAGAGTTAATGAATCCATGAGAGGCAGTTTAGCCATGTCATGAACCCAAGCACTGCATTGCATAGGACAAGGAGACCAAGGGCGCACACCTTGCAACAATTTTTATTTATGTTATACCCAAATGATGTAATACTAATTCTAACATTCCCCCCTTATTATATCAATCTAGAAAAAAAGAAAAAACACTACACAAACTAAACACAACCCATCTAAAATTTTGACAAAGTGCCTCCACCAAATTTTCCCTTCACCTAACACACACCAAATTAATCACAAATAATCAAATTTCTTGATTGTCAAACTTTAAAAATCCTCTCTACAACATTAAAGAACATATCTCAACCTCCATGCACAATGAGAAACAAATCTTCTCTAAGAATCCAACCTCCTCTAAGCATATCAAAATTCCTCAAGTGCTTGCACATGAGAGAAAAATTCCCATCCAAGACTCTACTTTCCTCCAAAAGTATCAATATCCCTCATCTAGTGTTATGAGAACCAAATCCCTCTTCCAATGTACAAAAATAACAAAATCAATGTAGATACACTAAACCCACCATTTTTTATAGGTTATACTATCCACAAATATTGTCAAGGCCCTCTTGCTCCATGAAGGAACAAAAATGTAGCGATGCTTCTCAAACAATCTACCATTTAGAGCGAGAAGCTAGCTCAATATGTGACAAACCTCCAACCTCTATGTCCTCCAACCTCCTCTTTGACCTTGTTACACTTTTTCTACCCTGAAATGTAACATTAGAATCTATGTAAACCTATATGCCTTTAGAATAAAGTCTCAAAATGGGCAGAGCCTCGTCAACTGGTAAACTAGTCTACGGATTATTAGTCTTCCCTTTTCACAATAGCCTTTGCAATTATTGAACTCGTGACCTTCCATCAGCCAATACAACTTCAGCGAGTATTTTCAATCACCAATTCAGACATATATATGCCTAGACAAATCTATCTACAAAGTTCAATTCCTCATATCGAGTAGATTTCTTTACAATATCTTAAATTCTACAAATCTTCCTCCATTGAAATATGAAGCTAAATTCTTCCACAGAAAACCACTTCAAACAATCAACCACATGGATCTTACCCCCCAAAAAAATCACTTTTAACTCCTCCCAAATCTTCATAAGTTGTATGAATTCATGTAATGGAATAGAGAAACATATAGGGGAGAGGGCCCAATAGTGGCACACCCTAAATTTATGGGTCAGCATAGCAATGAACATGCAACATGGAAATTAAAAAATTATATCCCCTAGTGGCCAAGGACGTGGACAACTCAAATAGTTTGTTTCACCGCATAGACCAAGAAAAAAGGTGTCATCAACATGCTTTTAGTTGAGGGGTCATAATAGACCCCAAAAAAAAGTTAGACCAATAGTGGTGTATTAAGTCATGTTTTTTAGTACATCAATGTGGCATCATAAGATTTGTTGCTTTTTGAATGTAATGGGCATATTTTGTTCAACTATTGGATCCTCTCTTACAATTACTAGTTCCATACTTTTAAAATATTGGGCTTTGAATGTACATGTACTATGACAACTATTGGTACCCACACCACTATTGGGCCCTCTCCCCTATTCATGTAATGGAATAGAGAAACATATATTCAAAATGTTACAACTTAATGGAACTTTGTTGAAAATTATATAAATTATATTTAACCATATTCAACATATTTCTCATGTAGAGTTAGGTCCTGAAAGTAAGAGATATCTCTTCATCCATATTATCTATTTAAAGATCTTTGAATCCATTTATTTGATAATAGAATAAATTTATTCAAGCTCTTCAATTTCAACAATTGGTATGAGAGCGGGTTGCAGTACTAGTTGTAGAGATAATTGTTGAATCTTGAAGGAAAAATTGCAACATTGATCAAAAAATCATTACAAAATTTAAAAGATCATTTTGATCATAGAGATTATTGCAAATGATAAATAATTTATGGAATGCTATCTCTATTAATTTGACTCGTGGTAATAATTATCGAGAATGACATCATCAAATAAAAAATATTTTTCTTTTGTCAAACCTCATCTCTGTTATCAATAGAACTATAACAAGCCATCCCACAGATGTTTGTCTACAAGAAGAATTTTAAAAAAAAAATCATGTCAATCACTAGGTTTGATAAACTTATCTATTGGTAGTATAGTGATAAAAATGTATGGAATGCAACTACACCAAATGAAGCTTGGGATGTGATCACTATAATCTTTAAGCATAAGAATAATGTGGAAAAAATGTATTCTCTAAACTCAATTATATAATCTAAGAATAGATGGATCAATAATTGAGCATCTATCAAAAGTCAAGGGTATCTTAAATAATCTTATTAATGTAGGTGAGATAGTCTACCAAAATTGTTTGCAAATTTCAAAACTACTCTCACTTTGAGTGGAAAATTGGCAACCCTAAAATTCAATGGTCTAAAGGCTCTACTACTACAACGTGAGGAAATGTTTAATAGAGATAATGAAGTTGAATCAAAAAACTATTTTTCCTCTAAGTTCAAGGGCAAGAAGCCTTAATGATAAATACATTATGTTACACATGGATAATGACAAACAAGGAAAGGAAGGGTTTTCTACTATTGCAATTGTCTAGATCATTTTGAAGAGAAAATCTTTAGAAAGATATGAATAAAAATAAGAAAATAAGTATGGTGGTTGATGTATATATTGAAGATGATGAAAGTTAAATATTATTTATAACTTATATGTTTCTAATTATATTCAAAATGATGATGTTTGGATAATCGATTCAAGTGGTACTCACCACATGATTGGTAATATTGAGAACATGAGAAATATAGTAAAGAAATCAAGAGGCACAGTTAAATTGGGAGATGATTCACAATTACATCTTGAAGGAGTTGGAAAAACTCTTCTACATTTTCCAACCCAAGGTAAAATAATTATTGATAAGGTTTTATTTGTTTCAGGATTGAAGATTATTATCTTGATTAGTGAAATTATTACCAAAAATATGAAAGTTATTATTGAAAAAGGGATTTGTAAGATGTTTGATAGTGTGGGAAAATTAGTGTGTGATGGATATGATAGTAGGATTTTTTTATATGAGGAAAAACTCCACTCAAGTCTTAGTTTTAGGTTTTGCTTGAAGAAATTAGTTATGACATGAAAGGTTTGGCCATATTAACCTTGAAACTACATAAAATATTTAGTTAAAATATAATATATGGTCTTCCACCCATCACTATAGAGAAGTATTTTTGTGAAACCTATGTTATGGGGAAACAACATAACAAAAAAAAAATCTAGAAAATCTTAGGGAGTTTCTAAGAAGTTGGATTTAGTTCATTGTGATATTTGTGGAGTTGTGAAGATAATTTATGTAAATATTGATATTTCATGGAATTCATTGATGACTTCACTTGAAAGGTTTTGGTTTATTTTTGAAAAACAAGTTTAAAGAATTTGATGTTTTCAAGGAGTTCGCACATCAAGTTGAGAAATGAAAGTGATGAAAAAAATAAAATGCAAAGATCAGCTAATGGTGGGGGGGGGAGTATACTTCAAATGAATTTGTTAATTTTTGTAAAAAAAAAGGAATTAAGAGGCAATTCTCATCTCCATATACTCCACATAAAAATGAACTAGATGAAGAATAAATAGGTCACTTCAAGAAAAAACTAATATATGCTCAAGGCTTGTAATATTGATGGAAAATTATGGGGAGAAGTAATTCATTCATTGAATTATTTGATCAATCAAGGTTTGACTAATAATGTAGAAGGAATCTCTCCAAAAGAAGCATGGTCGGGAAGGAAACCAACAACCATACATTTAATCATTTTTAGAATCATTTCCTATAGACATATTTCAAAGGGGATGATAAGATTGAAAAATACATCCTTGTTGGATATGATTTAAATCTATTAAATCATGCCAATTGTATGATACTAAGGAAAACAAGCTTTGCATCTCTAGAGATGTCAAGTTCGAAGAAGAGTGTCACCTTCCAAGTGTTCACCATGTTGATATTTTAGAAGAGAAAGATGATAGTGGCACATCATTATGCTAACATAAAAATGTTGAACTACAAATAGAAAGTCCTATTTAATCCATAGAAGAAAGAGAAGAAATTTATGAGCCAAATTAAAGCTCATTGTCCACTTGAAAATCTAGTGTTCCTCTAAGGATATCAGAATGAGCTAGGAGAACACCCAAAAAGTTGCAATATTATAAGGTTAATCATCCATTAATGTCAATTATCCTAAGTGATCATAAACCAGGAACTTTTTAAAGAAGCAATAAATGATAAAAAATGGTAAAGTGCTATGAATTAAGAGACATTTTCAATTCATTGAAACCAAACATTGGAGTTGGCTCTTTTACCTATTGTAAAGAAATACATTGATTATAAATGGGTATTGAAAATCAATTCTAAATCTGAAGGTTCAATTGACAAGAATAAAGAAATATTAGAAGCCAAAGGCTATAAATAAATTGAAGGTGTTGATTATGAGGAAAAATTTGGTCTAGTTGCAAAGATGATCATAGATAGAATGTTGATAGCCCTTGCTTCCAATCATAATTGAGAAATTCAGCAAATTTAGATGTCAAAAGTGAATTCTTAAATAGATATTTGAAAAAGGAGGTATATGTCACACAACCTCCTAGTTTTGTTGAAAAAGGAAAGGAACACATGGTGTGTCTCCCAAAAAAGACACTATATATGGTTTGAAACAAGCCCCATGATCTTGGTACTCAAAATAAATAAGTACTTCATTCAAAGGGGATTTTAAAAATCTCATGTTGATCCAAATTTAAATATTAACAATTATAATCACAAGGTATTGTTCATTGTGTTGTATGTTGATGTTTTATACTATTCAGAATAATCAATCACATATACATGATGTGAAAGAAGATATGAAGATTAATTTTGAGATGTTTGATCTTGGATTCATTACTTTCTTGGAATTGAAATGTGCAAAAAGAAAAATATTTATCTCAAATGAAGTACACCAAATAAATTTTCACATGATTTAAAATACAAGATTAGAAGGCTTCATCAACACCAATCAGGATAAGAACTAAGTTGATTGAAGATTCAAATGGTAAATCAATTAATGAGAACCCTATATAGAAGTTTGATAGGAAATTTGATTTACTTAACTACTACTCTTCTAAACATATCTTATGGTTCATCCCAAACATAATCAACAATTATTTGCAAAGAGAGTTTTGAGACATCTTCAAGGAACACAAAAGTTTGGATTGGAGTATTTAAAAAATAAAGATTTCAAACTTTTTGGTTTTTTATATTTAGGTTCCAGGCAAGTTGCATAGACTCTAGAAAATCAACCTTTAGTTGTTTCTTTAATCTTGGATCTTCCATTGTCTCATGGAGTTGCAAGAAGCAACATAATATTGCTTTGTCATCGATTGAAGCAAAGTACAAGGCACTTGTTATAGCAACCTCTAAATCAATATGTCTTAGACGAGTTCTTGAAAATATTTGACACCCATAACTTGATCCAACAATTATGTTTTTTGATAATAAAATTGTGTTAAATATGTTTAAGAATCGTATGTTTCATGCTTTCACAAAGAATATTGAAGTACACCATCACTCTATTCATGAGTATGTTCTCAATAAGGAAACTAAACTACTTTATACACCAACTAATGAGAAAATTGCATGTCTTCACTAAACCTTTGAGCAAGGATAAGTTTGTATACTTTCAAGAAGGTATTGGTGTTAAATTTTCTTCATTTTTATATGGGTAGCTTACATAATTATGTATTATAGGTGGCCCCCATCATCTAGTTGAGTTTTATTGGATGACAAAATAAAATTTATGGGAGTTGTTACAAATTATATAAATTATATTTTACTCACACTCAACACATTTGTCATGTAGATTCATGTCTCATTCAAGAGGTGCATCTCTCCATGCATGTTATCTATTAAAAGACATTTGGACCCATTTATTTGACATTAGAGAAAAATATTCAAACTCTCCAAGTTCAACAAACTTATGGATGACTTCAAAAAAATTCAAGTAATTATCTTCTTGTGTACTCACTCTTCAAGGCAACTTCCTCTAGAGATGATATATCTTCAATAACAATCATTCAATGAGGAATACACCTTTTAGAAAATATGTCAGTGGGTCATGTAGATTACAAAGTGGAAACAAAAGATACCTCCTATTATCAACAACACAACATAGAATATACTAGCTTTTGTTTTCCTCTTCTCACATAGTTTATAAATATGCTCTGGTTGGGCACAACTTCCTTTTTATATTTCTAATATTGATTGGGATGCCAAATTTAAATTCAAAAAATATTAAAATTAATTATGGAGAAAAGTACGAATAGTAGTAAAGGTGCAACAGTGTAAAGATGATTTTACTTTCTAACTCATGTATAGTATATATACTTTCTATCTTCAATACTGCTTGTAGATTTCAACAACCAATGATAAAAATGTAGTAGATTTATACATCAAAACAAGAATTCCACATGTTTTTGATAAGGTAAGCAAGGTTTTGAAAGGACTGGGAACCTTGTACAAAGAAAAGAAAAGGAAACTACCAAACACCAAAGTATCAAACTTTTCCAACAAAACAGAGAAGCAGAAACAATAGACACACCACATTAACCCAACAAACTAACAACCCACACCTAGCTACCAAAAACCCAGGAGCAATAAAACACTTAGAATAGACATCAATCCTAAGTCACAAACCAAGAAGCATCAATGGCCATGAGTAGAAAAAACTTACAAATGCAAACAAAGGATGCGGATCCAAGATCCCATCAACAATATCATACCCCACCTCAATAGGAGATAAGAAAATCAACCATAATTGGAGCACCAAAGCAACCATTTCAGCAACCCAAAAATCTCCACCTCAATAGAAGATTTTGACAGAAAAATAAAGCCAAAGACAACAACAACCCCTTGCAAAAATACCAAACCCCACCAACCAAACCAAAACTCCACCTCAATAGGAGAAGGCTCCACCTTCTCATGTCCACAACCTCCACCTATATAGGAGTTAAGTTTAGAATCCACATGTTACTTCAATGACTCTCATCAAATTTTAACTCCCAATAGATTTTAATGATTCAAAGACATATTATTCTTATGCATGCCATTTATTTCTCCTTTCCAAAGTGATATTTTGGTAGTATGTTGGTGTTTAAAAAATTTAATGCCACTTTCATATTAGATTAATATCTCGAATATAACCAAAATAAATATATATACCTTTTCAAATTCCTCTTCTGCCTCTTTCATTCTCTATAGCCCTTTGGCTCCTAGTTCTAGAGTTAAGATTAGCACTTGATTCAAATGGGGTGTATTGTTTTCCTACAATACTTTAATACTCTTGGTATTATTTTGGATAGTGGTTCTACTCACCTCAACCACCTTTTTAAAATTATCCTTGGCTTACCTAATACCCCTTTCTAGAAGAAAACCTTATCATCCTACATGGTGATATCCACTTTCATATTACTTTTTTGTTCAAGATATTTCATATGTTGAAATTGAATTTCTCCACTTCTGCTTGAATGATACGAGCATGTAAAAACACAAAACTCACAAGAAAATTTTCTCAACAAAGATCAACCCAAAACATCTTCAATTTAAGTCTTTTAAATAAATACAAATATGATTCTAGAAGAAAGAAGTTTCTAAAATATCAATATAAAATATTATAAAATTCAACTAATCGAATATTATAAATAATGAGAATATTATATTCTAATACACTAACTAATAAAATATTAAGTCTAATGAAGTAGCTATGAATGTGCTAAGCCTCATCAATTCCTCCCTATTTAGAGGAAAGTGTTCTCATTTTCTCCTTAAGATGGGAAAATGCTACTCAAAAGATGCCCATGTGATCCACTTGGCTTGGGCCAGTAGGGTATCTTTACAACCAACCAAGTGTGTAGTGGTAGGTCTAATCCTAGCAGAGCACATGTATAAACCTCAAAAATTGTATGTAATGTTCCTCCCATTTACATCTTGTGAATATGAGATCGATGTTTCAACTTCATCATTTGCTCATGATTTTGTGGTGATTAGATTATGGCTTTGAATGATGTGTATGAACCACCGTACATTCGAGATGAAGTTTCTCAAAATGTCAGTTGTTGGAATTGTATATATTTATATGCTTGTTTTATCATTATGCTTTAGTTCAATGATATGCATTAATTATGTTGTGAATAAATGTGATCTTGAGTATTGATGATTCAATAAATGATTTATATGATAGTTATATGGATGCTAATTTATGCTTTATTCTATTAAACACCATTGGGTGATTATGATGTGATTTAGATATATACACATTAAGCAGGTACCCTTGATGTGTGTTGAATGGTTACAAGATACAGGGTTATTTCTTTACCTGGCTACATAGGTCTAAGTTATTCCCCAACAATGGTTAATTTGAAGATGCCACATTGAGCCTCCATATCTATTCCTCAATCATAATTGAATTGAGTACAGTATGTGTCATGTTTGAACCTATAACCCAGATATGAGTTAGGAATTATCTTGGAATCCCTATGTGTCATGAATGACCAGTGAATGCAGGTTGATGTCATAATAGTGGTTTACAATTCCTGAGAGGAATGAATTTTAGCTGAAATCACATATTTTTAGAAAATATAATGATTTAAGCCTTAAAAAGTTCCATTTTAAGGATTCCAATTGAAGAGTATTTAATCAAATCACCTTAGATCAAACCCCCTTGGATAGAACTTCGCTAGTTTTAAACCATACATATAAATGCGTCTCCTTTACACCTATCAAAATGCTGATAAAAAATCACTTTTGATTTAGATTTTGGGGGATCAAATGAATTCATTTAAAATTTATTTCAAATGATTATGGTATTCCTCAAAACAAGCTATCTTAATGAATATAATTTTAATATGTTTTACTTTGTTATGTATTTGTTTTTTAAGTTTTATACATAGGTTTTTTTCATCTAAAATGAATTTTGTTCTTTCACATGGAAAAATAGAAGATTATCAAAAAAAAATTAAAAATATGAGTGCACTAGATATTGAAGTCCTTGATCCAACAAAAAAAAAAATTAAATTTTGACATATACAAAAAAAGTTACGCTATATACGCCGCTATTGTGTCCAATTGTAATTCATTTAACTTTGAAACTTGATTAAGGAAAATATTCAATAAACTATCTAACCAAGTGAAGCACTAGATACTAGAGTTAAGGCCAAATTTGAAAATAATTAGAATTTTATCCTTCTATGAAAAAAAAAGCAGGCCTTATACTTGCAGGTGGGTAAAATACTTTTAAAATGTTGTTTTCCAAAAAAATCTATTTTCATGGAGATGGAAAATAAGTGCAATTTGATTCCAAAAATTTTGAAAAAAATATTTTTAGAATCTACAGACAAAATTTGATGAGACTCTAGTTTGCACCATCTTCAAATTCCTCACAGTTTAGCTGCTATAGGTGCCCAAATGTGAAGATTTAGTTAAAAATAAAAATTTTAGTGTCCAGTTTGGCCTAAAATTGTAAACCACTATTATGGGATCACCCTGCATGATTTAATTAATGGTTTAAATTCTATGTTTTTGCAAATGCGATATTAGGAATTTAAATGATTCTTATAATTGATTTTTAAAATATTCTCTATGTTTCAGGAAAAGGGAAAAATATAATGAAGGTAGAAATGAAGTTAATCTCTTAATTAATTAAATAGTTAAAAGTTCTTGGGTCGGGAATTGCAAGTTATGTTTGATTTGATTATGTTTTTTGAATTTTGAATTCCATAAATTTGAATGAATATATGTTTATATGGATTTAAATTGTAAATAGGTTATTCATAAATTGATTGATGTGTCTATTTGGATTTTGAGGAAAATGGGAATTAAAGAAATAGAAAATAAATTTGAAATGGGTTAAAAGGGAAAAAGACTTGGAATTTTAATTTAATTGTTCATTTTGGAAGATTTTTCTCTCAAAACCTCTTCTTGCCAAATTTTTAAAAATGAAATTGGAAATGCAATTATGAAGGGAATTGGATGGGATTCAAAGCAATGGGTTAGGAATGGAATTGTGATTTTGTGTGGGTTTGGAATTTATCTCTCTCATGGTGTGTGTGGAGCTCAGTATGAATGTTTTAATTACAAAAGTTTGAGATAAGTTTCCATTATGCCTCCATTATGCTTTTTTTCTATTTTGATTCTTTTGTATGTGATCGGTGGAGCATTAGCACAAGTAATCTAGTTTCAGTTTCGAAGAAGCATGTAGGAATTAAATTTATTTTGTAAATTTAGAAAAAATTCCAAAATGTGCCCTCATAATGCCAAAATTTTCCAAAATGTTTGGAAGCTGATTTTTATCTCATAAAATGGTCGTTGTGCATGTCTTGAGAAAAAGGGTTTTCATTTTTTTTAATTTTTGAAAAATGGAATATTTGAAGCTCCATTAATGATTTTGCATGTAATTTTTGGTTTTTGGCATTTAAAATTAAATCAAAAAATTGAATTTAAAAAGTGAAATGAATGATTTATTTTGGGAGAAGTTAAGGCTCGCTAATGAATTTTAATAAGGAATGTTTTGAGATTGTGTTTTCTAGATTTTGTGATAAAAAAATTATGTCATGTGAATGTTGCATTATTTTTCATTTCACATTCATTGGAGGATGTTATGAGCTTAGGGTGTACATATTAGAGAGAGTTATGGGAATGGATCCCAATGTGAACCTAACCCAAAGTGATGCGTAGGGAATCATAGTGTGGGGAGTTTGGTTAACAAGTGAAAACTAATAAAATATGAGTAATTAATTAACCAAGATAATGGATATCCCTCTCATACCTTGAGTACTCATATAGGCTAAGGATGATCAAGGAAGACAAGCCACTTACGAAACATAAGACTTGTAAGATCTAGTACCCTCTTTTGTATGAGAGGATACTCGATTCCATGTTGAGCCCCATATGTGAGTGTCTAGGATGGAACTCCCTCCCCTGCTCTCTAATATATAAGCCTAGTGTAGTTTGAGTAAAACTTGGAGGATGATGTATTATCTTCCATGTGCTTATTTTTGTTATGTCATTGGTGAGTTTTACCAATGATTATCCTTTGTATGGTATTGGTGAGTTTTCCCAATGATATATTTTAATTGATCCTATTTGTGTTGATCTCTCTTATGAGATTCAATGAGTGTTTTATATGATATATATATATATATGTATATTGAATGTATACTTCATGTATGGTGTGTTTTAAAGCTCTCTCCCCATGTGTCTAGCATGAGTGTTATGATTGTAGCTCGTGTGACTATCTCCTAACATGGCGAGAGTAGATATTTTTATTCCACAAGGTTATGTGGCATGGAAACCACCGTTGGGGATTAAAGGATCATGGTGGAGTCAGTGATGACTTCAATATGGAAAAGGTTCTATATGCTTATTCATTTTCTCTCCCATTTGATTCAAAATGTAATAATTTTTTCTAAGTATATCTCTCATTGAGAAAGATTATAAGATTTGATAATGGAAAGTGTATTGGTTTAATTATGTGCCTCAATGTTGGAATCGAGCATGATTTATACATGGTTTTCATTATTATAATATGCAAAGGCTAAAATGAACTTAGGAACATTTCAATTGGTGTTTAAAATTAATTTAGATACCTCATTTCATAGTTGGGTGGCCTGGTACTATTATACCTAGGTGACCTTATTTCACCCAAATTTGACCTAGAGTTCCCAAAATTTAACTAAGTGACATTATTTCACCCAAATTTGACCTAGAGTTCCCAAAATTTAACTAAGTCTCCTTAGGCAGCCTTGTACCCTATTGGGGTGGCCTAGTCCTGTACTTGGGTGGCCTCATTCCCCATACAAAAAATAGTATTTTTTAACCCTCTCTACCTCATCCAGCCAATGATATTCCTAGCCCAATACCACTGATAAATATTTTGTATGCCTTATATCTTGCTTATTCCACTCATTTTCATCAGTTGGACCTTCAAAACTTAGTCAAAGTATCTCTATCTCATGACTTGATCTTTCTTCTTTATTTCAAAGCCTCATATGGGAAAACCATGTAAACAAAATTTGTTCCTCATGGTCCCAATGGTCTAGTGGTTTTATGAGAAAATTCTTATATATTTTTGTTAAGAACTTATAGAATCTCTTACCTCATTACATGTATTCTTTTGAAGTTGCCTAGTTGTCAAACTTAGGGTTAAGGAGATTATGCACCTAGCCTTGTGAAGACTAGAGAAGGTTGCAATCCTTTATGGTTGGCATTTTTGGTGTCCTCAATATTCCTCATAGGTTATGGGGTGTTGTGGAGTATTATTCTTTTGCTTTTGTGATGTCACATTATGATCGGATGTCTTGGGAAGTGTGTGGTTGTCCAAAAGTGACTCATCATCATTCTAGTTAGTGGAGAGTCTGTGCCTCCTAGTTAGCTAAAATATTGTGAAGGTTTTCTTTGTATTAGATTTATTTAGTGTATCTAGGTGTGGATTGGAGGTTTATTATTCCCTCATCATATCCAAGTGTGGTGTTACAAGAGAACGTGATCATGGTTTATTAACCAATCATCGTATAGGTGTTGCTCTTTCTCTCTCTCTCATATGTTCATCATGGTAGATTTATCCCAGAAGTGATTAGTCTTAAATGATGTTTCCACCTTACTTATGCAATGGTGAGGTTGTCATGTTCTCTTCATTGATGTTTTATTGTGCTCACATGACACTTGTGTACATGTTGTTGTGCAAGTGATACATGTTGTTACATTATGAGTGTTGTTGTTCGTTCCAAAAAAAATGGAATAACTTATCTTAAAAATTTTCAAGTACTCTTTACAATATATTTTGATAGAAATATTTGTATCACAACAAGACTCAATCATGCAACTTAATGCTCCTGATGAACTAAGAAGGGATCTTGTTCACCACACAACATTATACAGAAGTAGAGGATAAAATGACATTTTCAATTTATAAATTCAAAGGAATTTAAAAAAAATAATGGGCCTTATTATATGACTCTATGTTTAATGATCACAAAGGAAATTTGGAAACTCTATGCTTGGGCCCTTATGAAATTGAAGGGGTCTATCCAAATGGTGGAGTAAAATTGAGAATAATTGATCTTGTCAAAATTTCCTTAATGGTCAATAAACATTGATTGAAACAAAATACATTGGAAAAAGATACTAAAACAAACAAAAATGAGGTTCACCACAATAAAATAATGGAAAATATGGGTATGGTGGACCTATTTCTCTAATTTCATTCAAGGAAATGAGTTCCAAACAATGAAGTGACTGTCAACCAAAAGGTCAATCAAATCAAGGTATGAATCAGTAAATTTCTCCTTTATGCAAGGACAGAGGTGTGAGTCAAATAGCACTTTGTGGAGAAAGGTTAAAACCATCAAACAAACTCCAAAATGCAAGCTATAAAATGCAAATGAAGGACTGTACTCAAAACTTATGGAAACAACAATCAAAAGGAAAATCTAGAAAGGGGAAAATAAAGTGTACCAGTCACCAAAAGTCACTTTTAAAAGCTCACTAAGGACTCATTCACCCTATCTCAAATGGGTTTTGGCTAGGGCTCTCTGAAATATGTCTATGGGTTCTCTTCTATTGTGCCTGCACTCCCAGATTCTCGATTCTCACTGTTAGATAGTTAGAAATAAATTTTGTAGAAGAGTTTCTGTGACATGAAAAATTTCCTTGCAACTTTGTCAACTTTGTAACTTTCTTCAATTTTTCTCTCAAAAGGATCTTCCACCTAAAAACTTGTAAAATAAACACAAGAGGAGAAAAAAATTGTTTTTGGTGATGGGGGGTTTTCCTTGGTCAAACCCTGTTTGAGTATTTAAACTTTGTAATGAAATGAAAAATGAAATAAGGAATGATGAATGAACAAGCAATGTCTCAACTCACCAAACCTTTTATAAAACCTTGGAATGCAAATCTGCAATTAGCATGATGTGACCTCAATGCATGTGAATCATTGATCATGAAACTTGATTCGAAATAATGTCCTTGAATTCTTGAATAGATCTTGAAGTCTACATTACCATATTAGCTCAAACAACATGCATGATGCAATAATACTTACACATGATAATGAATCTTGATTGTTGCAATAATCGTCTATAAATTTGCTCTTGAATTCCTTGAAATTCTCTTGATAACTTGAATTTGCTAGATCACACTTGCTCATAAAAATTGCTAGCTTGCTTGAAATTCTTAGGATGAAACATAGTGAAATGAACTCTTATCTATACATATCTTAACATTAATTCCAAAAATTCAAATATCACAAGTCGACATATGAATATACATTTGAAATCATTGAAAAACCACCAAAAACAATTTAAATTTAGGTCCTATGCCTAAGTGAGGACCCATTCGTCCTATGGCAAATGGGTCCTAGGTAACTTGCCTAGGACACACATTGCTCAATGTTAAACATTATGTTATTGCATTTATGAATGTCGGGTTTTATCCCTCATAAAATGCAATTAATTAAGCTTGTATTTGAATTAAAGGGGCTAATTAAGACATAATTAACCTCAATTAATTAATGAAGCCCTAGGTGAGTGTGAAAGTGTAAAGGTACACCTTACAACACCACAAATAAGGCACAATTAAGTCCATTTTAATAAATAAGGGTCCCTAAACTTAATGTGAATATGTAAAACATATTACAACACTAAATTAAGGCATAATTTAGTTCATTATATTAAAATATTATTTCCCAAATTAAGTGTGAAAAAGGGATACTTTTTCCTACACTATATTTAGCCCCCACTTTAGTGAGAGGATGACCCCATATCAATCTCACACTAAAGTAGACATTCAAGGAACAAAAGGAACCATGGGAGGTTGTTCAACCACTTTCTCTTTAGCTTTGTAAACTTGTTTGATTTTAGGAGGCACAATGGGGTTGTTTTGATTGTATCATGGTCTCTTATATAAAATAGGTTGTTTTTCATTAGTTAGAAGGGTTTTTTGTTCAATCATGGTTTTGTTGAGGATAGGTGGCTCAATCATGAGTTGAGGCATATTTCAAAGGGATAATTTTGTTATGTGTTTTTCCTTAAACTTTTGATAGGATTTGAAAAAGAAGTCTTCGTGGGGTCTAATAGGTTTTATGAGTATGTAAATAATGTGAATAAGCAAATAAAACCTATACAACAAACCAATGAAACATTATATCAAGTAATTCAAATAACAATCAAATTAATGCAACAATTCCTCAATGGCATCTCAATGTCCTCTATCTCCAAGGATTCTTTAAGTCATTTTGCTCTCAAATTGTTTTTGCACATGACTTTCCAAATGACAACCTAAAGAATGAGAGATGATTGAAATGCAAGAGATGTTTCCTAAATTACATGATGATGAACTAGTGGTTGATATGCAAAGATAATAATGATGTTATGATTGTTGTTGTATGAAAATGATATGATTAAAATGTTGTAATTAAGATGTTGCTAATGAAAATTCATGATTAAACTACTTGATGCTAAAATGCTAATACTAGAATGCTCACTAAAATGATAATGCTAATTAAAATTCTACAGAGTGTAATTGCTACAAATGCTCAGCTTTCTCTCCCTTTTATTGTGTAAATGAGGGCCTATTTATAGATTTTCTAAGGCACGAGCCTAGGTGGCAAGAATCAATGATCCAGATTTCATCTGGAGAATGGACGGTTGAAGATGAAGAGGTTGGAGATAAAAGGGGAAATGTGTTCCCTTCATAAGAACAAATTGCCAAGTGTGAAGAGGAATAAAATAGAAATGAAGGCCAAGTATCCCTAATTAGTTAGATTTTGTTGATGATAAATGCCAAATTAAATATTAAAAATATTTAATTCTTGAGACACATGGTGAGGTGGAAGGTGGGAAGAAGTTAGTAGACATGTACTTAAATTCGAATTTAAAATTCAAATTTAGTGAGAGGAGGTTAATTAAATAAATAAAACTAATTAAATTTGTTCATTTAATTAAGATATGAGGAAAATGATTTAGGAAAGAAAGAATTAGAGAAAAATGAACTATATAAATAATTTTTTAATTTATTTATAAGTAAAAGAATTAAAGATTTTTAATTAAATAACTTGTATTTAGCTAATCCTCTAGACCAAATTTGAGTGTATACATTTTTCCCCTCTTTGAAGTGATGTGTTTGTGACACATTGCTTGAAAGAAAAATTTTCCGATAGTGTTGATAAAAAATTTCAATATGCCCCAAACGCTAATTTTTGAGTGATGGTGCATGTATACCCCTTCGGGAGATAAATTGGGAAAAATTTTGAATTTCAAGGATTTTTTTTTTTAATTTTTATGATTTTTATGATTTTATGAGGATTTGTCAAATTTTTAAGATTTTGTGATGATTTATCTCCCATTAAAGAAGAATGACCCTGCCAATTGATTAATTGATGCCCTTTTTGAAAATAAAAATAATCCCACTTAAATACCCTCCATTTACCCCTTTAAAAGGTAAAAAGGTGAAAAAGGAGTTCATTTGACTTCATTTGCAATTGAGTGATTGAGATTATTGAGTGATTTAGCAAAATGGTGATCCCATACCACACCCATCAATTCGAGCAAGTTTGACGACACCACCGCCTTGCTACGTATGGACCTCTAGTATGTACCTCGAGAAATTGTCTTTTGTTGAAATTTGAATTTGTTTTCATGTGCTTTTCACATTTTTAAAATATGTGAGTGTGTTTTAGCGCATAGGTTTCCTTTTGTAGCACATATAGGAATTTAGTGCATTTATGCCCCAATATAGCACATCGATTAAATATTGTAGCGCATTTAGGTTTTTAGCGCATTTATGTTGCCAAGTAGCGCATATGTTGATTGTTTTAGTGAATTTAGAATTTTAGCACATAGATGCTCTATTTTGGCACATTGATGAATTTTTACAGTACATCCATTGTTCCAGCGCATGGATGCTCTGTTTTAGCGTGTTGACACCAAAATTGATGAAATGTCAATTTTTCTCCTTGCTTTTGATGCTTGATGGTAGTGTTAGTCATTGTTTTGGTGATGTTTGATAGGATAGATGATGATAGACCTCATGATGGATGAGATTCAATGATAGACGCTCTACGAGATTTGATTGAAATCTCATTTGAGCTAATTAGATTGATTGATAGGTTGATTGATAAAATGTTGATTTACGATATGTCATGATTATAGGAGGAATTAGGAATTCTTCAGTCTCAAGAGCGCTACTCGAAGACTTGGGATATGATTTTTTGTCTGGTGTAGGAAATTTTGGATGTTATTGAGTGATGTGGTTTATCTTCCTTGCTTGATATGCCCCAGTATAGGATAAATAGGGACCATTGACTCCATTAGCTGAGACATGGCATAGCAACCACAACACATTCCATCTGGATACCGGTGAGATGACGGTTACCTTAGAGGATGTGTACCGAATATTGGGGATTCTTGTGGTTGGAGAGTTAGTTGTATATGATCATATAGAGCAGGGAGGCACTGAGGTGCTAAGGAGGATCTTTGATGATGACAGGATTAGTGGTTACGAGATCCCATGGAAGGATATGGTGGATTCCTATGAGCCATTACCATATGTTCTATCTGGGTTTGTTGGAGGTTTCTTATGTCCCCCAACCATAGGTCGAAGGGACTATCCATTGGCTAGGGCAAGATACTAGAGAGTATGATCACTCACGGGATCTGATATGCATGGGGTTCCTATATGTTAGCACATTTATATCATGATTTGCATTAGGTGGTGTATCTTGGAGCTGTTAGTTTATCAATTGGAGTGACACTGCTTCAAATTTGGTCTTGGGAGCATACAGTTGTTAATCATCCTTTGGAAAAGAGAGATTGTTCGATTGGTAGGCCATATGTCTTTGGGTACACAGGTGATTTTGTCCAATGCAAGTAGGGAAAATTGGAGTATTGGTGATGAGTGCTTGATGATTTGGAGGTAGTCATATGGCGATCATACTTAGATTTGCTAGTATGTGGCGATTGATCATGCGATACTGTACACCCTAGCATGTATCCTCACTAGGGACTAGGGTTAGGCTAGGCCTTGGGTGGGGGTTTGGGGGTAGTAGCCCTTGAGAAAAAAAAATCGTGCATCGTCACCGAAAGAAAAAAAATGACTTTGTAAAACCCTAATTCTGGAAGCTTCTAAAAATCTTGTTATAAGGGGTTGGGATGGGGGTTACAATATGTAGAAAAAGGAGATTATTCACAAGATTGTAATATGTTTTTCACTGGATAATAAAATCATTGGATGGTTGTGGTTTTGTGGATGTAGCCCGGATTGGGTGAACCACATTAAATTATTTGTGTTGTCTTGTTTCTGCTATAATTTTCTGTGTGTTTTATTTTTCTATTTTATTGATCAAATTTGCATTTAATTGTTAGATATCTACCTTCTAACCCTAAAAAGTGGTATCAAAGTGGGTCGTGTTTGATTATCATCTACAAGAAACTCTCACGGTTGAGTGGGAATCTCACAATTAAGTGGGAGTCTCACAGTTAAATGGGAGTCTCACAATTAAGTGGGAGCAATGGCAGATGAGGGTAAATTAAAGGTAGATAAATTCAATGGGAAGAACTATTAGTTATGGAAGATGCAGATGGAGGATTATCTCTATCAGAAGGATTTATGGAGGCCATTGAAAGGATTAGCCAAGAAACTGACAATAATGAGTGATGAGGAATGAAAAATTTTGGATAGAAAGGCACTGGGAGCCATTCATTTATGCATGGCACAATCGGTGGAATTCAATATTACAATAGCAAAGACAACTCAAGAGTTGATGGAAACCCTAGTGAAGTTATATGAAAATCCTTCCACTTTGAATAAGGTATTTCTTATGAACTTTTTATTTAATATGAAAATGGTAGAAGATGGCTCATTTGTTGATCATTTAAATGAGTTTAATACGATTACCAGTCAATTAACTTCTATAAATGTAAACTTTGATGAAGAAGTTAGGGATCTTTTGATTATGTGTTCTTTTCCAAAAAGTTGGAATAGCTTGGTAATGGCTATTAGAAATTCTATTTCTGGTTCAAATACATTGAAATTTGATGATGTTGTTGGTGTTATTTTAAGCGAGGAAATTTATAGGAAAAGCTCAGGTGGAACATCCACATTAGGCAATATTTTGAATGCAGAAAGCAGGGGAAAAACAAAGGAGAGAGGAAACAATTCTAGAAATCGTAGGAAGTCACGAGGAAAATCAAAGGACAAAAGGTCCCAATCTAGAGAAAAGAGGGATTGTTGGTATTGTGGTAAGCCGGGTCATTTAAAGAAAGATTGTTGGTCTCAGAAAAATAGAGACAAAAAGGAAGGAAATAAAGAGGAAAATGTGGTAAGTAATAAATCTGATGAGGATGTTTTGATTCTTTCCCTTGATAATGTTGATGATTCTTGGGTAATAGATTCAGGGGCTTCATTTCATGCTACACTCCATAGAAGTTATTTTCTTGATTATGTCCAAGCGTATTTTGGGTTGGTTTATTTGGGAGATAAAAAATCATGTCAGATTGTTGGAAAGGGAAGAATAAAGATTAAGTTGCAGAATGAGAATCATTGGCTACTACATGAGGTAAGGCACATTCCAAAGTTAAAAAGAAATTTAATTTCAGCAGGGCAACTAGATGATGAAGGTTGTGTTGTTACATTTAGTGATAAAAATTGGAACGTTACAAAAAGGTACCTTAGTGGTAGCAAAAGGTGTGAAAGTAGGAACCTTATATCTTTGTACAAATCATATTGTTCCTTCTACTTTAACTATTGCAAATAAAAATCAATGTTCAGGAACAGTTGTTGTAGTTCAACAAGTAGAAAATCAAATAGTTGTTGTGGATTTTAAATCAACACTATGGCATAATAGACTTGGGCAATGAGTGCAAAAGGTATGAAAGTTCTTCATTCAAAGAATTTTTTACCAAGTTTGAAATGTGTTAATATGAATTTTTGTGAAAGTTGTGTGTATCGCAAACAATAGAGAGTTAGTTTTCTCAAGGATGGGAAGAAAAAGAAAGATGAGAAATTGGAGCTTGTGCATACGGATGTATGGGGACCAACTCAAGTATCATCTCTCGGTGGCTTTCAGTACTATGTCACTTTTATTGATGATGCAATAAGGAAGGTATGGATTTATTTCCTTAGATAGAAATCTGATGTATTTGAAACTTTTAAGAAATGGAGAAGCTTTTTTTAAGAATGAGATAGGTAAAAAGTTAAAATTTCTTAGATCTAATAATGGTGATGAGTATTGTAGCAAAATTTTTGAAGATTATTGTTCCTCTAATGGTATTCATAAGTAGAAAATGGTTCCAAGGGCTCCACAGGAAAATGGAGTGGTTAAGCGCATGAACAGAACAATAATGGAGTGTGAACAAACTATGAGATTACATGTTGGGCTGCCTTTAAACATGTTGGAAAAGGTTGTAAACAATTTTGTTTATTTAATCAATAGAGGTCCCTCTAATCCTTTGGGTTGTGGTATTCTAGAGGAAGCATGGACAAGTAAGAAGGTGAGTTATTCTTTTCTCAAGACCTTCGGTTATGAAGCATTTGCGCATGTAGATTCTAAAAATAGAACCAAGCTTGATGCAAAATCAAAGAAATGCATATTTGTTGGATATGGCATTGATGAATTTGGTTATAGGCTTTGGGATTTTGAAAATCAAAAAATTGTGAGAAGCGGGGATGTCATATTCAATGAGAAAGTGTTGTACAAAGATCAGTTGCAGTAGCATGAGAAGAAAGAAAATGATTATGTAGTGCTAGATGATACATCAAACAAAAATGTTCCAGTGGTTCCTCATGCTTAGCAACAACAACAACAACAAATATCACAAACTCCAGTGAAAGTTAGATGATCTTCAAGGATAAGTAGACCTCCAAAAATATTTTCTCCCTCTTTGTATTCTATTTTATTAACTGATGCTAGTGAACCAGAATGTTATGATGAAGCTATGCAAGTGGATACCAAGGTTTAGTGGGAGCATGGAATGGAAGAAGAAATGGACTCCTTGCTGAAAAATCAGCCTTGGGAATTATGCAACCTGCCTGCAAGTAAAAAGGATTTACCCAACAAATGGGTTTATAGGCTAAAAGAGGAGGATGGAGGTAAGAAAATATTTAAAGCCAGATTAGTTGTAAAGGGATTGCACAAAAAAGGGTATTGATTTTAATGAAATATTTTATCTTGTTGTTAAAATGACTTCTATTCGTATTGTTTTAAGTATTGTGGTTGCTAAAGATTTTCATTTAGAATAACTTAATGTTAAAACAACCTTTCTCCATGGTGATTTGGAAGAGGAATTATATATGGAACAACCACATGGATTTGAGGTCAAAGGTAAGGAGAAAATTGTGTGCAGATTGAAGAAATGTCTATATGGCTTGAAGCAAGCACCTCAGGAATGGTATATTAAATTTGATAGTTTTATGGCTAAGCAAGGCTACAGTCAGTGTAATTCATACCATTTTGTTTATTTTAAGAGGTTAGATGATGATAGCTACATTATTTTATGCTTATATGTTGATGATATGCTTGTAGCGGGGTCTAACATGGATCAAGGAAGACAACAACAAGCAAGACCATCCCAGGTTCAGATTTGTGTGCCTTCCCATCAGTAGCAGGCATAGATAGATTCCTTACAGTTACAGGTGGAGGGATTACTGGGATAGCTAGCATAGGCACAAGAGCATATTACCTCTCTGGCAGTAGAGAGAGATGTTGTGAGATAGAGATATGAGCATGCAGAGGCCCTAGCCAAGAGATTGTAGAGAGTTTCTGAGGGGACTGTTTTAGGCGATATGCTCAAAGAGGTTCAACATTCAACCCGAGAGACAGAGTACTATAGATCACTGTATTATTAGGCGGTTCCTGCAGAGCAACGTGCCCTTAGCTATGCGCAGTCTGTTAGTGCTAGGTTAGGTCAGAGTCAGTCATGAACTACATGTAGGGGTGTGACTGGGCCACTTCTTAGAGATTCATCAGGCATAGATCCAATTATAGGTCCATCTGGTGGTGCAACAACAGGAACAACGAGGCCTACAACGTTTGGAGGGAGCAACACATAGCTTTTTTACTCATATTTGATGTACTGACACTTGATGTATTCACTTATTCAATCGAGAACTTCATGATTTCCTACCATTTTGTTGATGTATCTCTCCACATTTTGTGATATCATTGTATACTTGACATTGATTATTTTGATATTCTATGAGATGTAGGGGAGATTATTGATCTATATTTTTTCTACATGTTTTTTATGATGAATGCATTTGATTTCCGCTCTATATGCTATGTGATGTCTATATGATTATGTCATGGTTGTGTATGGATGCAATGAGGAAATGGTGATGTATGGATTATGATTCTATATGGCCTTATGGATGATGCTTTATGATATAGAAGATGGATTTGGTGATGCAAATAAGATGTGATGCATTTTATTTTTGTATTTTTCTAATGAAAATATATGATATATTGCATGGATGGATGGCTTATGATAATTCTTTCTAATGTATGTATGATATGGTAATGATTATGCAACTAAATGTGAATGATCTTTTTGTTTTGGTTTTGTCAAATGTACTTAATCCTTTAATGAGAGAGATAAAATCATTTTGAAATTTTCCAACCTTGGAAAACCTAACATGCACATGCAAAAACTAATATGAATGCAATCTATCTTAACCATGCAAATCTAATTATGCAATGTTGTCATCTTGTTAGCCAATTTGTTGTGCTTGTTATCATCATTGAGATTTTGATATGTTGAAAGTTAGTACAAACACTAATGGTATAATTAAACCATGATGACCTAAGTACAACTTCCATGGATTTTTTATATTGCTAGGTAATACAAGCATCTAGGTATAATTGAACCTAGACAACCTAAGTATTGCTTGCGTAAAACAAACAAGAGTTAATCCTTTTCCTATGCAAATCCAGAATGTCATCAATAATAATTTGTAGATCACGTCTCATAACAAATTTACATAGTAGTAATGATTAACTCACAAACAACAGACAAAGAAAAATATCATACTCCATCGTAGCTTCTCTATTACATTACATCCTTGAGTTGCTCTAGAGAAATGATAATAAAAATAAAGATACAACAATTGAACATTTATGCTAAAGTGATTAAACCATGATTCAGAAGAATATCATCCAGTGAGATTTGTTTACCACTCGTGCTATTGATTTGGATGGTTGGTTTTCTAAAGATTGTGATTCATGTTCAATGTTGATTTTTCGTTGTGATTGTTATGTTTGCTATGTTTTCTTATAGTTGTTTTTCTGTTTTTTTAAGCTCAAAGTATATTTATCCTAGTGAGTTCAATATTTTTCCCCCAGTGAGAAACAAACCATTTATTGTGAATGTGCACAATGATCGCCAAGCCAAGGTGAGACACGACCACAATGCCTCGATATGTACATGAGGTTTTATGATGGGAAGGAATAATTATGGAAAAAAGTGGATGACTAACACATGTTCCAATAGATGGAAAATCCCATCTATCACAAATAGTGCCTATTACCAGGTTTTCACTACTTGTTTTTATTGCACTTTTTCTGATTTTATAATTTTTCTCCTTTTTTTTTTATTTTTTTCTTTTTAAATAGTGTACTGGATGAGTTATGTATAAAAATTCTTGAGATGAATTTTTTTGATAGGTTCTTCAAACAACTCCCCTTCGGGTGTAGATAATTGATATGCTCTAGATCCATATACTAATACAATGACAAAAGGACCTAGCCAATTAGGTTCAAAATTTCCCTTCTTTTCCCGATCTTGTTGATTGCGAGGATTCTCTTTTAGTACCAAGTCACCAACCTAAAAGGTTATTGGTCTTACCTTGTGGTTATATCTCCTTGAAATTATTCATTGATAAGCTTTGAAATGATCAACAACATGCTAATGACATTCATCTAACAATTCCAACTGCTATAGTTTGGATACTCGATAGTCTTCCTCTGAAACGATTCCTTTCAATGATACCTAGGGTGAAGGTAACTCAACCTCAATGGGTAAAATGGATTTTGATCCATACGCAAGGGCATATGGTGTGGCTCCTATAGGGGTTTGGATGCTAGTATGGTATGCCCACAAGGCAGGGTTTAGTTGGACATGCTAGTCACGTCTAGCATTGTTGATATTTTTCTCTAGAATTTTCAAAATGGTCTTATTTGAGGCTTCTACTTGGCCATTCCCTTGAGGGTAATAGGGTGTGGAAAATTAGTGTTGAATATGGAATCTTTCACAAATTTCTTGTACATCTTGGTTTTTGAAGGGTCTACCATTGTCAGTGACAATGGAGCTAGGGATGCCATACCAACAAACAATGTAGTTCAGGATGAAAAAGGCAATTTGTTCACTAGTGATTGTGGTTAATGGGACAACTTCAATCCACTTTGTGAAATAATCAGTGGTTGTGATTATGAATTTATGTCCATTAAAGGAATATGGATGAATCTTACCTACAAGATCAAGTCCCCATTGATAGAAAGGCCAAGTCGATGTGAATGGTTGTAGCTCCTACATTGGTGCATGTATGAGATTTCCATGGACTTGACACTTCTTGCACTTCTTAACAGATTGAAAAGATTCTTTCTCCATGTTCAGCCAATAACATCCCAAATGTAGGAGTTTCTTAGCTAGAGTAAGACCAATTGAATGAGTACCATAAATACCTTCATGAATTTCTCATAAGACAGTTTCAGAATTGTCACGTTCAAGACATCGAAAGAGAGTACCATTGAGACCTCATCGATAAAGTGCATTAGCTATTATGGTATATCGGGCTGATTGACAGATAAAGTTGAGTTTTTGGTTCCAAGATAGATCAGGTGGAAGGGTATTGTCTATCAGATAGGTATAGATCTTCACATAGATTGGCGAATCAGCATCAACTAGATGACACACGATTTGGGATTTAGGATTGTCATATGCAGAAGTAAATAATTGTTCCACCATGAATTCATAACGACTTCATTTTTTTGGTATTTGAAAAAGAGAAGTAATGGTTTCCATGGCATCTCCATCTTTGTTGTCTACTCTTGGAATTTGTTCAAACTTGACCTCAACAAAGTATTTCTTGAACTCATCTACATTCTCTTGTATGGCATCAGCTTGTCATATTTTGTTTGATAGTCATCATTAACCTGATTGATGACTAATTGGGAATCTCCATAAACTTGTAATTTTTTGATTTTCCATTCCACTGCTACCTTGATACCGATAATTAGTGTTTCATATTCAACCATGTTGTTTTTGCAAGGGAACATCAACCTATAAGATTTTGGGATAGTGTGTCCTTGAGGAGTAACAAATAGGATTCCTATACCAGATCCATGTTGAGTGTAAGACCCATCAAAGTATAATATCCAACATGTTGTGTTGTCATTGAGAGGAAATCTACATCTAGGAATTCAACGTGCATAGGATGGTCATCTTGCAATGGTGCTTCAGCTAACTAATTTGTTATTACTTGGCCCTTGATTGCTCTTCTATCTACATATTGAATGTCAAATTCAACCAATATCATCACCCACTTTGCTAATCTTCTTGTTAAAGTGGCTTTATTGAGTAGATATTTTAATGGATCTATCTTGGCTATTAGTTTGATGGTATGTGTTAACATATAGTGTCGCATTTTTTGAGTAGCAAACACCACTGCCAAACAATCTTTTTCAATGAATGTATAGTTAAGTTCATAGCCACTCAATGTTCTGCTAATGTAGTAGATGGCCCTTTCTTTTCTTGTAGAGTCTTCTTGTGCTAGCAAAGCTCCCAAAGATATCTCAGTAGTTGCTATGTAGAGTAGAAGTGGTTTTCTCTCTATTGGTGGTACCAATATAGGTGGATTCATTAGATATTGTTTCAATTGATTAAAGGAAGCTTCACATCTTTCATCCCATCTAAAAGAAATAATTTTGTGTAACAAATGAGTAAAAGGATGACTCTTGTCTGCTAGTTGCACGATGAATCTTCTTATGGATTGGAATATTCCTTGTAGAGATCTTAGTTAGCTAATTTTCTTAGGAGGTGGCATTTCCATGATTGCTTTGACTTTTGTTGGATCTACTTTGATGCCTTTAGCTGAGACTATGTATCCTAAGATTTTTGTTGATGTTACTCTAAATAAACATTTCTTTGGATTTAATTGCACATTGAACTTTTCCAATTGGTTAAATATTTTATCCAAGATTTCTAGATTTCCTTCCCTGGTGAATGATTTTACTAGTAGGTCATCTACATAGTCTTCCACGAATGTGTGCATCATGTCATGAAATATTCTTTCCATTGCACGCTAATAGGTGGCTCTTGCATTCTTTAATCCAAAAGGCATGACATTCCAACAAAATGTACCCCATGGGCATGTGAAAGTTTTTTTGTCTTGATCTTCTAGTGCAATCTTGATCTGATTATAGCCTAAAAAACCATCCATGAGTGATAGCATAGCATGTCCTATTGTTAAATCTACAATGATGTCTATATTGGGCAAAGGAAATTCATCCTTTGGACAAGCCTTGTTAAGATTCCTAAAATTTGTGCATATTTTGATGTTGTATTCTTTGGAGACTAGTACAATGTTTGAAATCCATTATGCATGGTCAATTGGTCGGATGAACCCTGCATTTAATAATTTTTTAATTATGCTTTCACTAGTAGGGCGATGTGTGGATGCATTTTTCTCAACTTTTGTTTTACTAGCTTCACTCTAGGTGCTATGGATAAATGATGCATTATTAGATCTGGATCTATTTCTGACATGTAATCATAAGACCAAGCAAAACTGATTTGTCTTTCTTTAAAGAATTTGGTGAAATTTGGCTTTCTCGCTCTGTCATTGATGTCACTAGGTGTATGGTCTTTATTGTTTTTGCAGTACCGATGTTTATGGATTGTGTAGGCTCAACCAATACTGAAGATCTTTCTTGATAATGCTCAAGAAGAGTGTCAAATCTCTAATCCTTCAGTGCCTCCACCATTAGATCAAATTTTTGTATTCTTTATTTTGCAACTAAGAGACTTGGAACTCCTCTCATGGTTTGAAACTTCATTATGAAATTCATTGGTGGAATTTTTTTTTGGATTTTTAGAACAAAGGAAATTGACAATGGAATTATCATCTAAAAAGGTAGGGATATCAAGAGGCTCAATTTGTTCCCAATCAATGAGTTCAGAATGTATCAAAGGTAAGGAATCATCAGATTGGTCAAGATCAAAGGCAGTGAGGGTCATGATGGAAATGTTTTCAAGGTATTTTCTAGCAACGTCAAGGTCTATAATGTTACTCTCCTCTGAATGATCTATCTTGCTTGATGTCTGATCGTCCTCACTAGAGTCATCGATATGTAGTGATCCAAATTCAAATGGTCTAGACCTTGATCTTTGTCCCTCTGTACGTATGGGTGCATACTTCTTTATCACATCGATTTCCTTGTCTTCACAAGATTCTTCTAATAGTGAATCCCATTCATATTTATTTGAGTTTGTTTCAGAACTAGCTTTCAGTTGGAGGATTTGTTCACAAATATTTTGAGTGGCTTCTTCTTTTATCTCTTCTTTGTATCCTAATCTTGTCTTGTCTTTTGCATTTATTGAGAAAGGTTGGATTGGTTCCACAATACCTTCTTTTTTTTGCCAATAGGACCTTTTCCTTCATATCCCATCTTTTCTAAGATTTTGAACCCTTTACCATATTGCTTTGTTGGTATATTGGAATTTGTTGCTTGGGATTCTTCTTCATCTTTGTAAAGCCAATTTAGAATGTCTTTTTCCTCAGATTCATCAACTAGAGTACCTGCTTATACAAATTTACCATCAAAGATTGTGATGGGTTGTGAAGATTATTGTCTAGATATTGATGGTCTTCCATATGATTTTGGAGAACGTAGTACTTGTGAGAGACATAAGGACTGCTCAAAATAATACTCACCCATGCCTTTATCTTTCAACTGAACCTTTTTCTCAAAATATTTTGACAAAGAATTGAGTTGGCTTTCATTACTTGAGGAAGCAGAAGTGAGAGCTTCTCTGTTGTGTGGTACAAAGAGATCTTGGACTATCTTGAGAGTGTTACAGTATTGGGGATTATTAGAATCTACTAAAATTGTGATCTCTTATCTATTGTAAGGGAATTTTAAGCATTGATGGTATATTGATGGCACTACTTGAATTTCATGGATCTAGGGTCGACCTAAGAGTATGTTGTATGTCAAGTCCTTGTCTAAAACTTGGAAAATTATATCCTTTTGAACTAGTCACACTTGAATTGGCAATACTATCAGTCCTTGAGAGGATCTTTCTTCATCATCATAAGCTTTTATGGTGATCTTTCTTCTAGAATCTATTGCATTTTCTTAAAATCGCAATGCATGGATAAGCTTTAAGGTACATATATTTGGACTGGCTCCTCCATCTATTAAAACGTGTCTGACCCGATGTTTATGGATTAAAAACTCAATATGGAGTGGAGCGTTGTGTGGATGAGTGAGGGATGCATCATCATTTTCTGAGAATGATAAAAAATGGGGTGCAATCAGATGTCCCACCATGGTTTGGAATTGACAAACTTCCAAATTGGTTGGTACTGTGGTGTCCACTAAAGCTTTTTCTAGAATATCCTTATGGGCTGGTGAAATTTTAAGAAGTTCCAATATGGATATTTGTGCTGGAATATTTTGTAATTGATCCACTATATTGTATCGATTTGAAGAAGCAAGAGGTGTTTTAGATGTACTTCATTTCAATACAAACTTGGGCTGCCCTCTTGTGGTCACATTTACTAGTAGGTTGTCTTGTTTATCCTTGATTTTGATGACATTGAAATTATTATTAGCTGCAGAAATGTGATTGATGGTAGTATCATAGACATAATTCACATTCTTCGCTTTATTGTTTGTCGAAAAAGATTCTCCTTTTTCATAGTTGTGTAGAGGTTTTTTAAATGCTCCATGATCATCATTTGTTTTATGTCCTATCGATATGTCACCTCTATCTATCAAGTCTTGAACCAAATGTTTTAATTGCATATAATCATTTGTTTTATGACCTTTGCTTCTATGAAAATCACAATAATATGCATCATTCCATCATGATGGTTTGATTCTTGGTTCAAAATCTCATGTATCCGATAATTTTATGAGTTTGTGTGCAAGAAGCTCTTTTAATGTTGATTCAAGTGATTGTCCCAAGGATGTAAATTTTCTTCAATATGGTGGTGGAGCTAGTTTAGATTCATTGTTGTTTTGATTGTTTTTGGGTGTAGTACCTGATAAATTGAAGACTGGTTTTACATTGTGTCAACTACACCATCATCACCAACATTCTTATTCTTTGTCTAGAATTTGGATTTTTCATTGTTGTTATGATGGTTAGAAGAGTTTGTTCCTTTATTATAGATCTTCAATACTCCTCTTTTCACCAAGGCTTCCTCAATCTTAAGTTTGTTTTCAATTAGCTTTTCAAAATTGGGTGGACACTGCAATTGGATTCTATAACTCATCTCACTGTTGAGATTACCAATAAAGATATCCATTTTTCCTTCTCAGATATCGGACGGGAAAATAATCATCTCCATCTTTGAAAGAATGTAAGAAATGGTTCACCATTTTTCTATTTTATGTTTTAGAGATCTTTCATAGTTATTTCATGTTGAATGTTGTATGAATATTGGGAGATAAATTTATTTACCATCTCCTCAAATTATCTAATACCTAGTGTGGGAGTTTTGAAAACCATTCCATGCATTGACCACCCAAACTTCTTGGAAATAATCTCATTAGATAGGTTTCTTCATGTGAAAGTTCCAAACTCATGGTGCAAAATTCTCTTACATGATCTTGAGGATCAGTTTTGGCATTGTATTCGTCATATCTTGCAAATTTTCAATTTGGTGGAAAAGGTATCATGATCATATTTCTTTCAAATGGATAAGGACAAATGTCCTACAACAAATATCTCTTTGTGTTCCCCTTTGCATTTCTAGGATTTGTTGTTGAATAGCTTGCATTTGTTGAGTTAAAGTATTCAATGGATCTTTGATTCATGAGTTAGTTTCTATTTTATTGGGAGCTTCCTTCAATTGGTTGACATCAAAATCATTGGGTAGTTTGACACCTTGGTTTTCCAGCATTAGAAGGTATTTCTCTCCATCCTTTTTTAGAATTTTTTCCATGAGCTTGTGAAATTTAGAGTCTTGTTGAGCTTGTTGAATGTCCTCATCAGTTATCTCATCTATTTCAAGTTGATGAAATCTGTTGAAAGGATTTTCTTCTCCTTCTGCCATGATGGTTTTGGGTTTCTATTTCTTTTTCTCCAAGTTTTTGCTTTCGAGTCCTTGTTAAAATGGTCATGCAAGTGATAGAGTTTTTCTATACTTTGATCTTTGTTTTGGGAGTTCCAATGAAATACCTAAGTCAAATTGGATGATAGATTATATTGATGAGACTAAGATAAATCTGATGTATAGCATTTGTTTCATGATAAAGGATGATAGATCCTAATAGTGAAACTCAGCTAATAATCAGAGATGAGATTGGTGATTGGGCACTTTAAGTTGTTTGATCTAAGTTTAGTTAAAGGGATTGCACTTGAAAAAACCAATTTCTTCAAGTTTAAACCAATGTTTTGATGGGAAATGATCTCTACTTTGAAAAGGGTCCCTAAATATGATTCTAGTTGTTAGACAAAAGTTTAATTTTTCTCTTTGTTTGAATATCAAGTGAATGAGCTAAAATAGGTTGTATATGCACTGATAGCTAGGGTAAATGCACTAGAATAGACCCTATATGTGCTAGAATATAAATTGAATATGCTAGAATAGAAAGCTCATGCGATGAAAGATGGGATAAATGTGCCAAAACAAAAAGTTTATGCGCTAAACTGGAAATGTCACCATTCTGAAAGTTTGTCTAGTTTTCTTGTTTTTGAGTCAGTGAATTGAGTGTTTTGAAGGATGATCTTCTAAAAAATGATTGAAAATATAGAAGCAAGTAGTAAAATAGTTGTTTCACCCTATGATCTAAACATCAAGTGTATGTTCTAGGATCTGGTCTGATCCCTTTCATTTCCACTGGTATTGAACAACAGCAAATAGATCAATTAGACTCTTCTAATGTCAAGGGTCATTAATAACTTCATAGCTCACAGCTTGGAACTATGTCAACTCACACAGCCCCGTCACCCTCTAGAGGCGTCCATGTTTTTTCCTTTTCTAGGTCTTAACCAAAGTAGATTTCTCCACTATTGTCTAGAAATCCTTGTTTGTTATATGGTGAGTATCTTGGGGGCGGATTCTTCCCTCCCCTTGCACTATAAATATTATAATGTTTTGCAACTGACTCAGCTTGGATACTACACTTAAAGTTCTTAGTAAGGGCTTTCATTCAGTGTGACAAATGATAAACTCCCTTGGGAGGCCTCCCACCCTTTAGAACAAAGGCTTTATGTATCTCAAGGATACTAGGGGAGGGATATCAATGCACACTACTGTTGAATGTTATTTTCATCACAATTCAGGTTTGATTATAGTGGGTTGGAATGCTTGGCTTTAGTTGTTCCCACTTAGGTCATTCCCTCCTTTCAAGGCAGGGAGGTAAGCTTGCTAAAGGTGCTATTACAATAAACTAAAAGAGTGAGTCTGGAATTTTGGTCACCTAGTAAAGTGGAGAGCATAGGCCTATCACTTTGCAAACATAGTATACATGGTGTTCTTTAACCTTGTAATTAAACTAGATACCTAATTTAATCAAAGGAAAATAAGTCCAACCCCCGCAAACATCGTTAGTAGTTTCAAATATGTCTTTGACAGCATATAGAGTATCTACAAAATAGAAAAAAATAGATCAGTCCCCCAGAGTTTTAAATTTCCACAAATAAAGGTGTATGCGCTAAAACAAAGAGCATATACACTAAAATATTCAATATATGCGCTATTAAATGCATTTAATGCTCTATTTTGGAAAATAGAAAAGGAAAATAAAATCCTATATATGCGTTGAAACAGGAGGTAAATGTGATGGTCTAGGTTGTGTATGCTCTATAACAAGGCTTTGATGTGCCAAAAGTCACCGCCAACACAATGAAAAAAATAGTGGATGTGCTACATCAGAATTCACAAACAGGCCTATTAACAAAACTTGCAAGAAAAATATTAAAAATGTTGGAAATAAGATTCCATTTAATTGCAATCTTAAACAATATTTATTTCATGTGACTCCTAAGTCCTTAGATAGTATTCTCAAACACTAGGATTATAAAGAGATTAATTTTGAATGAAATAATCATGTTAATTGACATTTGTAATTAATTCTAAATGATAGGAGCATGTGAGGGAGTCCAAGATGAGTTCTTAAATAATAGGAGCACATGGGGCACCCACATGGAAGGTGGAACTCACCTTGAGTTAAGTTAACTATTTGGAGTAAAAGATAACACTTTTGAATGCATGTAAAGATCATAGGAGTTAGGGATTGATGTTTACATGCATGAAGTTTAGTTTAGTTTAGTTTAGTTTAGTTCAGATCAGTTCAATTCAATTCAATTCAAAATCAATTTAGTTTAGTTCAATTCAGTTATGGTTCATTTATCTTTAGTTAGTTTTAGTTGAATGCTAGTTGACTTTAGTTAACTTAGAATGCATGAATAATGACTTGAGTTGCAAGACAAATAACAGGTGACTACCTTCAATTAACAGGGGATGACCATTCTTTCGTGAATGGTGGAGAGATATGTTTTAGTTAACAGAGAATGATTTGGACCCACCTTGGGTGCCCAAGTTGACTTCTTGGAGTTAACTCTTTTGCATGCTAAGATATTTTAGAAGGCTGAGTTAAGTGGGCCCATTCTTGGGTGCCTACTTTGAGGATAAGCTTTGAAGATATCTACGAAACCAAGGTTCAGTTGTGACTTCAGTTTGGGATGCCCAAATGGATGAAGCTCATGTTTTGGCATTGTTCTTCATGATAGAACTCTACTTGCAAGAGATAGGTGTACCTTTTTTGAGATAGGGATTGAGCTTTATAATTGTAACTCTTTGGAGTTTACAAAATTGATTATCGCCTATATATCTCAAGCAAGTTGAAGAGAGTTAATTATCAGTTTTATTGCAAGTTGTGAAGAAGATTTGGTGAAGGAAAAAGAAGCATTCTCAAGCAAGGATTGGAATTATTGTAATCTACTTTAGAGATTAAATAATACATTGATTCTTGGTGAAGTTTTTTCCCGAAAGGATTTATCCATAGTATATGTTGTGTATCTTCTAATATCCTGTCTAATTCTTCTACAATCTTCTGTCTTCATTCTAAAAATGATAAAATGAATTAATCACCCACAAAGAATCTGTAACAAAGAATACATATTTAGATCAGCAAGAATAATAGTTTTACAAAGTATTAAGCTACATAAACACCTCAATTTTCAACATTTGGTATTAGAGCTAAGGTTGGGTAGAGTATTGGGGCACCTTTCTCTTAAAATATTGGAGGTTTTTTGGCTGTAGTGGGAGCTTTTACTAATTTTTGTTATTGCTGATTTTGGAAAATAAGTTTGTTACAATGAATTATAATTTAAATATTGAAAGGTTCAATGGATCTAATTATGAGATGTGGAAATTAGAAATGGAGGATCTCCTTGAAGAGAGAGATCGGTGGTTAGCTTTTGGTAATGAGATAAAGTCACCTACAACGATGTCAGATGAGGATTGGGATAAACCTGATAAGAAGGCAAGAGGGACCATAAGATTAAGCCTTGTTGATGTTGTTCTCTTGAATGTGTTCAGAAGAAACTACTGCATATAAATTGTAGAAGAGAATAAGTTATATTTATCAAACTAAAAGTCTTACTAATAAGTTGTATCTGAAAAGATAGTTGTATTCTTTAAATATGAAAGAAGGTGATTTTGTTGCAAACCATTTGAATGCTTTTAATTTGATTCTAATTCAGTTAGCATTTGAATATGTAAAGCTAGAGGATGAAGATAAATGCATTTTGTTACTTTGTTCTTTACCATAGTCTTGGGAAAATCTAATTGTTGCTATCAGTGGTAGTGGTGTAGATCCAAAGATGGACAATATAATTCCTACTCTCCTATTAGAGGAGATGAGGAGGAAGTCTAAAATGGAAATCCAAGATGCCTTGTTTGTAAAAAGATAGGCCTGAGAAAAAGGAACCTAAGGGAGACAAGGAAGGGAAGGGTAAGTCAGAAGGACAGTGTAAGGTAAAGTGTTGGAACTGTGGGAAACCGAGACATGTGTAGAAGGATTGTAAGAACAAGAAAGAGAGTTATGATTCTTCTACAGAGGAATCCTTAGATGACAGTAATGATGCATTGGTTATTTCAGCTAATATTGTTTGTGATAACTCTTTGCTTCATGTTTCAAAGTGATCTTCATGGAGAGGATGGTAGTCATGATGCCATGTGTGACTTAGTACCATGGTTCAGTGGGAGTTGTTGGTAGTAACGTAGATGCATAATTGGTAAGGTTATCTCTATGTGATTAGAGATATGGTTTCTTGGTTTAGAGTGTATTTGTTATGATGTCATGTTATACTCTTGATACTAGTTTAGAGTTTGTCATATTACATGTTCTCTTGCGACCAGGATATATATATATATATGTTATGGTGCATGTGATCTTTTGAAGTTCTCTTATGTATTGGGTACATTAATCATTTTCTTGATTAATGTTTATGTTCATGAAAGTTCATGGATGTCATGTTTATGTTCAATATTGGAGCTTTGGCATTGATCTTTTGAAGTTCTCTTATGTATTTGGTACATTAATCATTTTCTTGATTACTTCATGAAAGTTTTGTGTTGCATTTGGAGTTTTGTATGGATTGGTTGGTTACAGGTCCTCATGGATACTTGGAGAAATAGGTGAGGCTTGAGTTCTATTATGGTTAGAGACATGTGTTGGAATGGTTACTAGCAAGAAAATCTATTTTCAATAGTAAAGAATGAGAATCTTACACCTTGTTTGAATGTGAGTTCAACACACTCAATGGTTTAACATGCCTCCAAAGAGGAAATTTGGTTATAGAGACTTGGGAAAGGTATTGGTTTTAACTACAAGTAAGCTAAACTTGAATGTGATAGTCAAAGTGCTATGTGTTTAGTGAAAAATACTATGTATCATGCTCGTACTAAGCATGCTGATATTCAGTATCACTTTGTTGGAGAAATGGTTGAGAGTGGGAAGGTATTAATTGAGAAAGTTGACACTTTAATTAATGTTGCAAATTATCTTATGAAACTAGTTCCTATACATAAGTTCTCTTGGTTTTAATCATTTTCTTGGAGCTTCATGATTATGTAGGTTACATTTGAAGTTGCCATGGATTGATTAGTTGGTGTAGGAATGCCATTGGCCTTGAGTCCTATACTTGATTTATAATAGTTATTCCTTGTTTAGAATAATTGCAATGTATAATGTCAAGTGGGAGAATGTTGGAAATATGATTCTATTTAATTGCAAGCTTAAACATTATTTATTTCATGTGTCTCCTAAGTCCTTGGATAGTGTTCTCAAACACTAGGATTAGAAAGAGATTAATTTTGAATGAAATAATCATGTTAATTGAAATTTGTAATTAATTCTAAATGATAGGAGCATGTGAGGGTGTCCAAGATGAGTTCCTAAATAATAGGAGCAATGGGGCACCCACATGGATGGTGGAACTCACCTTGAATTAAGTTAATTGTTTGGAGTAAAAGATGACACTTTTGAATGCATTTAAAGATCCTAGGAGTTAGGGATTGATGTTTACACGCATGAAGTTCAATTTAGTTCAAATCAGATCAGTTCAGTTTAGTTTAGTTTAGTTCAATTTAATTCAATTCACTTCAATTCAGTTTAATTCAGTTCAATTCACTTCAATTTAGTTTAGTTCAGTTCAGTTATGGTTCAATTATCTTCAGTTAGTTTTAGTTGAATGCTAGTTGACTTCAGTTAACTTGGAATTTATGACTAATGACTTGAGTTGCATGACAGATAATAGGTGACTACCTTCAGTTAACAGGGGATGACCATTCTTACATGAATGGTAGAGAGATATATTTCAGTTAACAGAGAATGACTTGGACCCACCTTGAGCGCCCAAGTTGACTTCTTGGAGTTAACTCTTTTGCATGCTAAGATATTTTAGAAGGCTAAGTTAAGTGGGACCATTCTTAGGCACCTACTTTGAGGATAAGCTTTGAAGATATCTACGGAATCAAGATTCAATTGTGACTTTAGTTTGGGATGCCCAAATGGATGAAGCTCATGTTTTGGCATTGTTCTTCCTAGTAGAACTCTACTTGCAAGAGATAGGCGTACCTTTTGTGAGATAGGGATTGAGCTTTGTAATTGTAACTCTTTGGAGTTTACAAAGTTGATTATTGCCTATATATCTCAAGCAAGTTGAAGATAGTTAATTATCATTTTTATTGGAGGTTGTGAAGAATATTTGGTTAAGGAAAAAGAAGCATTCTCAAGCAAGGATTGGAATTATTGTAATCTACTCCAGAGATTAAATAACACATTGATTCTTGGTGGAGTTTTTTTCTGAAAGGGTTTCTCCATGGTATATGTTGTGTATCTTCTAATATCATGTCTAATTCTTCTAAAACATTCTATCTTCATTCTACAAATGATAAAATGAATTAATCAGATAATCACCCACAAAGAATCTATAACAAAGAATACATATTTAGATCAACAAGTATAATAGTTTTACAAAGTATTAAGCTACATAAACACCTCAATTTTCAACAAAAAATGGGGCTGGGCTTCACGATGGGCACTAATTTATGTGTGTATGTAAATAACGTGAATAAGAAAATAAAACCTATACAACACACCAATGAAACATTATGATTAAGGAATTCAAATAGCAATCAAACTAATACAACAATTCCTCAATGGCATCTCATTGTCCTATATCTCCAAGGATTCTTTAAGTCATTTTTCTCTCAGATTGCTTTTACACATGACTTTCCAAATGAAAACTTGAAGAATGAGAGATGATTGAAATGCAAGAGATGTTTCCTAAATTACGTGATGATGAAGTAGCGGTTCATGATATACAAAGATAATAATGCTGTTATGATTGTTGTTTTATGAAAATGATATGATGAAAATGTTGTAATTAAGATGTTGCTAATGAAAATGCCATGATTAAACTACTTGATGCTAAAATGCTAATCCTAGAATGCTCACTAAAATGATAATGCTAATTAAAATGTTGCAGAGTGTAGTTGCTACAAATGCTCAGCTTTCTCTCCCTTTTGTTGTGTAGATGAGGGCCTATTTATAGATTTTCTAAGGCATGAGCCTATGTGGTAGGAATCAACGATCTAGATTCGATCTAGAGAATGGACAGTTGAAGATGAAGAGGTTAGAGAGAAAAGGGGAAATGTGTTCCCTTCATAAGAATAAACCACCAAGTGTGAAGAGGAATAAAATGGAAATGAAGGCCAACTATCCCTAATTAGTTAGAGTTTGTTGATGATAAATGCCAAATTAAATATTAGAAATATTTAATTCTTGAGATACATGGTAAGGTGGAAGGTGGGAAGAAGTTAGTAGTCATGTGCTTAAATTCAAATTTAAAATTCAAATTTAGTGACAGGAGGTTAATTAAATAAAACAAACTAATTAAATTTGTTCATTTATTTAAGATATGAGGAAAATGATTTAGGATAGAAATAATTAGAGAAAAATGAACTATATAAATAAATTTTTCAATTCATTTATAAGTAGAAGAGTTAAAGATTTTTAATTAAATAACTTGTATTTAATTAATCCTCCAGACCAAATTTGAGTGTATACAGATTCAATAGGCTTGGACCAAAATAAATCCAATGAAAAGTTCCCACGGGAAAATACAAGATTAAAGCCACTATGGTGCACAGTGAATATCTCATTGCCAAAGGGAAACTTCAAACATTTATGCACAACCGACGAGATGAAATTCATGAGGAAAATCCATGGATAACCTAACTTCACATGAAATTGATCCAATGTCGGGGTGATGGTGAATGAGACATTTAATGTTTTTGGTTCAACCTTTAGAGGGAGATTTATCGAACCAATTGTAGGACAAGCAAAACCATTATATTTTTTATCCATGCTTTCATTCTTTCAAATGTATCTTGAAAGAGTTCATGCACAAATAGGAATTCTTTAGTGATCACATTCTTTACACAAACGATATCAATTAATATCTCGTTAGTAGGCTTGTCGTTGATTCTTCTAGCTATGTAAAGAGAACCATCAGGTGCATGTTTGATTATGTCATTTAATGAGAAAGCAATATCAAGGGGAATTTTGGTTTGGACCTTACAAGGTTTAGCTTCAATAAATTTGACCACATCATGTATATTATCATTCTCTTGATAGTTGAAGTTCTCGTTAAGGAGGTAAGCGAGGCTATAGAAATTTTTTATTTCGTGTTCACTATTAAGCATATTTCTTAGGTTATCTTGCATAGGAGTTGCATCAAGACTCACAAGATTTTGTAATTTTTCTATGCCTTCATCTATTCTTCTTATGTCTTCTTGTGGGATATGAGTAACATCATGCACATTGGTTGTAGGTAGGGAAGTTATTGGAAATGAGGTATGTTGGTTATGATCCATAGAGGGTTGGTTATCAATACTATTAGAAAGAAAGTTAGAAAACCCAAGATCCACGGAAAATGGTGTATCACACAATGACATGAGTCTCGAACTACATATCACAATAGTATTTCTAATAGGACCCCAAGCTGTAAAGCTCATACAAGTTTCACAAGCTCAATTTCAAACCAAAATGGAAAGAGGTAAAATGCAATACAATGACCTAGAATGCAATACATAAAAGCAATTTTAAAATTCTAATCAAGGTAAATTTTTTATTACACTATGCAAAAACTTGAAAACTATGTCTTGCAAGTGCAATTTTGAAATCACATGATACACTGATTTTATCAGATGAAGCTAAATATGACCAAATTGAAGAAACAAAAATTCTACAAACAAAAATAGAGATCTGAAAACAATAAATAGGAACATAGAAATGAATTTTTTAATTCCCAAAAAATCAGGAAATGACCCTGATCAGGGACTCATTCGCCCTAGGGTGAATGTGTCCTAGGTGAGGGTTTTGAAAAGTGTTTTTATAGATTTATGAGATTATTTTAGTGGTTTCCATATTCTAATATTAAACAAGTTACAGTTTTATTTTTTTGTGAATTCAATGTTGAATGCAAATGCAAAATGTGACAAAATGACAACCTAGAAAACCTAATTTGACATGCAATTTTGTCTCAATTTTTAAATGAAAATGAATATGATGTAATGCTATGTAATTGATATGCAAGATGACTAATTTTTTTTATATTTTTTATATTTTAAAAGAATGCAAATATGCAATCCTAAAAATCGTAGATGCAATGCAAAGTTAAATGCAAACTAGACACTATAAATGAGACTCAATTCAATGCAAACAGATGAAAATGAATGCAAGATCTAAATATAGGGTGAAAGAGGACTCCAAAATTAGAAAATGCAATGATCAAATGTCAAGTTCACCAAAATGAAACAAAGAAAAATGAGGTTCACCGTAATGGAATAATGGAAAATAAGGGTGAGATTGACCCATTTCTCTAATTTCATTCAAGGGAATGAGATCCAAACAAAGAATTGATTGTCAACCAAAAGGTGGGTCAAATCAAGGTATGAATCAATAAATTATTCCTTTATGCAAGGAAAAGGGTGTGAGTCAAATAACCCTTTGGTGAGAAAGGTTAAAACCATCAAAAATTTCCAAAATGCAAATGAAGGATTATACTCAAAACTAGTGGAAACAACAATCAAAAGGTAGATTTGGAAAGGGGAAAATAAAGTGTGCCAGTCACAAAAAGTCACTTTTTGAAGCTCACTGAAGACTCATTCGCCCTATGGTGAATGGGTCCTAACTAGGGCTGTCTGAAATATGTTTTTGGGTTCTCTTTTGTTGAGTATGTACTCCCAGGTTCTTGATTCTCACTGTTGGACAACCGGAAATAAATCTTGCAAAAGAGTTTCCACAAAATAATAACTTTCCTTGCAATTTTGACAACTTTTCAGCTTTCTTCAATTTTACTCTCTAAAGGATCTTCCATCTAAAAACCTTCAAAAAAAACACAAGAGGAGAAAAATGATGTTTTTAGTAATTGGGGCTTTTCCTTGGTCAAAGCTTGTTTGAGTATTTCAACTTGGTAATGAAATGAAACATGAAAGAAGGAATGATGAATGAACAAGCAATGTCACAACTCACCAAACCTTTGATAAAACCTTGGAATGCAAATCTGCAATTAGCATGAAGTGGCCTCAATGGATGTGAATCTTTGATCATGAAACTTGATTTGAAACAATCTCCTTGAATGCTTGAATAGATCTTGAACTCTACATCACCATATTAGCTCAAACAACATGCATGATGCAATAAGACTTTGACGTGATAATGGAATCTTGATTGTTGCAATAATCTTCTATAAATCTACTCTTGAATGCCTTGAAATGCTCTTGATAACTTGAATTTTCTAGATCACACTTGCTCATAAAAATTGCTAGCTTGCTTAAATTCTTAGGATGAAATATAGTGAAATGACCTCTTATTTATACATATCTTAACATTAATTCTCGAAATTCAAATATCACAAGTTGACATCTAAATATACATTTGAAATCATTGAAAAACTACCAAAAACATAATTTAACTTTAGGTCCTAGGCCTAAGTGAGGACCCATTTTCCCTATGGAAAATGGGTCCTAGGTCACTTTCCCAGTACACACATTGCTCAATGTTAAACATTATGTTATGGAATTTATGAATGTTGGGTTTTATCCCTCAGAAAATGCAATTAATTAGTCTTGGATTTGAATTAAAGGGGCTAATTAAGGCATAAGTAACCTTAATTAATTAATGAAGCCCTAGGTGAGTGTGAAAGTGTAAAGGTACACCTTACAACACCACAAATAAGGCATAATTAAGTCCATTTTAATAAATGAGGCCCTAAACTTAATGTAAATATGTATAATATATTAGAAAACTAAATGAAGGCATAATTTAGTTCATTTAATTAATATTATTTTCCAAATTAAGTGACACTTTTTCCTATTTTATTAATAAAGGGATACTTTTTCTTACACTACAAATACCTTCCCTATAAATTCACACATACAATCAGTCTCATTCTTGCAACATAAATACTTTCATCACCAACAATGGTTTTGGATCACATTCTTAAATTTAACAAATTGTGAATTTATTTTGCTATCCCATTATTATCTACTCATATTCAACTCTTCATTCTCTACCAATGGTTGCTAAATGAATAAGGCCATCCTTTTGACATCAATGGCATCATTCTCTATTTTCTTATAACTCTCCCTCTTTCTGAAACTCACTAATAGAACTTTCTCTAAGTTGCCTTCTAAGTGCATATCATAAAAAGGGAGTTGAAAGATAATGGAATGATTAGCTCCTTCTAAACTCCTTTATGAACTTAGTAATACATCTTCTGCATGATGTGTAGTTTTCATAAGTATATATTTATCCTTCTCTTCCTCTTGCTTCCTCTTCCAAACTTTAGTTGGTTCTTAATTTTTCTTGCACATGATTTCCTTCTTTCTCTATTTAGGTTCTATAAGACAACTATAAAATATTGCTTTATGCCCACGGTTGTTACATTTGTAGCATATGACATTATAATATACTAATAGAGCAAATGAGTTGTAGTTCCTACTGGAGAACCCATAAGGACTTCTACTCTTATTCCAACCAAAAATTCTTGCATGTGTTTAAAATATCTTTCTTTATGACCAAAATGATTACAAGAATAGCAATAACCATACAAATAATATTGAGACCTAATCATGTGTTCTTACCTTAGATGAAAAAACTTTCTAAATTTTTCCTTGCTATCTTTTGGGACTTGATTCTCTTTCTTCTTATTGTTTTTTGTAGGACTTTTGAGAGCATTTGCATAGTCTTTATACTTTTCTACATTTAACTTCTTAGGTGCCTCTTTAGAATTTTTGAATTTGCAACTTTTGTTTCAAATTCACTTTCCTAAGCTTTTTAATCTCACTTAAAGAAAATATGAACTCTCCTTCCAAATTAAATTCTTCTTCATTTTCATCACATTCTTCTTCTTCTAAATCCATCTCTTTTATTCTTTCACTTACAAATTCATATTTATGTCGCAATATATCGCTCCTTGTTTCCATTGCCATGTGTGCTCCCTAAGATATCCCTTCAATATATTAAACTATATTTGAAGGAACTAGCTATGATACCAACTGATGAGCACAAGATTATACTAAGAGGGGGTGAATCAATATAAGACAAGCTTTTTATTTTTCAACACTTAACAACTATAACAATATCAATCACACAAGATACAATTATGCAACACAAGAACACAAGATTTATGTGGAAACCCTTATGAGAGAAAACCACAAAAAAAATGATGTTATATTAAATATTTTTTACAATATTTATAGGAACCAACCTATAGGAGACACCAATCCCTTATATGATTTGTAGGAACCAACCCACTAGATACATCAATCTCCACTTACAAAATATGTAGGCACCAACCTATTGCATGCACCAACCCCTACTAATAAGCACCAACTTAGCAAGAGACATCGATCTCTTCTTATAGGAGGTACCAACCTTCAAAACAAAGTTCCACCTTGTGAATGTTTCTTCTTCAATGGATAATGGTCAATTATATCTCTTGTTCAATATCACTCTTTGTCTTGATTTTATCTTCCTTTTATATATTTTTCTTCATTTACTTCATGTATATATCATATCTTTATTGCTCCACCATTAATTATTGATATTCCATATATATCTCACTCTATTATATTTAATCAATTTCACTCAATCTATTGCTCTACTTCATTAAATAATTTTCATAAATATCTATTAATCCATACCTCTCAGTGAATGATCTTAATATATATTTTATTCATTTATATCTACTCCACCACAAAATTATGCTCATATGTTCATTCTTTTTCACAATTCTACTAGTAAAGGAATGATATCACATTTTCACATAAATATGAATGATGTATTTTTTGCTTAAATGTAAATGATATTCATTATTTTTTCTGTCATCTTATGCCCAACATCTTCTATTTATACCATTTATTCCTTTATCAAGAGGAGAAACTCCTCAAGATATGTGACTCCTTGAAGGGGTCGACTTCTTTAAACTTTAATTAAATATTTTTTAATTTTTACTAAAAGGTGCAAACATATGGAGAGAGGGCCATTATAGTAGAAGTGGCTCAAATAATACATAACATAACCCAAGTTGGCTAACCATAACAATACATTTACTATAAATTTAGGCTCCACCAATTAGCAAGTTGGCCAACCATTAAATAATGAATTATCTTCATAATAACTCAACGATTTCATGATAATGAAGTTTTTCATCTTGATAACTAGAATAAAATTATTGGTGGCCTTTGGCCTTTATCAATTTTCTCTTTCCTTATTTGACATCAATGGCAATAATTTGACATTCCTTCATGACATCAATGACAACATATGTAATATTGACTATCCCTCCAAAGGTGTAACACTTGTAAACTCCCTGACAAGTGTCTAAACAAGCGGTATGTATGCATGTAATAGGTGTCTCAAATGATAAGGACGCATGTCTCAACCACATGAGGTGAGACAAGTGGTATCCTAGCTAGATATGTTGGTGAGACAAAAGGATAAAAAATCCTAAGTAAAATTAAGCTAAGTATTGTAGACACCTGGAAATGTCTTGAGTATATCACACACACTGATTTCGATTATTAACACCATTTCGTTCATTATTCACCTATTTCATCTATTTAATTAAATAATATCCAATTCTTTAGTTAAATTCACTTTATTCTCCTATTAATTGAATAATTAGTTTTATTTGATTAATTCATCACATTCATGCTAATTCCTCCTCTTTTGATTAAATAATGTCAAATTATTTAGTTAAATTTCATTTTCCCTCCTTAATTAAATAATTCTCAATTATTTAATTAAACTCCTAATTCTTCCTCATTCATCAACCAAGCTTTCGCAACAACATGGATTAGGTGAATTCGAGCAATCCACATCCATATCACACCAAATTTACACTCAATTCATAACGGGATTAGAGTTTTACTTGTTATTATATTCAATTGTTTAGAATTTAGATTTTTTTTATGTTAATTAGATCATTTTAGCAATGTTTACTAAATTTCATTAAATTATAGCTTTTAACTTGGTCATTATCCTATTTATTTTCTTTGTTTCCATTCTTATTTGATCAATAAAGCTAACCACATGGCATTTCGGCACACCCGATGGGACCCATGTCCCTATCTAATCAAGTTTTCTTGAGCTTTGTCGGCCATTGTGGGTTACAGAGGTAGTCCAACACCTTTAGAAGTCGAAGGGAAACACTTTTGTAAAGCTTGATGCTTATGCAAATAAAAGGTTGAAGCCTTTGCACAAACCCTAATGCTTTTATTGTGATCCTTTTGCTTTTTTTGTAGGTACATTCTAACGCCTTTGCAAAGGAGCAATGCTTTTACAAGATAGTCTAACACTTCTACAATATCGTTTGGCTCTTCTACAAGACAATCCAACACTTTTGCATGAGAGTTTGATGCTTCTAAAAAATATTGTGATGCTTCTACAAGGTATAAAAATGATCTAATTTTCAGGGTTTGATCTGATTTGATTTTGTTCTTAGCTAACCCTAACAATCTATTATTTTTTGGTTTTCTATTTTTTGAGGCTAACTATTTGTAGCAACTTAGCAATCATTGCGAGAAGTTGTAAATCAAAGCAAGATTACTGATGTTTGTTTTGTAGATTTTTCAGTTAATCTAAGACTCATATTTTATTTTGGTTCTTTAAAATGAACTCTTCACATTTCACTTTAGTGCTCTAAAATTGAACAACACAATCTTCACACTTCAATTTTGTGTTTAAAATTGAACAAGACAAAATTCATTTTCCCTTGGTGTATTAAAATTGAACAAGAAAATCTTCATGCTTTTAGTTGGTGCTTTAAAATTAAACCACACATTTCAATCCTTGGTGCAATTAAAATTAACTTGTTTTCCATGTCCAGTAAGCTAGAGTGTATGTATCATCTCCCCTTGCACTTTGTCTGATCTTGGGTGACGAGAAATACCTCTAGTTTGTACTTTTTCTTTGTGTTCACTAAAGGAATTTTCTACCTATCCTCTCCCCTTGTGCCTCATGTGATCTTTGGTGATAATAAATAGCAACATTTATCATTCAAATTTAGTAGGAGGCTTTCCTAGGGATTTCATCACCCTAGGGTTAGACCTCAAGCATGTTTCTTCCTATGGGATATATAAATGGGCAAGAGTGAAATTTTTCACTCAATCCAATCATGCAATGTCAGGCATTCCTCTATGGTCCCGGGTGATTCCAGACACAATGAGATGAGATTTCAATCTCAAGTTTGTACATGTGTTGGTGTTTATGGAGTACCTCCACTAAGAACCTTGTTATCTAGAAACCTAAGAGCTATTTGTAGACCATCAACTTATATTAGTGCAATGTGATATCATTATCATGTGAAGTTACTCGCTATAAGCCAACCATTGTTAAGGAAACAAAACCCCTTGCAAGGAAATTTTCCTTCCAAGATAAGAGGTTTCAAGGTGGTACATGACCTTGGAATACGCTAGTGTCCATTCAATGGAAGGTATTTTATTATTCAGGTCTAATATAAGAAGATAAACCCAATCTACCACTACAAATAGGATTGTGTTTTATGGTGTGTCTTTTTATGGAAACCCATGATACCAATTAGTGTGATCTTGTGGAAAAACACACAAAAATCATCTAAACACCAATTGATTCAATTTACATGTTGTTTATTGTGTTTTATCTCATCAAAAAATTTAAACACCTAATTCAAATTGCACATCAAAGATCCTCTAATAGATTGACACCTTTATTCAAACAGATTCTTTTGTTTTTGTTTAAATAAAGATTTTGTTTGCATATCAACACCTTTGCAGAGATCTCGGTGTGTTGGTCAAGGTAAATAGACATCTATGGAATGAAGATTTTTTTCTAATAGTCTAACACTTTTTTTGAACATTGGTGCCTTTGCAGATACTAAACGAAGCCTTTGTTCTAACAAAATGACACCTTTGTCTGAAACTAGAAATTAAGAACTTTAAAATCTATATTTTGATTAGCAAGTACTAAATCATTAGAGATTAATGCAAAATAAACTTTTGTTCACCTTTATTAGTCAGAATAGAAATAAAAATATTGTGTTCATTATCATTTTGAGCTTGTCAAAATACTTTCGACGTTATCATTGGGATCAAATCAACAGACAACAAACCATCTACTTCACTGTCAAAAAATTCCATTCAAAACATCAACTTAGCATTTTTACATATATCATTTGGACTTATATTTTTGCCCTATCACCTATTTTGACTTCATGCTTGAGAACAATCTATTTTCAAGTATTTTATTGAGTTAGTAAACATCATAATGGGAAAACCTACTTTGGAGTAAGGAGTCTACTTCCAAGGTTTGTAAGTTCATCATCATCCTTAAATATACCTAAATATCTAGTCTAAACTTTATCAAAATTGAAGGTTTCATATCCTTCATCTATCCGCACAATCACTTAACATTGTTCGTAAACCTATCAAGGTGTCATTACTAGCAAACTTTAAGGCAACCACAACATTTCATAAAAGTCAATTAAATCCAACATCTCCTAGGCTTGACATAAGTTTTATGTTCACAACAAGGTGTCAACACAAAAAGAAACATGGAAACAAATCCTACTATCCCAAACATACCTACCACAACAAGCACTAGTGAACAAATTCTAGGGATGCTCGGTTATGATCCTAAAATTTTTACAACTCCAAAGAAAAATCAAGTACCAACTCAACCATCACAAGTTGAAACAATTTACATAGAAGACATTACCAATAAAACTCAATACTTCACTCATGAATAATTGTTAGAAATGTCTCAAGACCCTTCCCTTGTTAGAGCACTTGATGCTATGTTACGATCGGATCCAAATCAATACATGCTTAAACTTGCACAAGGTGGTGTAAAACTTCCCACAAACTTTGATGTGAACACAATAAAAGAACAATCCTTTTCACATATAACATCCATGAATCATCATCTTGAAAGTGATCCCTTGTTCCATAATGTCATACAACAAATACCTAAACCATCTTCATCAAACATACCAAGTCAACCAACGGTCACTATGATGGGAATGGATTCAACAAACCTTTCACATCAACATGGAAATAAATTGAGTAATTACCAAGGTCTAGTGAATTACACAAATTTAGGCTTTCAAAATACACCATCCCATCAACATTCAATTCTCAAAACACAAATGTATACACAAATGTCCCTAGCATACAATAACCACAACAAAACATCATGGAACAATCCCAAAAGAATGTCATCCATCAAAGATCCCCTCAACAACATCAAATCCCACAATAACAAACACATCAAATTCCCTAATATCAAAATCAAATCCCACAACAACATAAAATTCACCAACATCAAAATCAAATCCCTCAACAATTTATCAAATTCCCCATCATCAAAATCAAATCCCACAACAACAAACACATCACAAAAATCCTCAACATCAAAATCAAATCCCTCAACAAAAAATGCATCAACAACATCAAATTTCATAACATCAAGTACCTCAAAAACCTCAACAAAATCAACATCATCAACACATGGCATCACAATGAATTCCATATTCACAACAATTCTCATATCCACAACAACAAAAAAGTATTTCCCAACAAAAAATGCAATCACAATAGCAATTTCAAGAACAAAAATAATTGCAAGCACAACAACAATTGCAAGACCAGCAACAATTACTTACATAATAATAATTTCTTGTACAATAACAACATCAAAAAAAAAATTAATACAGTCCTCAACATAAGCAATTCACAAACTCTCAACCAAATGTTACTCCTCAACATCAATATGGAGCATACAATACACTACCTCCACCACCCATGAACCCACAATACACTCCATATAACACCTACAACACAAACACACCTCCATACCAAAATCTAACATATAAATCATCTACCATCCCACAATACAATACATATGCTCCACCACCAAACAACCCTCCTTTGGACATATCTTCCCTAATTTAGACACTAACATGAAAAATTAAAGACATACAAATGGGGAAGACCAAAAATTCACATGCAGTTCAAGATCAATGCCCATACCCATTCGATCGAAACATCACAATGATACCATTTCCTCTAAACTTTGAAATAAAAAAGTTTGAAAAATACAAAGGGAATGGAAATCTTGAAGAACATATCATATAATTATATTTTGCATGCATGGAAGTGTCATCCAATGATTCACGCCTAATCCGTCTATTCCCAAGAAGTTTGGGAGGACAATACATAGAGTGCTTCTTACGCTTACCACAAGGAATAAAAATTTTCAAGAAATCATACAACAATTTGTAGCACACGTTTCCTACAATATTGATGTAGAAATCACCTTGGAAGAACTATATACTCTAAAAAAATGGAAGAATCCTCTACATCCTTCTTAAAAAGATGGAGACAGAAGGAAAGTAAATATAAATGGCCAATGCCTAAGAAGCAACAAGTAGACATCATTGTAGGAAACCTAAACATGGATCTAGCCTTCCAACTAAGAATATAATGTGCAACAATGTTTGAAGAACCCATATACAAAGGGATTAACATTGAGAGGGTCCTCATTGCCAAGGGAGAAGTGAAAATCTACAAAGATAATCACCAACTATCTAGTTCTAGTGGAAAATCCCATACATGGGCTAAAAATAAGAATGTTACTAATGACTATGTGGTTGATGTAAAAGTTGTGATAAATTCTCCAACCAAATAAAATACACAAAAAAACAAAAATAATAATGTTAACAACACCAATCCCCATGTATGAATATATTTTCTTGCTTATCTCTCCTTTGCCTACGTTTGAACTGTCTACGTGCATGGTAGACTCTACGTTGGGGGTACCTCATGGTCCCCTTATCCTCCCCTAACCTAATTCTCACCTAGATGCATGTGGCCTCATGTCCCTCGGGACCACTCCTATCTTGTCCAATTTTGGTGCTCTCATGATTCTAGGTCAGCCCAGGGAACTCATGAATCTAGGTTTGTTTGGTGTAACTGTACTGGTGGTCTTTGTCACCCCAAATTTTAAAGGATAGAAGAATGTGTTGAATAACTCTATTCAAAATGGTAAGAGTCCCTTTCCTCTCCTTGAAGAAGAAATCATCACTTCGAGTACTAACTTTTCTATCCTTGAAACTATTAGTGACAATATTGTATCCTCAATGGAGAATGTTATGGTGGTTCATTTCATTTCCTTTTGCCCCATGGTGGACATGGTTAGGAGATGGGTTTCTGCTAAATGGTGTCTCAAAGATAACATGGACATTTGTGCTATGGCGGGTGGACTTTTTCACTTCAATTTCACGGCCTCAAAAGACTTAATCTCGGTCATGTCCTCTAGTCCTTGGGTCTATGGGAAGCATAGTCTGGCTCTGTGTCATTAGAAGTCGGGGTTCAATCTCGTAGTTGATCTTAACAATTTGGGGTTGGTGTGGGTCTATCTGTTGGGTCTTCCCCTAGAATATTGGGATGAATCCATATTCAAATGTATTGGAGACTCCTTGGGCTAGTTCATCACTTTGGACTCCATTACCAGGTCTAAATCTAGGTTAGTATTTGCTCGTTTTTGTGTTAATATTGAAGTTCACAAGTATCTGCCTACCTTTGTGAAGATTTGTTCTAAGTTTAGTTCCTAGACCCAACAAGTTTGTTATGAGAATGTTGTAGTCTACTACCAGAAATGTGTTAAACCTAGTCACCTAATCACAGATTTTAAATCATCATTAAAACATATTCTTAACCCTAATGAGTCTACTGTCGATGACCACTACCTTTTCAAAGATGAAATTTTGAAATTTTTTGACTCCCTAGTCAATTTTGGCTCTCCTAAGTCAATTAACTCCCCGATCGGTTTTGATACCCCCAAATCTGAGGAGGATGTATCCTTTAGGGACTTAGTTTTGGTCCCCACTACCTCCTACTCTAGCTAAGGGCTTGGATTTTCCTATTGTTGGGGTTCTTGGGGTTGTACATGGGGCCCCTTCCCCTTGCCTAGGGCGAGGGGATGTTGGTGATGTTGGTAAAACCCTAAAGGAAGAAGGGCTTAAAATGACAACTAGACTAGTAATGACTGGTGGTGAAGAAGGAGAAATCCTAGAAGAAGAGGCTTTAAAAGTTGAAGTTGATCCAATTAAGGCAAATTCATTGGGGATGTCATAGAAAAAATAATAGAGGAAGAGTTTTGGTCAACCCCAAAGCAAAAAGTAAAATAGAAGAAAGCATATGTGGGAGGTGAATCTAAACCTAGTAGGCCCAACCAGTGACAGACCAAGAATAGGGAGACAAAAAAAGAGATAGCCATAGGTAAATAAAGGACATTGGAAGTGTCCTCAAAGAAGAGTAAAAAATGAAGGTCTGTTCCTAGAATGTAAGAGGGCTAAATAGCTCTCACAAACAACTAGCATTGAAAAACTATGATTGAACATAAGATTGTTGTTTTGCTTCTACAGGAAATCAAAATGAAGAAAAAAAACTTTGATAATATATCTAAGTATATTTGGTCGGGAGCCCTCTTCTCTTGCAGTGATGCTAGCAGGGCATCTAGTGAGCTTGTTGTGATGTGGAATCCTAACAGGATCACTAGTTCTAAAAAATTTCAATGTCAGAGTAGTGTGGGGGTCAAGTTCTCTCACCCGAGAAGCTCTTGGTCGCTCATCAATGTCTATGCTCCTAACTAGAGGAATGCTAGGAATTCCTTTTGGCAGGATCTTACTAACTAGATAAAGATTAACAAGGGGTCTCGTTGGCTAGTGGTTGGAGACTTCAACTCTCCTTTGTATCCTTAGAAGAAAAGTGGAGGGCTTGTGGACTACTCTAACAACATGGCTGATCTGGAAATTTTTTTGAGTAACATTGACTTTTTGGGTCAATCATTCACATGGACCAATAGGCATCTTGGGGATGGTTTGATTCAGGTCAAACTTGAAATATTTCTTTGTTCTCACAATTGGATGGCTCTGCTATGTGCTAATCTGTGTGCACTACCCTGTACTATCTCTGATCATAACCCTCTGATGTTAGTCATGAATGAACTATCTATTGTGGGACCCTTTCCTTTCTAGTTTGAGATTATGTGGAACTCAATTCCTAATTTTAGGACTAAAGTTGTTGAATGGTGGAATATCCCTGTACATGGCTCCCCTATGTTCAGGATCTTTAACAAACTTAATCATGTCAAAAATATGGTGAAGGGTTGGAATAAGAGAGTTTTTGGGGATTTCCTTCTAAAAAAAGACCCTTAGGAGATAAGGTAAAGGTCATACAAAAAAGAATGGAAGAGGGGGATGTTAGCCTATTGACCTATAACTAGGAAAGAGAAAGTCGTGTGGAATGGGAACAAATCTTGAAGGAGGAGATATTTTGGAAATAGAAATCTAGATTCCAATGGTTACAAGAGGGAGATAGAAACACCTCTTTTTTCATGTTTCTATCCTTAAACATAAGAAAAGGAACCATATTTCTAAGCTTCAAAATGAGCAAGGGGTCTTGGTCAACACGTCATCCCAGATAGCGCTTGTGGTGTTTGGTTACTTTCAAAAGGCTTATTTGGCTCCTAATGAGGCCCCCAATTTGGCTATGGACTACTTGATGTTGGAACCTCTCCCTTTCACCCTAACTCGAGATGATAATAATAGAATCCTTTGTGTTGTCACTCCTGAGGAAGTTTGAACAGTTGTATTCAATATGGGTGCCTATAAGGCGCCTAGCCCGAATGGGTTCCCCCCAGCTTTCTTCTAGATATTTTGGTTTATTGTTGAGGGGGACCTTGTCCTAGCAGCTAGATATTTCTTCAAATCTAGTAAGATCCTCAAACAATTGAATCACACCTTTATTTCCCTTGTTCCCAAGGTTGTTGAACCTCATTCTATGACTGACTTTAGGCCCATAAGCCTATGCAATACCATTTACAATATCTTCTCTAAAATCTTGGTGAACCACCTAAAACCCTTGCTTGATAAAATTACAATCCCTACCTAAAAAGGTTTTGTTTTGGGTCATCATATCTTGGATGCCACAATAACCACCCATAAAAAATTTACACTCCATGGATAGATGCAAGAATGCTAGTATGGCCTTCAAATTGGATATTTCAAAAGCATATGATAAGGTGTTATGGGACTTTATTCCAAAAGTTTTATATAAGTTTAGTTTTGAACAGAGTGATTAACCTCTTAATGAAATGCATTGCCACTGTAAATTACTCTATTTTGGTTAATGGGACCCCCTTTGGTTTCTTCAATGATGGGAAAGGTATCAGACAAGGTGATCCTCTCTTGCCCTATTTTTTTATCATGGTTGTAGATGTATTGAGTAGGAACATATCCAAACTATTGTTGGAGAGCTCCATAAAGGGAGTTAAATCTTCCACTTCATTGGAACCCATTGTTATCCATAAATTCATTGATGATACAATACTCTTTAGAAAGGCTTCAATTATTGAAGCTAGGAAATGGAAAAGCTTCCTTAGTAATTATGCTACTTGCTCTATCCAGTGTATAAATTATAATAAAATCATGATTTACTTCTTCAACAACACTCCTACTCTCCAAGCTTAGGGGACTATTGTCCTAGGTTGTATGAGTGGCTCTCTCCCTTTGGTGTATCTTGGGCTTCCCCTCACTATCAAGGAAGTCACTCCTACCTTTTGGAACACAGTTCTTGAAAGGATCCAAAGGAAATTGGTGGGGTGGAAAGGCTCCATTCTCAACCATGTTGGTAAGCTACAAATTTTGTCTATTGCTCTTCAAGGGATCCATGTCTAATTCCTTTCTATCTTTAAGATCCCCAGTTATATTTCTAAGAAGTTTGAAAAAATTCAGAGGAACTTCTTATGGTCTAGGATTGAGGAAAAGAAGTTTGCTCTGGTTAGCTGGGACAAAGTTTGTATGCCTAAATCTTGTGGTTGTCTTGGAATCAGGAATGTCCAATGCACCAATAAAGCCTTACTTACTAAGGTTGGTTGAGACCAATTAAGGAATAAAAAAGACTCGTACAAGATCATGAATGCTAAGTATCTTTGCAATAGACCCACGGTTAAATTCCTCTCTAATGATCATCCTTCTAGATCTCTGGCATGGAAGAACATTTGTAGAATACAGGGGCTGCTCATGTCCAAGATGAAATGGAAGATTCAGAATGGTAATAACATCATATTTTGGGAGGACCCTTGGTTGCTTAACTCACTCCTTTTGAACTCTAAGTTTAGGAACCTAATGATACATGCACAACTCTTCTTTGGTAAGTACATAAGTGACTACCTTTTTTGTTAGTCAAGGGCTAGGCGGTCGAAAGATTTACTTCTTTGCTGCCCTTTGTCCCTCGAGTTGTTTAATCTGACTAAGTCTCTACAAGGGTTGCTCTCCCTCACCAACTTACCTCTATCCAACTTTGAGGATGAATTCTACTGGATCAAAGATAGGCAGGAAATCTTTCAGTCATAATGTCTTACAATTTACTTTCGGTTCAAGGTGATGATAACAGACCTTGCAGACAAGTCTACAATAGGCACATGATTCTAAAAATCAATTTCTTCTAGTGGATGGACTGTCATAACAGGATCTTAACTCAGGATAACAAAAGGAAAAGGGGATTCCATATCCTAAATAGGTGTTTGTTGTGTAAATTCAATGAAGAGTCTATTGATCATTTATTATTAAAATTTTTGTTTGTTGTTGGTGTCTAGGAGCTAGCATTTGAGAAGCTAGGCACCCACTAGACTATGTGTTGGGACATAAAATCTTTCATTTTGGGCTAGTTTGGGCCTTTTCAACATCCTATCCCTAGGGAGATTTGGAACTAGGTCCCCCCATCATCTATTGGTACTTGTGCAAAGAGAGAAAGAACTGGATATTCAGGAATATTGAGATGAGCTCGAAGGAGGTATTTGGTATAGGGCTAAGACTTGTTTCTGAAAATGTTTCGATTTACAATGGGAAAACCTTGGACAAAGATCCTATTGAGTGGGAGATCAAAATGGGGAAATCTTGGAACATGAATCTTGAGATCAACTCCTTTGACAACTCTAAGGCCCAAGCTAGGTGTGACATGGTTTTGAAACCCCCGGATCATGGATGGCATAATCTCAATTTTGATGGTGCGGCCAAGGGGAACCCATGCAGGGCTAGCATCTAGGGCATTATTATGGATAGCAAGGGTAACTTTTTGGCTGGTTACTTGGGGGTATAGGGATTTAGACCTCCATGACTACAAAAGCCAGAGCACTACTAAAGGGCGTCCAGTTAGTTGTTACTATGGGAATAAAGAAACTACACATAGAAGGGGATTCCAAATCGATGATTGATTCTATCCAACATGGTAGATTATTACGATGGAACAATAGAGATATCCTATTAGACATTAATTACGTGGCTTCAAAGATAAATATGAAGATCTTCACTCACATCTTTCATGAGGGAAACCAAGTTACTGATGCCTTGGCTAATCTTGGCTCCTATTGGAGCATTTCCAAGTGTTGGAGGAATATTGGGAACCTACCACTGGAAATACAAGGTATTGTCCTTAAGGAACAGGGCACCTTTGTTACCCATGATGTTATCTAAAATTGTGATTGCCAAGGCTTTATGGGTGGTCCACATATTTGTTCTTTGGGTGATGTGGATGAAGATGGATGATGAGGTATTAATTACATGGCAGTATTTGAATTATGGGGTGGAGGTTGTGATTACAGAGCTAATAATGAGGAGTGATGGGAAGTACAATAGGTTAACAACTTTTCTTGGTCAGGACATTTGCAAATTTAATTTGTGGTCTTGTCATATTCCCCGTATTTCTTTACGGACTTCCAATTTCAAATTTGATATGACAATTTATTATCGAGTAGAGTTTTTGCTAAGTCTCATCGACACCACTAAAAATTTAATTAATACAAAAGGTAGAGACTTAGGGAAGTTTAAATTTGGCCCCGTGGCCATTTGCTATCAACACTTGTGTGATTGCAACTTGGAAGCTAGACCTATCAATGTCATCATTATTCGTAAACATTATTGTGGGTGTTTAGATATTTTCATTAATGGACCTGCAGAGATTTCCTTTTTGGAAATAAATCTTGAAGCATGTAATCTAAAGATCATCTTGATTACCTAGATTCATCCTAGCTGGCTTAAAATAAGGGTTTTTTGGGTGACCTTTAATATTGACATACATTTTAACTTCTTTCTCTCACATGATTCCTAGGCTCTCAGATTGAAGTGTGATAAAATAGGTGGTGACAAGGTGAAGATGGAGCTAGATAATTGTGAGGAGTTCCAAAAGGATCCTTTAGTCTGGAATATCTGTGTCGAAGGAGGGTTGGCACCATTAATAGAATGCTTGGTGGGTCATGATGCAAGGATGTCTTTACAATTTGCGAGCTCCTAGAAAGATAGAAGGGTTACGATGGGAGGTATCTCCTTCAAGGTCAATGAGGAGGTAATTCCTTAGGTGACTAGGCTCCCTTGTACTGGAAAAAATTACACTAAGCACACCAAGGCCTAGGACAATGAAAAGCTTGTCCACACCTAGTCTAATTTTGAAAGAGAAGCTCTCCCATTCATGGGACCAAGTATGTCTAAATCTAATGAAGTATGTGACTTTGGAGGGTAGACATACGATTTTCTACCTACCTCTTTTAAATCATTTGTGCCACAAAATTATTTTGATTTTTCCTTTTTTCTTACTTACTAATTTAGAAATTTCTATTGAGAAATGTCTAGACTCTATTTCCCAAAACTGTGAAGAAACTCTACCCCTGTCACTCCACCAGGGCCTCATCCTAAGGTTGTATCATTTCTATTTGGCTCTCTTCCTTCCCAAACCCATTTCTATTGTTTGTATTGAGGAAGTTGAACCCCCTATTCAAACCAGTGTGAATCCCTGTTTGGCTAAGTCTAAGGGTCCCAAAATAAAAACCTCTCTGGTGAATATTGAAACCCCCAAGCCTAAACCTCCCACCAAAAAGAAAAAGGGTGGTGCAGGGAATGCTCAATTGAAAGTGGCAGTTGGGATTTATGAGCTCAAAGCTACCACCGCAAGATGGAAAACAAACCTATAGCTAAGAAAAATGTAAAAGATGATGGGAAAGGCCAAGTGGAGTTGCCAACCACTGACAACAGAGGGAAGAATATTATTGGCAAAGATTCCAAGGGGGGCATCATGATGGCAGCTACTATGGAGACAGGGTTAGAGAACACTAGCATTAGGAGATCCCATAGGTTGGTGAGAAATAGTAAGAAAGTGTCAGTTAATGAAATTTCCAGTAATGAGGAGCAGTCTAATAGTAAAGGCAAGGGGAAGGAGGAAGACACAAAGGAGGAGGAGGAGGAATTCATTGAAGGGCCTAGTCACTTTTCTAACTTCAACAAGATGCTCAAGGATGATTCGATGACCCATTCCTCAGACCCCCAGGCTATGGAAGAAGATAATGCAAAGACTGTGGAAAAAGCAGAGGACTATAATATTCTACTAGAGCGGGTGGAGAAGCTCAAGAAGAAATTCACTAGTTTGGCTCGGTTCACTGTCAAGATGATCCACCATGTGGTTGGTACCATATCCACTATGCTCAAGGAAGAGATGGATAAGAAGGATATGGAGGATATCCCCATTAAGAATGGAGAGGATTTTATTAACCTCCTCTCTCAAAATTAAGAGGGTGCTAGTTATTCTATTGTTGTTGTGTCATGTTTTACTAGGTCATTGGTTGTTTTTTGTCTTTTTGTTGTTTATGTGTTTTGTATTTTTGGTGGTTAATGTTTTGATTCTCTAGACCCAATCCTTTTTGTCCCTTGGGGCTCATTGTGTAAAGGTACAACACCCTATAAATTCTACTTAATATATCAAAAACATCAATCCCCTTGTGGGCCATCACCAAGGAAAAAAACTATCCACCATGATGCAAATACACACCCTTGGGGCAACCAATTGAAACAATATTACATAAGTTGATTCAAACAAACCTAATCACACTCCCAGACTTCAAACATTACAATGAACAACAAATTAAACTAGTGTAGTATAAAGACAAAGATCATTGTGAGTATCACCAAACAAAAGGGCACAAGACATCTAATTGCATGAAACTTAAAAATGCCATCCAAGACCTCATAAACCAAGGTGAGGTAAATATCAATCAAATCCCTAGAAATAATGACTTAGGCATATACAAGGACCTAATTCCCAATAATGATAAAGGTAATTATGTTAGAAAAGGAAAGGTCTATAACAAATTCAATCACACCTATGAAAATTTTGTAGAAACATGCGATCATCACATATTCATAGTCACCACACAAGGACCTAATCCATAGTGTGGAGTCACCACATGAAGAGAGAAGGTTACTATCTAAGGATCCCCTTTGTAAGTAATAATTCCATCAAAATTAAACCCTACTGATTATAGTCTACTGGACCAACTTAAGAAAATTCCTGCACAAATCTCCATCTTGGAACTTTTGAGACTTCTCTAGCACATAAGGAAATCTTGAATAAGGTTCTTTCATCATCATTTTTACCCATTGATATTGATACTGAGAAATTCCAATCTATGTTCGAACATATTGCATCCATCCATCAACTCAAATTCACAAAAAATTACCTCCTATCTCAATCATTCCATAATCATGCACTACATCTTGAAGTCTACATACATTAAAAAAAAAAAAAAAAAGTGAAAAGAGTCTTGATAGATGGAGGTACGGTCTTAAATATTTATATCTTTCAAATGATCAAACACAATCTATTCTAGAGATGTGATTGAAAGAGAAAAAGGCATTACAATCTGGGCATATTATGACAATGAACAGGATTTTGAAGGAACAATCAAACTACCCATACAACTTGGGCTAGTAATTATAGAAACATGTCAGGTCTTAGATCTTGAATTACCCTATAACATTCTTCTTGGCTTCCAATGTATCCATGACATGCAGGTCATAGCATCCACATATCACCAATGCACAAAATCTCCATATAATAACAAAGAGATAGCAATCTCGATTCTTTCTATTATTGCAAGAGTGTGGAGGAGAAATACAACAAAGTGCTACAAGTACCCAAAAATGATGAAGTTCCATTATCCTCTTCTTATGTTGACCCATCAACATTACCATCTGCATCAACATCTACATCATAAACATAGTAAACCATCCTAGAAATCAAGGTGCTAATCAAGGACAATAGTTGTGGTGATTACAACCTAAAAGAATCCTTTGTTGTGGGAAAAAGTACACTTTCTCTTAGGACATATAGTAAACAATACCATATTGATAAGGTGACTAAAAAAATCAATATGGAACCACAAATTTTTACAATATGGGGAGATCTTAATGTAGAAATCGTAGATGAAGTGGACATCTCCAAATGGGTATATTAGGATGAACAAGAAGAATCTTCTCTTCTAGTTGATACAAACAACAAGGGATTTCAACTAATCAAAAGCATGGGTTACACAGGAATAGTTGGACTTGGTCTAAATCAACAAGGCATGTGTGAACTAGTTATCCTTGAAAAAACAAATAAAGAATGTTGGTCTTGGTTACACCTCAAGAAAAAATGTAATCCCTCTTGTTGAGGATACTGTAATTGAGGAAGTTGAAGCTTCCTCTTGGTTAAACACATCTCATTATGAAGACATTGATGACCCACCCTTTGCATCACTGACTTATTTGAGTATGCCTCCATATACATGATTACCATGACATCCTTTACATCCCCCACCCAAGACAATGAACTCAAACGTATCTATCCTCAACTCATCAATTGGTACCAACAATGAGCACCAACTCTAGATTCATTTGAAAATGATGAGGCTATATCAAAATTCATGGGGCTTCAAGACCACATACCATTTGGAGACCACAAAGTATGATTTACTATTAAACTAGAAACACAAGCATACAGTGGTGATACGATTGAATCCTTTAGTCACAAAATAGAAAAATTAAAAATCAAGACAAGATCTCCAAGTGAAAACTACAAAGTGGCACTTTTTTATCATAAAATAGTAAAAACAAAGGACATATCCAAAGGTAAAAACCTCTCTGAGGTGCCTAAGTATGATGGATTCAATCTACCTAGTATTGCGATAGATTAAGAAAAATCAATAGTCTTGGTGGAAGTAGCTCAACCAACAAACATTGGATCAACAAAATAACCATAGGTCACATTCTATGCTACCTCATTGAATGATAAGGAACAAAATAACCTAGCAAATTTTCTCAAAGAATCAATTTTTCTTGGTCCTACGAACACATGCCAAGGTTGGATACATCGTTGGTTATACATCACCTCATTGTGCATCCTCATGCAAAGAAAATAAAATAGAAACTAAGTTAAATCCATCCATAAATCACACTATTTGTCAAGGTGGAATTACATGAGCTTCTTGATGTAGGTTTCATAAGTCCAATTGACTATCCAAAGTGGGTTTCAAACCTGGTACCAATATAAAAACCCACTAGGGGCATCAAGATATGTACAGACTTCAAGGATTTGAACAAGGCATGTCCTAAGGATGACTTTCCACTTCCTAACATAGATATCACCATGGATCTAATAGCTGGTCATGAGATGCTTTCTATCATGGATGGATTCTTGCGATATAATCAAATAATGATAGCAAAAGAAGATTAACATAAAATAGTGTTCACATGTCCATGGGGAACCTACTACTAGAATGTTATGCCACTTGGTCTCAAGAATGTAGGATCCACCTATCAAAGAGCAATGACAATGATATTTCATGATAGATTTCACAAAATCCTAGAGGACTATGGGGACAATATCCTAGAAAAATTAGTTACAAGGACATCTAGAAGTATTGGCTAAAGATTTTGATAGGTTAGAAAAGTATTAGGTGAGATTGAACCCAAAGAAATGTGTCTTTGGCATCACTTCCAGTAAACTTTTGGGGAACATTGTATAACGAAGGGGAATCGAAGTGGACCCTATCAAAGTCAAATAAATCATCGAAATGCAACTACCTAAAACTCTCAAATAACTTCACAACCTACAAGGACAGCTTCATTCCATCAGTAGGTTTATTGCACAATTGGCAGACAAGTGTCACAAATTCACCCACCTTATTTACAAGGGTGTGGCATTCAAATGGTACTAGCATTATGAACAAGCATTCAATCAACTAAAATACTATGTATCAACACCACCAATCTTGATGCCACTAGTGGTAGAGAAACCATTGATACTATACATTTCTACAACCTCAATAGCTCTAGGGGCTCTTCTAGCACACCATGATTAAATAGGTAAAGAGAGGGCTATCTACTACATCAATAGGACCTTGGTGGGATATGAACATAATTACACATCTATTGAAAGATCTTGCTTAGCAATAGTGTTTTCCTCTCAGAATTTGAGACACTATATGCTTTCTCATCAAATCAAGCTTATCTCCAAGTTTGGTCCACCAAAGTATTTGTTACCAAAATATACTCTAATAGGTCACATGGAAAAGTGGGTAATGATCCTTAGCAAGTTTGATAAAGAGTATGTTGATCAAAAAGCTATCAAATGATAGGTTATAGTAGATCAATTAGCAGAATCTCCAATCTATGCAAAAGAAATCCTTAGTCTTAGAGTTTCTTGACGAAAGCAGTATTCACCCTTACTCCAACAAATCGATAGAAGTTATTCTTTGATGGTTCTTATATATAGCATGGATCCAAAGAAGGCATCCTATTCATCACCTTGCAATGTGATTACATCCCAAACTCATATAGATTAGCATTTTTGTGTACAAACAATATAGTTAAATATAAGGTCCTCATCACAGGATTAAGGATTGTAATATAGTGGCAAATATAGGAACTCAAAGTCTATGATGATTCCTAGTTGATAGTGAGATAGGTTAAAAATTATTATCAAACCAAAAATGACAAACTGATGTCATACGAGATTTGATAGATAGCTTCAAAGATTACTTCATCGACATCACTTTTAAACATATCCCAAGGATCAACAACAAAGCAGCGGATGCAATGGTGACAACTGAATATTTGTTAGATATGCCACACAATAGTTTGAAATGTGAGTTTCTTGTCAAGAAGCATCTCATTCCAGCTTTTGATATACCTGAATCAAAATTTGTGTGTGAAATTTTTGGTCTTGGTTCCTCATGGTATCATGAAATTTTCACCTACCTTCACATTGGCATATTCCCATTTGACCTTACCCCTAGCTTAAGCCAAAAAAAAAATTGAAGAGCCTCCTGATTTGTCCTTATGGGCAATACCCTTTATTGAAGAAGTTGCAAAGGAATATTATTACAATGTCTTAACCAAGAGTAAGCTTTGACTACCTTGAAAGAGGTACACAAAGGAATCTGTGGGTCACATTCAAGTAGCATAACGTTGGCTAAGAATTTACTAAGAACATGATACTATTGGCCAACCATGGAGCTGGAAGTTAATCAGTTCATGAAGAAATTTTTTCAATGACAACAACATGGGTGCCTCATCTATACACTAGCTCAAGATCTTAGACACTAGCTCAAGATCTTAGACCCATCACCACACCATAGCCTTTCTTGCAATGGGGGCTTGATCCCATTGGTAAATAACACTACCTCCTCAAATGGCCACAAGTTCATAATCACAACAACTGAGTACTTCATAAAGTGGATTGAGGCTATACCTATGACCTACATAACTAGAAATAACGTATCAAAATTTATCCTAAACTACCTCATCTACTGATATGGTGTTCCATAGGCCATCATCATAGATAATAGAACACCTTTTAAAAACTAGAATATCAATGATCTATGCAGCTAATTCAATATCCAACATCAATTCTTGACCAAGAACGGCCAAGCTGAAGCTTATAATAAAACCATTGTCAAAATCTTGAAAAATATAGTTAATGATGTTGGTTGGGAATGGCACTTGTAGTTAAACCTCGCCTTGTGGGCATATTGAACTGGTATCAAAACACCCACTAGTGCTACACCTTATTCCTTGGTTTAAGGAACTAAAGCTATCCTACCTATCGAGATCAAACTCCCATCATTGATAATTTTACTATAACACCTTATTGATGATCAAGAATATAGAATCTCCAAGTTGAATGAAGTTGAATTGTTGGATGAATGAATTGTTGGATGAACGTCATCTGAAAGAACTTAATCACCTACAAGCCTATCAGAATAGGCTCTAAATAAGTTACAACAAGAAAATAAAAGGTCGTTACTTCTAGGTAGGGGATCTCATTCTAAAGGAAAATCAAAAGAATATGTTAGATCAAGGTAGCAAGGGAAAGTTTGAACCCAACTGGTTAGGAAATTTTGTCATCATAACAAACTATGGTTCAAGAGCATATTAATTAGCCATACCTAAAGGGGAACCTTACAGGAACCCATCAACAACAGTCATCTCAAAAGATTCTATGCCTAGCCCATGACAGGTGTTTTTAAAATCCAAAAAATAGAAAAAGGATCAAAACAGTAAAGAGGAAAATCATCCTCTAGAGAAAACCACTTTGGTGGTGCTTTGGGCAAGTACCTTGGTGAAAACCTAGCAAACAAGCACCATGTGTAAATAAGTACCATCTATCATAGACTCTTTCTCCTATCGTCCACTCATCCATTCCATCTATTGCATCCATCTTCTATCTATTTATTATTTCATTCCTCCATTCACGTCCTTATCATAGCTTGGTATTTGACAAGTATCTATCCCTATTAGTACTACTTGGAACTCTCCTAAAGGTCATCTTATCCTACCTACATTAAGGTATTCTAACACATCAAACTAGGGGCATATTCCTATGCCTATGTCATTGAATCAAGTTCTTGTATATTTGTCTAAGGTTATTTTCAAAATCTAAAAACATCCAAAACATTCCAAAATACAAAAACAACCAAAACATTTCAAAAGCCAAAACATCCCAAAATCCAAAAAAAAAAACATCCAAAAAAATTCAAAACTCCATAAACAGGTCAAAACATCATAATCTCCTAAAAACATTATCCAAGTCCAATAATCGAACTACGAAGCCTCTACATAGTTACATAGGAAAGGCCATCTCTAATGAGCCCTCGAGAGATAGGAAAAATTTTGTCCCTTAGGTCCTATTCTCTTGATCCTAGATCAACATTTGGAAAACTCAAAAATATTTAAATTTTTTAAAAATTGTAACAATTGGAAAATGTCACACAAAACCCAAAATAGCCTCAAACATTTAAAAAATCCAAAACAGTTAAATATGTGAAAATACCCAAAACAAACTCATAAAACCTCAAATCCTAAAAATGGCCTCAAATACCATCAAAAAATCTAAAAACAATGAAAACATTTGAAAAAAAAATCCCATCTCACCTTCATCTGTAATAAACTATCACCCATAATAAATTGATTATCGTATTCACCTTTGGTAACACAAACAAAAATAAATACAACAATTGGTGAAACATAAACTTTAAAACGCAAAAATTCTAAGTCTTTGATCATCGTCAAACATGTCTGTTAATCTCATATCAATAGCCTATCAAACAATTAAAATTAAAGAACATCCAATTCATGTCTTAGGGATATATCTTTCCAACAATAGACATCATCATTGGATATCACCCTAAAACAACTCTCTCCAACAAGAGATATGATAACATTGACGGTTTTACCATGTTGATCTTTTCTTATGATTTATCTTGTTGTTCCATTCCAATGATCTCTCGATGATGTTTACAAATGATTTAGAGAGAAAGGAATGGGGCATTGATCATTTCGTTCATATGTTATGCTTGTTGGATATTCTTATATTATGGCCTTGGCGACTACTTACCTTATGTGTGCAGGAGTAGTCTCAAGTAAAATAGTGGCTAGGACATATCATGTTCTTCATACCTTTTATGTTTTAGTCTTCTTACTTTGATGGCTTTATTTTTTTGCATGATCAAACAAGGTTTATGTATGTCAGGTATGAACAAGGATACTCCTATCTATTTGCAAAGTCAAAGTCCATTCATTAGATACAACACTGCCCTGATTCTTCATATCTTGGTGCATCATGTCTATTTGTTATGTCAAAAATAAGGATTTCTATGATGAAACTAGACCTAATCTAAAAGAAAAATCAATATCATCTATTCTATCTCATTACATATCCAATAAAATATTGAATAATCATAGTTTTGTTGGTATCTTGATAAATGTCAATAAAGTGCTAATCTATTCTATCCATCTCATTTTTCTACTTTCTATCCATGCTAACATTTATATCTATGTATCATGACATACAATAAAAATAATATATAAATGCATCCATCCCGCATCCATAAATCATTAGCATACATCTCATTGCATATATCATTTATAATCATTACATATCATATAAAAAATACAAAAAGAAATCATTTGTATCATCCATAGCATTACATTGCATCCATCCTGCATCCAAAAATCATTAGACATAGACAAATACACATGAATTCACATCATATCATAAGCATAATAAGAGAAATAGCCATCATCCATCACAAAAACATATAATAACATCTCATGATACATCAAAATTCATCCATACATCCATAATGTATCTATAAATATGGAATACATCACATAAGATCATAAAATATGTAATAAGACAACATCAGATATAAATTTCGCATCATCGATCATCTCATATATATATATATATATATATATATATCAAAAAATGAGTGTCATGATACATATCAAAGTGTGTGATATACATCAAAGATATACATGAGGCTATACATAGTCAATGAATGAATATACATCATACTCATTGTCTACATCAACATATGGATACCAAAAGATATCTATATACATCAAGATCTATCCCAAGCTCCTCTGGTCATATCAACCAAGAGTAGGCTAGTGAAGTGGTAGCATCTATCTTTGTTTATTCCATGAGTGACCAAGAGAGGTCCTACCAACTCATGGACACTCTGACCTACTCAAACCCATGGCACTCTTATAATAGTCTGGTTATCTCCTATGCATGGGCACATGCATATGATACAGTGTCTGGTATTTGGTGGCCTCACTCTAAACTAATCAGATCTCTTATGTATACCTAGCCAATGGGATAACCTCCCCTAGTGCCTACATTGTGGCCTCTAATTGTCGCCTCTTGAAATTCTCATGTGTTAGTTGTAGCTCAATATGCTACCTATGTGTCACCTCTGCATCCAACTATGTGTGAGTCTAATCTCACTCCTACCTATATCTGTCTCTCTCCTGGAAATCCTAGTCCCGCTCAGTTTTCCTTTTATCCCACTCAAGGCAAGCCTGATCTCTCTTCTGCATAATAATCTGTAGTCTTGGATCAAGAACTACCGCCACCTATTGTTGTTGTTGGTGTCAATGCCCCTGAGGGGGACCCTGTGGTGGAACTGGTGGGGGCCCCTATGAAGGAACTTGATCATGACCATCTCCTCTAGTCACCTATGCCTCAGCCCTCTGCCTCTCCCAATGCTTCTTGTCAAACTTTCCTCAATGTCTCCTCCTCCTTGCACCTCTTCCAACTAAATCAGTGAACTTGAAGGTTCTATGCCCTATAAAATAGGTGTCATAGGTTAGAGTGATACTTGGTCATTTTCACCTCCTACATAGATCCAAGAAAGTGGAACCAAATGATCAAAATTGATAGTCATTTTCTATGGAACTATTTATGGAGCCCACTTTGATATTTCTCTAAAATTTCATACAAAAATAGCCATATAATCATCAACCAGATCATCCTTCTACTCCCCAAACTATCTAGCAACCCTATATGGTAAATGCCTCTCTATAATATGAGAAGTGCGACCCACTAGCCAAGGAGTCTATCAATAGTATGTAAGGTGTTTTTTGATATCATCCAAGGGCTCAATCTACAACCAAGGCTATCATCAATGACCCTCCACCAGTAAGCCAACTCACCTATATGGTGATGGGTGGTCATGCCATCATACTTGTACACCATAGGGTCTCCATAATCTTGATATCTATGTGTAATCAATGGTTTGAGCATGATGATATGCTCCCATTCTTAGATATGAAGAAGGGTAATTCCCATGAATAAGCTAGCTCCTCTCCAGTATACAACATGGTGCATATCATGATATAGATGAGCCAATATACAAGGACCCCAGGCATAACAATAGGACTCCTCCATGATCCTCTCTAGTACAATCCCCCATATAGGGTTGAATAATTAGGATCATCTATCAGGTACCAATAATCACTTAATGAGTCCAACAATCACCAAGGTAGTATCACTGATAACACTGATGTATCATCTAAGATCCATCTATCCACCCTCGAACTCACTCTTATCCACCATTGAAACTCACATCAAGGCTTGTGCACCCTCATCCACATCATATACTACTAGCTCACCATGGATAGGGACCATCAAGATCCACCAAACATCCTCAAGTGTAACAGTTTCCTCTCAAATCAGAAGGTGAAATGAGGTCTCCACATGCCAATGCTCTACCAAAGCATCCATGAGAGATAGGTGAGTCTAAATCTCTAGCATATAGGCTATGGAGTGTAGTTCAATCACACCTAGGAAGAGAACAACAATCTCTCTAAACTCAATATTTTTCTCCAATATTTGTGGTCTCTGCTCTCAAGATAGGAGAGGACCTAGGGGAGCCTGCACGATAACGTACACAACGTTAATTTGCTAAAAAATTGTAAAATATAAGTCAAACTAACTATAAAAATAAAAGTGATCTTATTTTGTAGAAGTGGCTCACTTTTAAAAACAAAGGAATTGCTATTATGCAATAGAGTCGTTGTATTGCAAATGCATCGCTATTTTGCAATGGCATCGCAATATTGCAAAATCTAGTCTTTTTCAAGTAAGACAAAAATGTCATTGTTGAAAGGAAAAAGTGATGCTATAATTCCAAACCCACGTGCAAATGTAGAGCTATGATTCCCATTGCAAAGGCATCACTATACATTGCAAAGGTGTGTCATCAGGTTGCAAAAGTTTCACACCAAACTGCAATGCCTTTGTTTGTCCTAGATCTAGCCTACCTTTAGCTATCTAGAATCAAATGCAAGGAAATTTTATCAGGGTACATACCTAAGGTCCTACATCAGCTGGCCATTAGATCTCATTCACCTAATCTACGTAGTGGATGGCTCAAATAATGTGTTTCATCATCTTAAGTCCTCTATAGGATTTGGAAGTAGGATCTCTCAAAATCTCTCTAAACTCTCAAAGCTAAGGTGCAAATGAGCTTGAAATTCACCCAAATGAGCATATATTCCTAGCATGACCTAGGGTTTTTACCCTGCAATGCAATTTTTCTCACTTCGCATCCAACCATGGTCACTTCATTAGCATCCTAGGACATGTTTTTTTCCCTCTATTCAACAAAACCACTCCCATGACTTTGTCGCAATCTCAATCTGAAAAATAATTTTTTTCACTCAATCTCTCAAGGGGGAAACATTCCAACATTCTTTCGTCTGTTGGGGCATAGTGGGGCATCGGAAAAAAATAGAAATGTTTTCAATTTTGATTTAAGTGGTATCAATTCTTTGAAGCAACACAACAGGTACCTCACTTCAAAGTGGGGAAAAATGTGGACACCTAAAAATTTCTTGAGTATATCACACACACTGATTTCGATTATTAACACCATTTCTTTCATTATTCACCTATTTTATCAATTTAATTAAATAATTTCAAATTATTTAGTTAAATTCACTTTATTCTCCTATTAATTGAATAATTAGTTTTATTTGATTAATTCATCACCTTCATGCTAATTCCTCCTCTTTTGATTAAATAATGTCAAATAATTTAATTAAATACCATTTTCCCTCGATAAGATAATTCTCAATTCTTTAGTCAAAACTCCTAATTCTTCCAACTTGCACAATTAAATGATTTTCTTAAATTGTTTAATTAATTAATTTTCCTCCAATCTTTCAACTTACATAAAGAATATTCTCATAGAATATTCTCTTTTCAAATTCAAATTATTCCCTCCACATGAATAATATCTCCAATATATTTCCTTAAATTTAGGAATTTTGTTGAATCCTCGTGGATTATGGACCCTTGACTAAATCTTTAATCCACACCTTCCTGGATTATTGACCCTTGATCCATACATTGATCCACATTGACATCTTTAATTCAAATTCATCCCTTGATTAGCATTTTGAATCCTCACCATTCATCAATATTTCAAAAATCTATAAAAGCCAAGCACTTTTACATGAAAAAGGATTTGCAACCCTTATGCACCCTTACTCTCTTGAATTGTATAACCATTTTTGATCAATTTGAGAACCCCTCTTTTGTGAATCATCCTCATTCATCAACCAAGTTTTTGCAACAACATGGATTAGGTAAATTCAAGCAATCCACATCCATATCACACCAAATTTACATTCAATTCACAATGGGTTTGGAGGTTTGCTTGCTATTGTATTCAATTGTTTAGAATTTAGATTTATTTTATGTTAATTGGATCATTTTTGCAATGTTCACTAAATTTCATTGAAGTATGGCTTTTAACTTGGTCATTTGCTTATTTATTTTCTTTAGATTCATTCTTATTTGATCAATTGAGATAACCATATGACAAGTATGAATAAGTCAATCCTAGAAAGTAATATTTGTAATGTAGAAAAATGTACTCCTTTACATTTTCTCACTATGTTTGTATCCCCTTAATTAACCATATGACTAAGAGTTTGGTGAGTTGTGACATAGCATTGTTCATTCATCAAATTCCTTTTCATTTATTATTATTTCATCATCAAGGTTTAATTACCAAACTAGGGTTTGACCAAGGAAAACCCCTATTCACCCAAAAATAAACATTTTTCCCTCTCTTTGTGTGTGCAAATTTGTAGGTGAAGAAGGACTAAAATTGGATCAAAAGAGCAATTTTGCAAAGTTGTCAAAGTTGTCATCAAAGTTTTCAAGCCACAAAAACTCACCTATAGAATTTATTTTTGACTTTTCAACAATGGAATTTGGAGAAATGAGGAGCTAAAATTCGGGATCAAAGGACTATGAAATAATATTTTGGACCCCTATATAGAGACCCACTCACCCTAGGGTGAATCTGTCCTTGCAAGACACTCAAAACCCACTTTTGGTGCCTAGTACATATCATTCTTCCTTTCTTAGATCTACCTGAAAGTTACTATTTGTGTTTGTGCTATCCTTAATTTCTACATTTCAATTTTTACATCACATAATTGAGTTCATTAGGAATTTTATTTTTATCTCCCTAAAGTGTATTTCAATCATTTTTGTCATTAGGAAATAGCAGATCCCCATCCCCATAGAGTTGACTCACCTTAAGGTTGAAATCCAATTCTATCCTTGGGAGATTTCTTTTTCTAATGAAACTAGGAAAAGTGAGGGTGTCCTAGGTCATCATTTCATTTTGGTGAGCCTACCTCATCACAACTATCCCCTTTTTCTATGTTTCAATATCTTAGCTAGATATGTAAAGAGACTTTTTACATTAATATTTTAATCGTATATTTTAAACCAAAAATAGAAATCCCTTATTTTTACATACATTGAGAAAAATAAGGAAATTTGAACTAGGTCATTCTCAAAATTAAGGTCAAATCCATGAGTGCATAAGTAAATTGGTTTATATTCACAAGTGTGAATCTAAACATAATGTGTAGATCTAAATTGTGCATGTGAAAATGGTCTAGTATAATTGGCCACCAACAACTATTCACCTCAATGTCTATAAACTTTTTTGAATGGTATGGTGTTAATAGACACCATTTAGGAGCTTGCTAGACAATAAATTTTTTCCTTTGGTCAAACCCCTTGATGGTTTGATTTAATGGATTGCAATAATATTGAATACAATAGTTATTCATGAAAATTATGACCTAAATATTAATGTAAGTAGGTGATGAAGGGTACTCTCCTTACAATTTGAAACTCACAACAACAACAGAGAATTGCACAAACAAAATTCAAGAGGGAAACAAGGATTTTCTATTATCACTTAAATGAAAATAAAATTACAATATTACAACTATCATCACATGGGCTTTCTAATTAAATAAATATGAAAATCTACAAATCAGAGCCACCATCTATGCTATTCTACCCTCCTGTAACCCCCATTCACATCCTTTACTTAGAAGTGTAACCGCCCTAGAATCTTCTAGAAAGTGTAACTTCCTCAAGGAGATATTTTGAAATTTTATTAATTTTGGTAGTACAACTTCATGGGGTCATAACTTTTTATCCAACAGTTGGATTTTTAATTATAATATATTTTTGGAAATATCTCAAGAAGTAGCATCTCCAAAAAGTAGTACCTAATGGTAGACTACTTTTTGTTTTTCACCAATTTTTAGGCCCATCTGGAGCCTCTAAGTGCCTCAAAATTGACTTCAAAGATTTTAAAAAGATTTTTGGCAATTGAAATGTTAATCTCTCAATGACAAATGATATTAGTGATTTCTTCACCATTGGCTTCAATTTACCATTCTGGAGGTCTGTGTATAATTTTGTGCCCAACTGTGCATAAATGAAAACTTACTAAAAATATTAACCCTACCAAATTTAGCCCTTATTGAAAAGAAACAATATTTTTTTGGGTGATGCAACATTGCTCTTACACCCTGGATGCTCCTACATCAGACACCTAAGGTAATTTGAAAAGTGACCTTGTCACTTCTTAGGAGTTGGAAGGAAACCAAGATGGTTAACCTTAGCCTCAAATAACCATGATGAATCTTCAACATGCCTTCCTCTCCATTTCACCAAGTACTTTGCATATTGCCTATTTCTTGTGCTTCTACCCACACAACTATCTAAAATTTCTTCTATCTCCTCCTTTTCTAAAGTAGTTGTTAGAATATTCCACTATGCTTCTGTTTTTTCTTCATCAATTCCTCCTTCGTGATATTCTGCTAAATTTGAAATGTTAAACATGGGTGAAATATGAATTTCATTAGGTAACTCTACCTCATATGTATTTCCTAAATCATGTTTCTTCATAATTTCACATGGTCCAAACTTTTTCATCTTTAACTTGTATGTACCAACTAGAAGCCTCTCCTTTTGAAAATGAACCATGACTTCATCTTCTACCTGGAACTCCTTATACCTCTTTTTTATTTTCCTTAGCCTTATACTATGAGTTAATATTATTGATATGTTTCTTCACCTCTTCATGCAAATTCTTTAGGTGCTCAGCAAAATATTCAACCTCAACACTACTCTTCTCCCCCTTATCCATCTTTCTCAGTTCAAAAGTAGTTCTTGGACTACTCTGATACACAATCAAGAATGGTGATTTACCAGTGCTCCTATTGACAGAATTTTTGTAAGAAAGTTATGCTTGTGGTAAAATAAAATCCCATCCCTTGGGTTTGTCTCCTACTAAGCATCTCAACATGTTACCCAAACTCCTATTCACCACCTTCGTTTGTCCATTTGTTTGTGGATTGTGTACAAAACTAAAATTCAAATCAGTCTTCATCTTCTTCTACAATGTCCTCTAGAAATACCCAAAAAACTTGGTATCTTGATATGAAACTACGCTCTTGGGTAGACCATGTATTCTTACCACCTCCCTAAAAAATATTCTACAAAATGAACATCACTGGTCTTATGACATGGAATGAAGTGTTCCATATTTGAAAATCTATCCACCACCACAAATATGGAATCATGCCCTCTTTGTGTCCTCGACAAACCAAGAACAAAATTCATATGAATGTCCTCCCATGGCCTCTCAAGTACAGGTAATGGCTGATACAATCTAGTATTTTGACTTGTTCCTTTTGCCATCTGATATACTTTGCAACTCTACACAAACTTCTTCACATCTTTCTACAAATGTGGCCAATAGTAATGCTCACCAACAATAGCAATGGTCTTATCTTGACTGAAGTGTCTAGCTAATCCTCCACTATGTTTCTCCTTGATTAGGTTCTCTCTCATGGAACTCCTTGGTATGCATAATTGATTCCCTCAAAATAGCATACCATCTTCGATTGTAAAATCCAACCGTCTCATCCTATCCAAAATGATAGGCTCCATGCAAGCTATCCAAGCCTTTGCAAAATTAATATCCTTTAGATACAAGCTCTTGAGTTCATTGAACCCAATAACTTCAATCTGCATTTTTGTTAACAAGTTTTTCCTCCTACTTAAGGCATCTACAACTTTGTTAGATCTTCCACTCCTATGCTTCAAAACAAATGTATAACTTTGCAAAAATTTAACCCATTTCAAATGTCTTTGATTCAACTTCCCTTGACTATTTAAATATTGTAAAGCTTGATGATTAGTAAATAAAACAAACTCTTTTGGCAACAAACAATGTCTCCATTGTTGGGAATAGGATGCCATTTAATTGCAATCATAAACATATTTCATGTATCTCCTAAGTCCTTGGAAAGAATTCCCCAATACTAGGATTAGAAAGAGATTAAATTTGAATGAAATGAGCATGTAAATTGACATTTGTGATTATTCCTAAATGATAGGAACATGTGAGGATGCCTAAAAAGAGCTTCTACAAAATAGGAGCACATGGGCTGCCCACATGGAAGGTGGAACCCACCTTGCTTAAGTTCAATTTTTGGAGGATTCATAAAACTTCAGTAATGCATATAAATATCCTACAAATTAGGGATTGATATTTACATGAGTGGAATTCAGTTCAATTCAGTTCAATTATGGTTTAGTTATCTTCAGTTACATGTAGTTAGTTTTAGTTGAATGCTAGTTGACTTGAGTTGCATGACTAATGACTTAAGTTGCATGATAGATAACAGGTGGACACATTCAGTTAAGTGGGGATGATCAATCATGCATAATGTTTGCATGAATTGATGGAGAGATATGTTTCAGTTAACTAAGATTGAACTAGACCCACATTGGGCGCTTAATTTAGCATCTTTCAATTAACACATTTTGCATGAGAAGATATTTACAAGGCAGAGTTAAGTGGGCCCATTCTTGGGTGTCAACTTTGAGAAGCTTGGAAGATATTTTCTTGACCAATGATCAGTTAAGTGTTCATTTTGGGGCACCTAAATTGAGGAGACTTTGGTTTTGACTTCATGTTACAAGATGGAAATCTACTTGCACAATCTAGGCGTAGCTTTTTGAGAGGAGCTTTGTGCTCATGCAATTGACAACTCTTTGGAGTTTACAATGCTCATAATTGTCTATTAATTGCAGCAAGTTGAAGAGAGTTTTATCAGAGTTTATTGTAGGTTGTGAAGAATTGTTGAAGGAAAAAGAAGCATATCAATCAAGGATTGATACAATGTTATTGTAATCTTATTATAAAGTTAAATAATATAATACAAGCACTATTAATTCTAGTGGTATATTTTTTTCCCTAAATGGTTTCTCCACATATATGTTGTGTCACTTCTATCTTCTTGTCTCATTCTTCAACAATCTTCTGTCTCTTTCTACAATTGGTAAAATTGATCTAAACAGATAATCATACACAAATAATTTGTAACCAAAGAACACTTAATTAGATCTACAATCACATAATTTTACAAGTTTTAAGCTACATAATTACCTCCATTTTCAACATTTGGTATCAGAGCTAATGGTTGGGTAGAGTTTGGGATGCCTTTCTCTTAAAATTTTGAAGGTTTTTTGGCTATAGTGGGAGCTTTTACTATTGTGTTATTGTTGATTTGTAAAAGAAGTGTGTTACAATGAGTTCTAACTCTCGTTTAGATATTGAAAGATTAAATGGATCTAGTTATGAGATGTGGAAACTAAAAATGATCTCCTTGAAGAGAGAGATTAGTGGTTAGTTGTTTGTAATGATACAAAGCCATCTATAATGATGTCAGCTAAGGATTGGGCTAAGCTTGATAAGAAGGAAAGAGGGACCATAAGGTTATGTCTTGCTGATGTTCTCTTGAATGTTTTAGATGAAACTATTGCATATAAAATGTGGAAGAGGATAGGTGATATCTATCAAACCAAAAGTCTTACTAATAAGTTGTATCTGAAAACATAGTTGTATTCTTTAAAGCTGAAAGATGGTGATTCTGTTGCACATCATTTAAATTCTTTTAATTTGATTCTAATTCAGTTAGCATTTGTAGATGTAAAGCTAGAAGATGAAGATAAATGTATTTTATTACTTTGTTCTTTACTAGAGTCTTGGGAAAATCTAATTGTTTCTATTAGTGGTAGTGGTGCAGATCCTAAGATGGCCAATATAATTCCTACTCTCCTATCAGAGGAGATGAGGAGGAAGTCTAGAATAGGATCCCAAGATGCCTTATTTGTCAGAGGTAGGCCTAAGGAAAAGGAACCTAAGGGAGACAAGAAAGGAAAGGGTAAGTCCAAAGGACAAGCTAAAACCCCTAGTAAGAGTAAGGTAAAGTGTTGGAATTCTAGGAAACTTGGACATGTAAAGAAGGATTGTAATACCAAGAAAAAGAGTTCTAATGCTTCTATAGAGAAATCCTCATATGACAGTAATGATGCATTGGTTATTTCATCTAATACTATTTGTGATAACTCTTGGCTTATTGATTCAGGTTGCTCCTATCATATGACTCCTAACAAGGAGTGGTTCACTAAGTATACTGCATATGATCGAGGGAATATCTTCTTTGGAGATAATAGCATAACAAAGGTTGTGGGAAAAGGAGACGTACAGTTGTGTTTCAGTGATGGTAGGGTTAAGACCCTTAATGATGCTTTGCATATTCCAAGACTTGCTAGAAATCTACTTTTTGTATCTAAGTTCAATGATTTTGGAATGCATGTGACATTTGACAAAGGTGGTTGCAAATTGGTGAAAGGGAATATGGTGGTTGCTAAAGGATCTTGGATTAGGACTTTATTTAAGCTTAATATCTCCAATTTAAATAAATCAACCAATGTAACTGAAGCTGAAAATACATGTATGTTGTGGCACCATAGATTGGGTCACATTGGTGAAAAAGGTCTTAGGACCATTATTAATAAGAAATTGGTTGATAGTATTCCTAATTATAATATTGGAAAAAATGATTTTTGTGAGCATTATGTGTTTGGAAAGAAATCTAGATCTTCATTTCCTATTAAAACAAATAAAGCTAAAAGATTATTAGAGATTATTCATTCAAATGTAATGGGCCCTGTGGATGTTGACTCTATTGGAAAATATAGATATTATGTCAGATTTATTGATGATATCTCAAGATACACTTGGATCTATTTTATGCATAACAAATCTGATGTGTTTAATAAGTTTAAAAAATTTAAGGCTTTGGTTGAGAAACAATCAGATCATAAGATAAAAGTGTTGAGATCAAATAATGGTAGTGAATATTGTTCTAAGGAATTTGATGATTATTGTAAGCATGCAGGAATTGTAAGACAGAAAATTGCTCCATATACACCTCAACAAAATGGAGTAGTAGAAAGGATGAACCAAACCTTAATGGAAAGAGCTAGGAGTATGTTAAGTAGTGCTAAGCTAGATTGGTGCCTTTGGGTCGAGGCTACAAGTACTTGTTATTTAATCAATAGATCTCCTAGTTCATCTATTGAAGATAAAACTCCTTATGAAATGTGGTTAGGTAGGAAACCTAGTGTTGCACATTTAAGGATCTTTGGTTGTGAGGATTTTGTTCATGTGCCTAAAGAAAAGTGGTCTAAGTTGGATCCAAAAGCATAGAAATGCATATTCATAGGTTATAGTGAAAATGCAAAAGGTTACAAGCTTTGGAATCCTCTAACCTGAAAAATTACTTTATCTAGAGATATGATTTTTAGGGAATTTAGAGCTTATTTAGGAGAAGAACAACCAAAGGAGAAGGATACTTATCAAACAGTGCATTTTGAGATAAATATTGAGAAGCATGAAGATGCACATGTTGAAGAACAATTGGATGGATTGGATGAGGAGAGTTCACAGAGTTCTTCTGAGATAGATGCTCATGATGAGCATATTGAGGAACAAGAATAACCCCCTTTGAGAATATCCACAAGACAACGGAATCCCATTGATAGGTATAGCCCACCTAATTTCCATTGTATATTTTCATTGATGAGTACTAATGATGAACATAGATATTACAAGGAAGCTTTGTCTTCAGATGAGAACAAGCTTTAGTCACAAGCTATGCATGAGGAAATGGATTCCTTGGATACTTGTGACACATGGGGTCTTGAGAGTTTTCCCAAATGAAGAAAGGACATTGGTTGTAAATGGATCTTTAAAAAGAAACTTGGAGCATATGGTAATCTCGAAAGGTACAAGGCAAGATTAGTAGCCAAGGGCTACTCCCAGAGAGAGGGAGTTGACTTTAATGAAATATTCTCTCATGTTGCTAAATTAACTTCTATTAGATTCTTTTTATCTATTGTTGTTGCTTATGATTTTGAGATAGAGAAAATGGATGTGAAAAGTACTTTTTTGCATGGGGATCTTGATGAGGAGATTTATATGAGGCAATCTGATGGTTTTGTTATAGAAGGAAAAGAGGAATTGGTTTGTAGGTTAAAGAGATCTTTATATGGATTGAAACAATCACTAAGAATGTGGTACCAAAAGTTTGATGCTTCTGCATTGAAAATTGGTTATGTTAGGAGTGCGGAAGATCATTGTGTTTACATAAAATGTATTGATGATCAGCTTTTAACTATTATCTTGTATGTTGATGACATGTTTATTGGTAACAAGGTAATGATCAAAGAATTGAAAGAACAACTCTCTAACACATTTGAAATGAAAGATCTAGGGGCTGCAAAATATATCCTTGGTATGGAGATGCAAAGATAGAGGTAACAGAAAGCTATGCTTAAGTCAAAGCAACTATGTTGATACTATTTTGAAATGGTTTAACATGCAGGATAGTAAACCAATTAATATTCCTTTACCAGTTGGCACAAAGTTAAGTTTATACATGAGTCCTAAATCAGATTTTTATTATGAGGAAATTCTTGAAATTCCATATGCTAGTGCAGTTGGTAGTTTAATGTATGCAATGGTTTGTATAAGACCAAATATGGCCCAAGCAGTGGGAGTTCTAAGTAGGTTTATGTCTAACCCTGGTGAATAACATTGGACTTATGTTAAGAGGGTGTTTAGATATTTATGAGGTACTTTTGATTACTATTTTGTTTATAATGGTGCTAATGATATTGATATTATGCACAGATCATTGGACATATAGGGTTTCGTTGATTCAAATCGAGCAGGATACCTAGACAGTTGGAGGTCGACAAATGGATATGTGTTTACTTTGTTTGGAGCTACGACTAGTTGGATGAGTAAGAGGCAGCCCACAGTTTCTTTTTCCACCATAGAAGAAGAGTACATGGCTACTAAACATGCCTCTAAAGAGGAAATTTAGTTATAAAGACTTGGGAAAGGTATTGGTTTTAATTGCTAGAAAATTAAACTTGAATGTGATAGTTAGAGTGCTATTTGTTTAGCCAAAAATCCTATGTATCATGCTCGTACTAAGCATGTTCATGTTCAGTATCACTTTTTGTGAGAAATGGTTGAGAGTGGGAAGGTATTGATTGAGAAAGTTGACACTTTGATCAATGTTGCAGATTATCTTACGAAACCAATTCCTACATATAAGTTCTCTTGGTGCAAGAAGGCCATTAGCCTTGAGTCATGTACTTGATTTATAATTAATGATTCCTTGTTTAGAATAATTGCAATGTATAATTTCAAGTGAGAGAATGTTTGGAATAAGATTCCATTTAATTTCAATCATAAACATATTTCATGTATCTCCTAAGTCCTTGGAAAGTGTTCCCCAACACTAGGATTAGAAAGAGATTAAATTTGAATGAAATGAACATGTATATTGACATTTTTTACTATTCCTAAATGATAGGAACATGTGGGGACACCTAAGAAGATCTCCTACAAAATAGGAGTGCATGGGGCGCCCACATGGAAGGTAGAACCCACCTTGCTTAAGTTAACTGTTTGGAGAATTCATAACACTTAAGTAATGCATGTAAATATCCTACAAATTAGGGATTGATATTTACATGAGTGGAGTTTAGTTTAGTTCAATTCAATTCAACTCAACTCAATATCAGTTCAGTTCAGTTCAATTCAATTCAGTTTAGTTGAGTTATGGTTCAGTTATCTTCAATTGCATGTAGTTAGTTTCAGTTGAATGCTAGTTGACTTTAGCTTACTTCAATTGCACGACAAATAACAAGTGGACACATTCAGTTAAGTGGGGATGATCAATCATGCATAATGTTTGCATGAATTGATGGAAAGATATGTTTCAGTTAACTAAGATTGACTTGGACCCACCTTGGGCACCCAAGTTGGCATCTTTGAGTTAACACATTTCGAATGAGAATATATTTACAAGGTTGAGTTAACTGAGCCTATTCTTGGGTGCCAACTTTTAGGAGAAGCTTGGAAGATATTTTCTTGACCAATGATCAGTTAAGTGTTCAGTTTGAGGTGCCTAAATTGAGGAGACTTTGGTTTTGACTTCATGTTACAAGATGGAACTCTACTTGTACAATCTAGGTGTAGCTTTTTGAGAGGAGCTTTGTGCTCTTGTAATTGACAACTCTTTGGAGTTTACAATGCTCATAATTCTCTATTAATTGCAGCAATTTGAAGAGAGTTTTGTTAGAGTTTATTGCAGGTTGTGAAGAAGAATTGTTGAAGGAAAAAGAAGCATATCAATCAAGGATTGATACAATGTTATTGTAATCTTATTCTAAGGTTAAATAATACAAGCACTATTGATTCTAGTGGTGGATTTTTTTCTTGGAAGGGTTTCTCCACGTATATGTTGTGCAACTTCTATCTTCTTGTCTCATTCTTCTACAATCTTATGTCTCTTTCTACAAATGGTAAAATTGATCTAATCAGATAATCATACACAAAGAATTTGTGACAAAAGAACACTTAATTAGATCTATAGTCACATAGTTTTAAAAAATTTAAGCTACATAATTACCTCCAAATTTTCAACATCCATTTCTTCAAAGCCTAGAATATAGCATAAAACTCCTAATCATAAACATAATACTACTTCTTTGCATCATTCAAATTTTCACTAAAATAAGTAATGGGTTTACCTTCTTGACTCAAAATAGATCCAATGGCATTACCACTAGCATCACAATCTACCTAAAATACCTTGTTGAAATCAAGAAGTTCCAAGACAAGTTGCTTTGTAACTTTCCTCTTCAACATATCAAAACTTTTTGTTGCTCCTATAGTCCACTTAAACTATTTTCTATCCCCTCACATTGTTTAAATTAGAGATGCACAAATACTACTAAAATATATGATAAACTTTCTATAAAAACTTGCAAACCATGAAAATATCTCACCTCCATAGCACTCCTTGGTGTAGACCATTCAATAATATCTTTCACCTTCTCTAGATCCATCTTAAGACCCTCTATTGAGATAACGAATCCTAGGTACACCAAATCTCTCTTCACAAGACTGCACTTCTTCAAATTGATCAACAACTTCTCCTCTCTTAGCTTCTCAAAAAAAGTTCTTATATGCATCAAATTATCCTCCAATGTGAAATGAGGGGAATAGGGGTTCCACCTTTTAGGAGATGGAACACAAAAAGGGTTTAGGACCTTCTTCCTATTTCCTTCAAGTTTCATTCAAGGAAACCCTAGAGATCTCAATCCAAGGATGTAATGAGGGAAAGAGATCTGCAATAAGGGTGTCTTAGGGTGTGATTAAAGATACAAAGTGGGTTCACCACCAACCAAAGATTAGGAAAGACAAGAAATGTAAATGATATGTAAAACTTAAGTATACGACCTTGAAATGAATTCAAATCAGAACAACAAACTGAAGATAAACAACGATGCACCTAGAAAGTTGTAGAGGCTTGAAACAAGTTCTGAAATCTTGGAATTATGACTTTCAATGCACACTGGGACTCATATGCCAATAGGGGTGATTTAGTCCTAGTTTAGGGTTTCAAGCCAAAACCAAAATCTAAAATTGGTAAACCAAGATCTACAAAAAGTGCCTCAATTCAAGTATACTAGGACTCATACGCCACAAGTGATGATTTAGTCCTAGTCTCAGGGTTGATCTAAAACTCTAATATCCTCTAGTGTTCTCATGTAGCTTCTATCCTTTCCGATCTCCAAGTCAAAAACACTGAATTCTGCTCTATAAGTGACTTTCCGTGACCTTGCAAGCAAGGTGACAACTTTGAAAACTTTGTCCAATCTTTCTATTCAATGGATCTCCAACCTAAATCTATAAATCACACATCAAAGAGGGGAAAATGGTTTTTTGTTAGTAGATAGGGGTTTTCCTTGGTCAAACCCCATTTTGGTAATCAAACCTTGAAATGAAATCAAAAAGACTAATGGAATGGTGAATGAACAAATAAGCTATGTTGCAACTCACCAAACCCTTGGAACAAAGGTTGCAATCTTGTATGTAATGGCTAGAATGAATGTAGATCTTGACTCTTGATTGTATGTTGTAGATCTTGACTTTAATGCTTGCTTGAATCATGAAATACCTACATCACAAATGTTAGCTCAAAAACAAACATGATGCATGATGAATTTTGCATGATGCTTGATTCTTAAATAATGATTCAAAATGCTTGATAATCAGATCTTGAATGCTCTTGTAATCAAAAACCTTCTATCATGCATGAATACTTGAGTTCCTAGATTACTTGTAAACTTTCTAGGTTGATATTATGATTGCTTAGGTGAAATTAAGTGAAATAACCTTGTATTTATACTTGTTTATGCCAAATTTTTCAAAATTACAACACTACAATCCAGCATCAGATCTAGGAGAATAAAATCCCACCAAGAATTTGAATTTAAATTAGGTCCAAGATAATCAGGACTCATACACTAGTTGGGGTGTATGAGTCCCAATAGGATAATCTTGGGACACAATTTCCAAGAAATGTTTAGTTTAATGATAAATATAGGTTTAGGCCTTGAAACCTAGGTGGGACCCATAATCCCAAGGTGGCGTATCAGTCCCAAATCACTAAATTTGGGCCATACAAACCAAAAACACTAATTTATGATTGGCTATTAGATATGTGTCGGGATTATCCTTGAAAATATGCATTAAATAAGGCTTTTGGATGCAAAATAGAACCAAGGAATAAAGAATCCCAATTTTAGTAGGGAGGGCCCAAACAAGTGTGAAAATGTAAAGGGATACATTTTCTTACACTACATAATGTCTTGCTAAAAATTAAAATGTCGTTCAAATAAACAATGACAAATTTACCCAAAAACTCTTTCAATACCTTGTTCATGAGTCGCATGAATATGCTCAGTGCATTGGTTAGCCCAAAAGGCATGACTAACCACTCGTACAAACCCTCTTTGGTCTTGAAGGTTGTATTTGATTCATCTCCTTCTCTAATCTAGATATGGTGATAACCACTCTTCAGATCTATCTTTGTGAAGTAGTCAACTCCACTCAAACAATCCATGATGTCATCCATCCTCGGTAAGGGAAATATATACTTGATGGTGATCTTGTTGATGGCTTTGAAATTTGTACACATCCACCATTCCCCATCCTGCTTTGGTGCTAGAACTGCAGGTACTGCACATGGACTCAAATTCTCTTATCAATCCCTTTTGCAACAACTGTTGCACTTGTATGTTCAACTCTTTTCTCTTTATTAAAGTCATATGATGATTTTCCTTATTTAGCAAACTAGCTCTAGGAATTAGGTCCATCTGATGGCTAATATTCCTTACTTGAGGCAAACCTTCAGGTACATTATTAGAAATAATATCCTGAAACTCATTCAACAAATCTGAAACCTCTACAAGTACCTCATTAGTATCTTCTTTATCAACTCTAGGGATCAATACGAAACACATATGCTCATGTCTCATACCTTCTAGGAACTTTCTTTCATCAACCAAGTAAATCCTTGCATTACTGCATACATTTTCTTCTACCTCTTTCAAGGGTTTCAACTTATGACGAATGTCATCCTTTGTCAAGGAATAGGTGTTAGCATGCCCTTCATGCACCACATGTCAATCAAATTGCCATAGTCTACCTAACAAAATGTGAAACATCCATAGGTATGATATCACACAAAACCTCATCCTGATAGTTACCAATCTTAAACTTTACCAAACATTGCTCATTGACCAACTCCCTATGGTCCTTCTGCAACCATGCAATCTAGTATGGTTTTGGATGCCTTCTCCTCTCCAACTGCAACTTAGTAACCATTTCCTTTGAAACAAGATTATCATTGCTACCTCCATCAATGATAACATTACAAACTTTACTTTCACTCTTGCATCAAGTGTGAAACAGGTTCTTTCTTTGATCTGATTCCTTCTCATTCAGCGAGGCTCTTCTGGAAAAAAGGGCCTCTCCTCTTTCAGCATCTTCAGAATGTGAAGACTGAGCATCTTCATCTACATGGGCAACTCAGGCATTACCTTCAAGTCTTCTATTTGTCCACCCTTGATGTTGAGGACAACCATAGGCTCTATGTCCTCCACATTGAAAACAAGTTCCATGGAAGCCTCCTCTTTCTGGTCCTCATCTAGATCTTCCTTTCCTCTTTGTTCTCCATTATTTTGATCTCAAGGATAGTAGGTATTATCTCCCTTCTCATTCTTACTGCTACTAAATCCTTCGGTCTTCTTTTTCTATTCACTTCAATCTCCATATGAATGTCCACTAGTCTTTCCACCTCGACCTCTTTTCCTGCTCTCGAACCTTTCATTCAACTTCTCTTCCACCTTTAGGGAAAACTAATATGCATCTTCAATTGTGTTCATCCTCACCAAACTCAACTCTTCTTGAATACTCAGCTTCAACCCATTTATGTAACGGGAAGCTTTCTCCTTGTGAGCCTCATAATGGCCTATTCTAATCAAGACTCGGTAGAATTATTTTTTATACTCCTTAACATATTTTCCCACTTGTTTCAAACCTTGCATCTTCTTCAACAAATCTAGCTCATAGTCCACAGGAATGAATTGTCTCTTCAATTTTCCACCATCTGATCCCATCTCATTGTTTTCTCTTTTCCTCTTCTATTTATCTCCAACTGGACTTATTTCCACCATATGCTAGCATGGCTTTTCATCTTGGCCTTTTCAAATTTGACCCTCTCTGAATCTTCTATTCCCTCATACTCAAAATACTCAACCATGTCATTGACCTAATCAATCAACTCCTCTGGATTCAGGTTTCCAAAAAAAATAGAAACTTTTATCTCCAACCTCTTTCTAATCTTGGAAATGGCCCTAATTAGCCTGACTTCTCCAAGATCCATTACATCTTATTCTTCTTCAAATAGCTCTTCATTTGTAGCCTCATCTCACGTTCATCTCTTCTTTAGACATCAGCTCCTCTTGCAATGCTTGAACTTGTCTCTAGAGGGCTCTAAAACCATCTTCTATTACCCTAGCATTTCTTCCACCACAGTTTCTTTGTGGAGGCATCTTTTCTCACAAACCCGCAACCACAAGTCCTGGTGTAAACTACCTCACATTCGGTGATCTATCTATACATTTAGGAACTCCTGCTCTAATACCACTTGATGAAGGGTACTCCCCTTATGATTTGAAACTCACAACAACAATAACAAAGAATTGCATAAACAAAATGTAAGAAGGAAACAAGGATTTCCAATGATCACTGAAATGAAAATGAAATTGCAACATTATAATTGCCATCACATGGGCTTTTTTATTACATAAATTTGCAAATCTACAAATTAGAGCCACCATCTACGCTGCTTTGTCCTCCTCCCTATAACCCCCATTCACATCCTTTATTTGGAAGGTGTAACCACCCTAGAATCTTTCAAAAAGTGTAACTTCCTCAAGAAGATATTTCAAAATTTTATTAATTTTGGTAGTACAACTTCGTGGGGTCATAACTTTTGATCCGATCGTTGGATTTTCAATTATAATATATTTTCAAAAATCCCTCAAGAAGGCACATCCCTAAAAATTAATTCATAAGGTAGACTACTTTCGTTTTCTACCAATTTTCAGGCCCATCTGGAGCTTCTAAGTGCCTCAAAATTGACTTAGAAGATTTTAATAGGATTTTTCAAAAATTTGAAGTTTTAATCTCTCAAATGACAAATGATATTGAAGTGATTTCTTCGCCATTGGCTGCAATTTACCATTCTGGAGGTCTAGTAAGATTTCGTGCCCAATCATGCATAAATGCAAACTTACTAAAAATAGTAACCCTACGAAATTTAGCCCTTATTGAAAAGAAACAACATTTTTTTGGGTGATGCAAGATTGCTCTTACACCTTGGATGCTCTTGCATCAGTAAGTGATGCGGAATGGATGCTTTAAGTATGCTCTTTAAATTATTACAAATGAAGGAATGAGATGTAGTTGATGAAGTATATATAAATTAAGGTTAGTCCTCAAATACAACTTCAAAGGTGGCTAAAGAAATGTTTCACAATTCAAGATAGCACATAGAAAATAGTTGGGAGGAAAGAAAATGGGACTAAATTTAAATTTGAAATTCACAAATTTTGGTTTACTTCTACAAAGGGCATAATTAACCTAGGTCAATTCTTCAAATTATAAATTGGAACCTAGTCAGAAAATGGATAAAGAATGAAAATCAATCCATAAGAATAAGCACATATGAAATCAAGTAAAAACCCAAATTATGTGCCATTTTTTAAAAAGAAACCACACCAAATCAAAGTGAACCTAAAATGAAAGAGAAAAGTATAAATTATGTAATTGTCACTACTATGATTATTACACATTCAATGATAATATTATATATTTATATTTCATTGACCATCCTTTTTTTTCTATTATTTATACTTGTTCATGTGAACCCCTTTGATTAATTCTCTATACATGCTTGAGTGTAAACTAATATATCCAATCTCCAACTCCCTCTTTACCATGAATGCCAACAAAAAGAGTATTTTTTCAAAGCTTCATAATTATTTACATATTTATCATATTCTTTATAGTAGAGCCTTAAATAAAACATTCAAGTTACTCTTAAAATTTTAAGTTAATAAAAGCTTTAAAACCAGAATTTCATTTAAATGAATTATAGTAGATAATAATTATAAGGGAATTGTATGAATACATCTATGTAAAACATTTATGATACTATTAAAAAATTAACCTAATATAAGCTTGAAAAACATAAGAATACTTTTAAAATGAATTACAATAGATTATAATTATAGATGATATGTTTGATGTTCATATGTGTATATTTATGTGTGTGTGTACTTGTGTGTATGTGCATGTATGTATGTATCATTACCATTCCACTTTCACATTTGATTTTTAATACTCATAAAGCTATTAAAAAACTAAATATGGATATTTTGACATAAAAGGAAGGAGTAAGTTTCACATAATACAAATATTACACTTTTAGAGAGCATTAGCCCTTAAATTTAGAGGAACAAATAAAAAAGTCCATGTAGAACCTCTCTTTAAAGAGACATAACTATTGATAGGGTATATCATACGTGTACATCTGTCTCATCCAAAATCTCTCCCTGTTTAACAACAATATCAATCAATATTATTGAAAGAAATATTATAAAATTAACATTAAAAATAAATAAAATTTTAAATTTTAATTATTTATACATGTATATTCTATGTTTTTTATTAAGAAAAATACAGGTTTTGAAGGGGTCCCAAAACCCTTTAACAAGCAACAAGAGACAGATATAGCAAAATACATGTATATTCTATGTTATTGAAAAACTAAACAATTAATTTATAATTTATGTGATCATTATTAATAAAGACAAGTTATAACAATACTTGATTTACTCTAATTTTTAACTAAAACATAATATAAAATAACAAAAAACTATTTTATAACATTGTAAATTATTTTTTATAAATTCAATTAAGAATATGAGTTTTCTTTATAAGTATGCTCTAAAATATTTAAGTATCTTGAGCATATTTTCTTTAATCAATATTTAAATTTTTGTTATAAAATAATTATTGTTGTTTATTAAAAACAATTAATTTACAAAAAATATACATATACAATTTTTTTTTATTAGTCTTTTATCATTAAATTGTTATTCCACAACCACAATAATATTTACTTTATTTAAATTAATTAAATATTTTATTTTTAACTTCATCTAGACATATTTTATTTTAATATCTATAAGATTTCAATACAATTATATAAAGAATAATATTGTTTGATTTCACTTTATTAAAAATCAATAACTTTAGTTATACAAATTTTATTAAAAATTAACAAAATTATGTATTAATACATGTTATTTGTACAAAGAAAATAAATTATAATAATAAATTTGAGATAGGTACTAACTACTACATAACCTTATTTTATAACATATTATTTATTTATACATTTAGAAAATGGAAAACTAGCCAAATATTTTGTACCATTTTTTTTCAAATGTCTCAATATTTTAAAGGTGTTGGAAAATAAAAAGAGAATTTCTACAAGACAATCCATCAACTTTAAGGACATTTCACCAACTTTAAGTGCACTTCACCAATATACAAGTTAATATGGTCGAATCATAATCATAATTAAAAGGAACACTCAAAATATAAAAGATTTCACATTGAAGAAATTCAATGAACATTGATATCATTGGAATCAAATCATTAATATTTATTTCATGTAATAGAAAGTACAATACATATAAATCTATATAATTCATCATACAATTGGAACTAACAATTTTATTAGTATTTTGTCCCACATACCAAAATAAAATAGATAAAAAAAGTGATCCTTAAAACACTACTAATTACTTATTTATTAAATATAAAATTTTGAATAATTACACATTCATAAAAAATTTACTATTTAACGTACTTCCTTGATTAAAGCTTTACCTTTATATTTTTTAATTTACTACGAAACATTTTTTCACAAATACTAACTTAATTGAATATTTTTAATTATTAATATAATTAATTATCTTAGAAAAATTTGTTATTATAAAATTATTATTAGGTTGATTAAATATCTTTTTATTGAATTCTCAATTGATACTCTTAATAGTCAATAGTGGCATGGTGTGATGGTTAAGTTATTATGTTTGTATTCTTTCCATCAAGATTCAAATCCCGTTGGAATGTAATTGTTGAGAATTTATATTAGAGATGAGGTCCCCCATTTGTGATCTCATCGGTTCATAATTTCAAATAAAAAACATTTACCCCTTTTATAAAAAAATTAATACTCTTAATAATTTTAAATTCATAAAATAACAAAGATAATTTTTTTCATTTAAAATAGCAAATAACAAAGATAATTTTTTTTATTTAAAATAATTGTCACTCATAACTAAAGTCAACTAAATAGGTTTCTTGTCATATTACATCGTCTCAAGAGATGGAATTATCAAGTGATGTAAATATGATAAATATGTAACCATTTTTGCTTATTGCATTAAATTAATTATTACATGTAACCTCCTACTTATAAGTCTATCCATGTTATTTGAAGTCTACCTATGTCAATTGCATAAAAGACATGAAACAAAGGAAGAAAGAATTTTTAAAAGGTCAAATCCTTTGTTAAAGAGGGAGAGGCCTTTATCCAAGAAAACATGTTCTTTTGGCCACTATTTTAAATGGATTAGATACAAATAATTATAATGAGCTACTTATGATGGAGAAGAATAGTTCATTCTATAAATAAATTCTTGAATTTTGAAAGACAAAAGTTCCTTAGAAATATTTTCAAATTAATAAGTTGTTCTAGGATTATAATAGTTTCAACTAAGTAGATCTAACAAAATATTGGAGGTTGATAATTACCTCTTTTATAAAGAGATTACTTTGCATTTTGTAATATAATGTTTCTGATATATAATTTCATCCATTATATCTATAATTTAAATAAAAAATTTATAAATATTATTTTTATGATTATCAAGTTCATATATTTAATTGCAATGGTTTGCTTCTTAATATTTTGTTAAAATATAATTTTATATGAGTTATCTAAATAGTTTAAAAGTTTATGTATTTAAATAGAGAAGCATTTGATGATAAGTATTTGATGTGGTGATTTTAAAATAAAAATCATTTTAATAAAAATATCTTTTAATTCGGGCGCGATGTGCGAAGGTGCAAAGGCGTGTGCGGACGATGCAGCGGTTGGAAGGCGGAGATGGGTGTTTGGAGCTCGTGCAAAGCTCGCACAGAAGGTTAAGGTAAGAACTGCGAAGCGTGAGGGGGGAGATGCAAGTGGATATCCCATCTAGGGTTGCGAAGGATTTGCTTCCTGACTCTCCTGTGCCAGTTACTCCCCTCCTCGACAGTTGTAGGATACGTGGAACCCTATCATGTGTGCTCTGAGTTCTGTAAAACTCAGGTCACTCAAGAATGCCCTTCGTAGCCCTCTATTTTTCCTTCGTCGGCCTCTCCAACCCCTGAACTCGCTCTCTGGGAGACTCGATGGTTTGCTTGACGGATGTCCCTATAGACTTTCATTTTCCTTATTCGCGCATTAGAGAATTTTTGGATGAATTTGGGAAAAGATCCATGTTTGTTCGTTGTTTATGCAAGAGGCTCAAGATTGCTCAATTCGTCGATTGGATGAAGGCTACTTGGAATAACTTAACCCTTCCAGACATTGACATTTTGGATTTTGGTTTTTTCCCGCTTTGCTTCGCCTCTATGGAGGATTGTAACTTTGTCCAATAGCATGGCCCTTGGTTGTTTGGTCGGTCTGGCCTCTTCCTAGCGGATTGGTCCCCATTCTTCAATCCTGTTGCAGCTAAGATCACCCTGGTTCCCATCTGGATCAGGTTGTACAACCTTCCACCGATTATGTGTGTGTCTGAGCTCATTAAAGATATGGTCAAGCAGTTTGGATCCTTTTTATGTTGGACGCTAGTGCCCCCCATTGCAGATTCACCAGGGTCTGTGCCATCATCGACATCTCCAAACCGGTGCACCACTCTTTTTTTATTCATTCAGCCTTCGAGACCTAGACTCAATTCCTTAATTATGAAGGTCTCCCCTTCAAGTGTTCTTGATGTAACAAGCTGGGACACAAAATTGTTGGCTGCACTTTCCCTAGGCCTATGACTTCACGAAATTTCAAGCTCAAGACGTGGGTAAGGAAGACTTCACGAAATTTCAAGCTCAAGAGGTGGGTAAGGAAGGTGGGTGATCCAGATGCAGATTTCATATGGCAAAATCACGAAAAAAAAAAAATTCATTTGGATCCCTCGCCTTCCGATGCCCTGGATTGTGGCCTCTAGTGGCTCGATGCCTCCCTCCTCTACCCCCATCGGTGATTCCTACAAGGCACCGCCCCCTCTTCCCACTGCTGACCCCCCCTTCCAATTGTGGTGGTCAGCAATGTTTCTGATTCAGAGGGCTCTTATCCCTTCTTGGATGACTTGGATGAGGATTTCGATGACTTCTTGGATCTCAATGATGTGGTTGTTCCTGCTAAAAATTGCTCTCGCCCAAATTGCTAATGTCATATCCAAACCAAACATTTCTGCCAAAAAGAAAAATGGGCGCAAATCCGAAGCTGAGAAGCTTCGTATCAAAGGCAAAGATGTTGTGGATGAGGGAACGCAATGGATGCCCTCCTCACCAGGGGTATGAGGAAGGGTACGAGGAAGGGAAAGGCCAAAAAGGCCAATTGAGATGTGACCACGCGTGGTGGGATTTTGTTTGGGCTTTGTTTTGTAGCAAATTTGTTTTCAGGTTCTTTTAAGCAACAAGATACTATTGGTTATAAGTTCCTGCCGACAGGGAGGATAACTTATGCATTCATTCAATTCAATTTTTTTGTCTTGACAGTGACAACCTCACCAATGAAAAACTGGAACTTAAATGTTGACCACTGAATCTATATAGTCTATATTAAATTGTTAGGTTTTCAATAAATACAATATGCTTTTATCTTTTTTCCTACTGGTTGGTGTTGTGAATAGTCAGTGATAAAAATAGAGTTTTAATTTTACTAAAAATCACACAAAAATTAGCTGTCCCGTCAACTGTCAATATCCACACAACACTCATCATTAAGTACAATTATTAGTTTAATTTAATATGAAAACAATTGCCATTCATTTGGGATAATGGCCATCTATTGCATCCCATCGGTAAAGCTTTAGTTGAATAAAAAATCGTACGGGCCAGTCGCGGATCGAATCGGATCAGATTTGGAAAGAAACACACATCAATCGCCATGAACACGCAGTAATCTCCATGAATACACGTTAAAAAACAAAACTTATCTTTCATACAAATCCCAATATCAAATCAGAAAAAAAAATTATCGTCACTCAAATGACGTAGTTTTCTTTTACTGCAGATAAAAGCGAGATTATTTGTAACCCTTAAATTCCAGACGACAGAGAGGCCCTGAGTTCGAACCTCGGGAGCCTGCTAATAATCTGCACTAAACAGTATAGTTCTGGTTAGACTATATGGTGAGAATCTATTTATGAATTTTTTATAAACTCTTATAATGCTGTGGAATTTTTTTTATAACTGTCATCATGGATTGTCAAAATTTTATGCCTGTAATGGTAAAGTGTTGTAAGAACAATTTTGCTTGATAGCTCGCGCGCATTTTATTTCCTTTTAATCCGTAAAGTCCTTTGATGTGACAGGTGCACTAATATTTTGTGGGGGTGAGCGGTGTGAAAGGAAGAAATCAGTCGAACGATTTGTAAAAGCACAAATTTTCAACTTGTAAACCCTAATTAAAAACAAAAAAACAAAACTTGTAAACTCTAGAAATTAAATTCAACGGAACTTATATTTTGATCAATAATTTTTTTGTCTTGACATTGACAATGCCACCAATGAAAAACTGGAATTTAAATGTTGATCACTGAATCTATATAGTCTATTTTAAATTGTTAGGTTTTCAAAAAATACAATATGCTTTTATCTTTTTTCCTACAATTTAAAGCTTATTATTAATTACATGAACCAAACCCAACAACCAAACCCAAATTACCAATCGACAGGAACATGACGCAACTGCGTCTCTTGTTTTAGGCTCGCTTTGCTCCCCATTCGTGGGTCAAAAGCAGTCGTATTATTTTTTATGATCAATTTTTTTGGGTGTTGCCCCTTTGTAGCTATTTAACTATCAAAATAAAAAATCTTCTAATTAAAATTAAAATTTATGTATTCATGTGTGTATGTAGTAGATAAAAATAGTTGTCAAAGTCGATAAATTAAATCAATTTTCAAATAAAGATTAAATGCATCTATCTTTTAAATAAGAGTATTGGAATCTCTAATTTTCAATAGGATCTTTTAGATATATGTATTTAAGATATCTAAACTAATTAAATATATCAAATAGAAAGTATACTTTAACCATTATGTGCTTTTAATCTAAAAATAATATACTCAACTACCAACCATTTCATTATTCATATTAATAATTGTTAGGTTGACACAAAAACCTCTTATATTTGTAGATCTTCTATTCATTTAATAAATTATGCAAGATGTTATGTCCCAAGCTTAGAACACAAATTATATTAAATTTACTATAAATGGCATTCACAACATGTACATGGAATTAAATAGTATAACTATCTTAAATACATCTATAAAATGTTGAGAGATTTCCAAAGTATTTTATTTACTTGAAATTTATTTTAAAGTAAAATAAAATTATATTTTTTTCTATACGTAAGTTGTGGGAAGAGGGGCCCACTCCCTTTATTATAACAAAAGAAAAATTACAATATGCCTGCCACGTAGATAAGGAGGAGCTGAGAAAAACTGAGAACTATGTGGAAAGAAAGAAGAAATCTAGAAAAACCTCCACAGGAACTAAGAACTAAAACAAAATTCTAATCTTGATACATTGAAAACCAAGGGGAACAAGAAATGCACAAGACACTACAAAAGACTAAGCCCTTCAATTGTTGTGAAGGAGGAGAGCATCCATAGTCCATTGGGAACTAGCCTCCACCGCTTCCATGCCTTCAATGTGAAGCTTTTCAGCCTCGGGCTTCCTCCCAACCTTACATTTTGAGCCACAATCAGGTTTTAATTTGCCACTTATAGACTGAGAAATCCCAAGTTTTTGAGGCAGATTCAAAGTAAAATCATCATAACAATCATGATTCTGATCTTCTAGGTCATCCATGAAAGGAAAGGTACCATCAGACTTAGATCCATCCTCCTTCAACCCAGAAGGGGTATCAGGTGAACTATCATGGGAAGGAATGATCAAAAGAGAAGAGGGAACTACAGGCTATTTTGGATTCAACACTAAAATCTAGGGGGGTTCAAAAAACCTTCCATGATTCCGCCAAATAAACTCAGTGTCTAGAGTGCCAACCTTCTTAACCCACTTCTTCGAGTAGACATTCTTTGCTCCAACTAAACATTGGAGGGAGCACGCATCAATTCTATGACCTAACATGTTGCAATGGAAGCAACGAAAAGGAAATCCCTCATAATTTAAAAATTGAGTTCAGACACTGTGAGAAGAATGGATCCGGATACAATGAGAGAGGGGTTCAGAAACATCCACCATGGCGCAAACCCTATAGAATCTACAATAAGAAGCCACCATGACCGGATCAAACTTCACAAACGACCCCACTTGGTTGATCATATTGCTAAGCAAATCCTCATTGCATAACACCAGGGGCAGATTGTAAAGCCTAATCCAAATAGGAATAAGAGTAATATTGGTCGTAGTCGGATCAAAGAAAGGCAACCATGGAAAAATAAAAAGGAAAAATTTCCCAAAAAACCATGGTCCATTCTACAACACAAAGTTCCAACCCTCAACAAAACTAAAAGTAATCAAGAAGAATCCAAAGTCAAGAGATTCAACAGCAGGGGTAGTCAAATTACTCCAAGATCTTTTAATCCACTTGAAGACAAAAGCCACCAGAGGACGCTTGTGCAAGCATCTCAAAACCAAAGAGTGATTACCACAGTCCTCCACAATCATTGCAATACAGCCATCAAATATGGTAAAATCCACTAGATCATTGGAAAAAACCACATCAGAGTCCCCAAAAGAGAAGTGAGTGCTTCCACATTAAGGGGTATTATCCATTTTCAAGGATGGAGGCGGGCCAAAGGAATCTGGAGGGCAAGGTGAGCTAGGGTTCGCATGCAAAGATTGCTCATGGTAAAAAGCAGTGCAAACATGATAGGGATTAGACCTATTTTTGCACCCCAAAACAAAATTGGAAGGCACCGTTGTAGACAACACACCCACAAGATTCGTAGCCAAAGGATCAAAAGCCAGGGAGGGAGGAGCAGGAGCAGAGGGTGACGAAAGATTCTGAGACACCCCAAAGTGGAGAGCGTATCTTTTTTTCCCCTCCCCAGACGCCGCACACCGGCCACCCCTCTTCGAGCCAAGTAAACACTTAGGTCTTCCATCAACACAGGCCTACAAACCATCCTTTCATAGACAACCAGCCCCACACACAGCCAAGAACATATCTCCCTCGCGAGTGGCATCAAGAGAGCCCTCGCACATCTTCAATTCATAATCCTAAAAAAAGATATTAAGGTTTGGGCCTTGGTTGTTGGCACTACAAACAAGAAGCCCCACCACTTCACCAAGGAGCCTCCCCTTAACACCAGGATAAGAAAACTCCATTATTGACACTATAGATAGCGACCCTACGAAGTTTGAACCTTAGTTGTTGGATTTACAAGCAAGAAGCCCCACCATTTCACCAAAGGGTTGCCCCAAAATAAAATTATCTTATTTTACTACAAATAATTTTATTTTACTTTTTATTTACTTAAGAGTTCTTTTATCTTATCATTTCATCATAGGCAAACATATATATATATATATATAGGGTTCTTCATACCTTCTTGGCTCTAAGATGATTTGTATGATCTAAGTTATTATGTTTGTATCCTCTTATTTTGTTAAACTAATATTATGTTTATTATTAAATATTAATTATTTGATGTGTAAATGGCTATCATATTTAAGTTAAAGAATTGTTATTTATGTTTGCGTGGTTACCAAGAAGACTCCATGATGACATGACTAGACACGATCAATGAAGTCATCATGACATTTAATTTTGCAAGAATGTAATCTTCAAAGTAAACTTTCCAAAAAAATATATTGAATTTTAATATATTTATTTTATTATTATATTTATTTTCTTTTTTCTAATCAAAATAGATTTATTAGGACATATTAAGGAAAAAAGATCGAGTGAGCGAAGAAAAACATAATTGCAACAAGCGAACACTAGACATCAATGAACCCTAGGCTGCATGAAACCCGTATTTTATTAAGGTTTTTGCACGGGTTTTTTGCTTTAGTGCATGAATCCCTCTAAGGATTCTCTTTTCACTACTACAGCATCAATTCTTGACCAAGAGTTGCGAATAGTGAAAGGGGAAACAAAAAACCAAGCACAAATGATGTTAAAAATTGTGGCAAGGAAAATGGGAGCGAAGAAGATATATGATTCAATGGAATCTACCATAGATTTGGCTGCAATGGAAGGAAATACTAACATGGAGGGAGAAAAGCTTGCAAGTTGGATAGATAAAGTGGCAGCACAAATGAAATTCCTAATACAAAGAGCATGGTTTCTACCTAGAATGCTAAAAAGGGAGGAGCCAAGAGCTATCAAATGAGGAACAAAGTAAAACTTTAGAGTTTGAATTACTTGATGAAGTTGTAGATCTCATTGTTAAAAATCAAATCAAAATTGTTATTTTATTTTTCTGAGAGGAATTCCCACAAAGCTAGATTTTTACAAGTGGGAAAAACTAAACTAGGAGAACAAGGGATGGGAAATTGAAACAATAGGGGGGTTAGGCAAGGGATATGTTTCTTACATGTTTAAGCTTGGTAAGCATGCTCAAGCAATTTTGCAATGTGGAACATGGGTTATTTGTGGGCGAATTTGTTATCTCCAAGCTTGGACATTTGACTCCCCTTAAAGGACCTTCTCGCTCCCACTACCTCATGTGGCTAGAATGATCATTTTTTAACCTAGCTTTTAGATCGTATCTTAAAGATATTGTGGCCCAGCTTGGTAAAGTTGTGTAGCGAAAACAAAGTTCAGATATACATGTTAGTCTAAGAGTACATCTAAGAGTGTGTGTCAAAGTGGATCTGAACAAACCTCTACTACAGAATATTAAATTGTATGGTCCTAGTTTTGAAATAAAACAACCAATAGTTTATCTAAATAAGCCCAATGCTTTCTTTTTTTGTCAACAAAAGGTTCAGTTGATCCGTGATTCTCCAATCAGGAAAAACATATCTGTCCTACCCCACTCTTCAGTTGCTCCACTTAATTTTCTCTCGAAGTCAACTCGCAATTCCTCTTCTATCCTTAAATCCCCTTCTTAACCTCCCTCTCAATTTAACACTATTATGCCCCCCACTGGCAATCAAGCTCATTCTAATTCACACCCTTCAGGTTCCTCTTATAAAGATGTGATTATGTCTGATGAATGGAAAATTGTTAGGAAGCGGAACCCTCCCCCTCTTCCTCCTAGCCTCGTTCTCCAACCAACAAACCATCACACCCTCATTCTCAAGGCTTATTGAAGTCCCTTAATAGGTTTGATTCTCCTTCTTCTAATTCTTATAAAGGTCAAGATCTCAACTTGTTTCAAATGAAAGATCGAGTAATGAACAAGTTGTTTCTCTCTCTAATTATTTTGGACTCTTGCCACAAGAAGAGGATAATAACCTTTCTAGTTCACCATGAATTGCAAGATTTTATCTTGGAATGTGATGGCTTTCTCACCCTCAAAAGAAGTTTAAAGTTAAAGACATTATACTAAATTGGAGACTAGATGTTTTATTCTTACAAGTAAAATTAGATAATGAATGTTTAGATGTGACTTTTTAATCTTTGGAAAGATGTTATGTTCCTCCATACTTCTCATAATGGTGGTGGTGGTGGAGTTGTGCTTGGTTTGTCTCCTTGGATTTTTAAACATGTCATTGATAGAGAGGACCCATCACATAGTTGTGTTTGGGCTATTTCTTTTATTAATGGACAACCTATTGGTTTCTACTCCATTTATGCTCCCAATAATCTTAAAGACATGTCTATTCTTTGGGATTGCATGTCTAAAATCCTTTCTAATGTTGATTGGGTGTTGGGAGGAGACTTTAATATAGTTGAACATCATGAAGATCGTAGTTGGTTTAATTATTTCAAACTCAATCGAGATGAATTTGAAAGATAGATTTATTATCATAACATTGTTGGAGTGGCTAACCCATCAATAATAAATTCTCCAACAATGCTACTAATTGGTTAGCATGGTCCAATTGCAAGTCAAGGAATAATAGGAAGTTGAGCAAATTAGATCGGTTTTATGTATCCCATAACTAATCTAGAGGTTTCTTCTTATGGTTCATGTGTGTAAGTTGCTTATTCAACTTCCCTATCTGATCATTTTCCTATCATTTTCTCTATCTCTTTTGCTCAAGAAATTGTCTTGTGGTTGAACTCCCCTACAAGCTTAATAATTTCCATTTAAAAAACATTGAATGTGTTTTTTCCTTAGTGGGAATTTGGAATTCTATTATGAAACCTCTAAGAGGGTGAGTCATGGATTGAGTGGTGGTGTTTTTCTATATCAAAATGCATTCATTTTCTTAGGTCCTTTGGTAAGAGAATGGCATGGAAACGTAAACGTAGCGAAAAAACCCTTCAAGGGCAATTGGAACATGCTTGAAAACAATTAAATGTCGACCCTCATAATGAAAAACTAAAATTCTATTGTTGTTATTGAAACACAGCTTGTAGAAATTGGACCATTATAAGGCACAAGGTGCTAAAATTAGAGCTAGGCTTCATTGGATAAAGGAAGGGAATAAAGGTTCTAATTTTTTTTCAAATATCTCAATTATGAACATAAGAAGGAGAAATTAGGGGCTATAATGGATGAAGGAAAACTTCTTACTGATCCTACTAAAATTATTAATTTGTTCCTGAATTTTTATGCAAAATTATTTAAAGAAAAGAACATATGGCAAGTTATTCAGTAAGCTTTGGAAGAAGAAGTTCATAATTCTATTTTAAATAGGATTGGTCCAAGTTATAGTTGATATTTGGATTGAATTCTCTCCATAGAAGAACTTGAACAAGCCCTTTTCTCTATGAAAATAAATAAAAGTCTTGGTTGATGGTCTTCTAGCTGAATTTCATCAAATCATGTGGCATCATATCAAAGATGATTTCTTTATATGTTTTACCCGGAAGCTCCCTCTAGAAGGGTTCCTTAGGGCCTGGTGACATTAACAAAGGCTTGATTATACTTAAAGGAAAATGAGAACTTTATTGTTGGTTGGCGACCAATTACCCTATTAAACACTTCTTATAGAATTATTGCTAAGGCTTTAGCTATCAAAATTAAACCTATTGTGCTAGGTATAGTGAGAGCTAAAAAAACATGATTTATACTAACAATCTTATGTTGGCTTGGGAAACTACAAAATGGGCTCAACAATCATGCCAAAATGCTTTAGTGATCAAGTTAGATTTTGATAAAACTTATGATAGAATTCATTGGCGCTTCATTCTTACAATGATGCAGTGGTTGGGCTTTGGTCCAAAGATCCAAAATCATGTTCAAATGTTGTTTAAAGATGCAAATGCACACCTTGTTATTAATAAGTCTATATCAACCTCCTTTGAGCTACAATGTTCTATAAGGTAGGGGTGTCATTAATCTCCTTTCCTATATGTTCTTATCGTTGATGCTCTAGGATATCTTCTTCAAAACGCCAATCAAATGAAGCTTATTAAAGGTATATCTATTCCTTTGGATAAGGTAGTTATCAACTCACACTTTGTTGATGACAACATGTTTCTTCAAAATTCTAAAGAGGAACTAAACCATACTTTGGACATCCTAAACCTATGTTGTTTTTGGTTCCCAATTAGCTCATAACACAACTAAATTTCTAATGTCCCACAATTAATCCATTCGTCATTGGATTTCTAAAGAGTAGAGGCTTATTAAACACAGCGAGATAACAAGATATCTAAGCATTCCTTTTAGTATGGTAGTCTCTCTTTCTAAAATGTGGGGGTGGTTTATAAACAGACTAAAAAATAAGTTGTTCAACTGAAGTAACAAATTCTAATATTTAGCAAGTAAGATTCAATTTGCTAACAAGATTCTCATTGTTGCTCATGTTTACTATTATCTTGTTGGATGCCTTCCAAGCAAGGATATGAAAATTTGAACAAAATAATTCAAATATTTCTTTGATCCAAGTGGAATTGTAATGTCAGTTTCATTGCATCTTCTTGGTCTCATTACATCCAACCAAGAGTTAAAAGTGGCCTTGTGTATCCCCTAATTCTAGGCCCTACACTCTCTTTTCGCTTTGATTTAGCCTCTTATTTCCAAAACTCTCAGAGGGGCCTGCTCGGAAATGAAAATTAGGGTTTCCACTTTCGTGAGGAGGTTTTGAGGTTTTGCATGCAGAGTTTCTAACGCGATGTCCGTGAATTTTTCCTCGTTTTTGAGAGCTTCGCAATGAGGTTGGCCATACGCATGATGTGATATTGACTTGCGCTCTCGGCCGCTTTTGAGGCTTGCATGTTGAGTTTCCGCCTTTGGCTTCCGGATTCCTTCTGGGTTTTCAGAGAGCTTCGCGATGGTGTGACATGCAACTGAATCAGATGACTTTTCCGGACTTACTATTTTTAGTAAGTTGCGACGGCTACTCAAAATGTGGAGAAAATGAGTTTGGAACAACTTACTATTTTTAGTAGTATGCTATTTTTAGTAAGTACTATTTCTAGCAGTGCTATTTTTAGCAACAGTTCAACAGTTCAGTGCAATGGCTATTTCTGGCAGGTCAGCTTGAGCAGTGGTCTCCAGCATTTGAGGTGGTTATTTTGGCAAGTTTGATATTTGATGAAAAATAATGTTTTAAGTGAAAAATATTTGGCTAAGGCATGGAGGACGATTTGGAGAGATAAGTGATTTTTATAATGTTTATTAATTAAACATTTTGGAGGTCTTATTTGATGAATTAATATTTAAGTGAAATATGTGCTAAGGCAAAAGGGGACGCCTAGCTTGGAGACATTTGAGTTTAATTAAATATTTCACTTAAATATTTTAGTGAAATATTTGCAAGTTATAGAATATTTCACTTAAGTCTATCTTGGATGCCTTTTGGTGATATATTTGCATTTTATTAAATTATATTTCCACATATGGGGTGGAAATGAAATGCAAATGAAATTTGGAGAAAAGGTGAAAAGTGAATTTCATTTAGGCACCCTAATTGGAGGGAAAAGAAGATTTGAATTTGGAGACAGAAAAGTTATAAATAAGAGACTTGGCCTTCAATTAGATTATCTATTGTTGCTTATTATATTGTTTTGCTGCTGAAATGATTTCAGAGCTTGCTTCGAGGAATGCATACCTCCTAGTTCTTTCTCTTGGTTTCGTGCTTGAAAGATAGCACCTAGCTGAGTTTCCAGAGACTGCTTCTCATCCAGACTAGCAGACAGAGCATCAAGGTTGAAGATTCTAGAGATTTGTCAGTTTTGCATTTGCTGGTTAGGGTTTTGCTGAAATAGAAATCTGCTCATAAGTCCATGCACGATTTTTTGGTGGTTCTGGGTATTGGCCCTATGCTTTAGTTTACCTTGGGCACCCCTCCTTGCAAGTTTTCAGATTTTTTAGAGGTGTCTCGGATTTTATCTTGCTAGTAGAACATTTCTGGAGGTCGTACCTTCTTTGAGGTTGCATTGGAAAGCGTGCATAAATAAATCACTACTATTTGGAGGAGTTTCTTGGCTTGGTCTTGGTCGCTCAACTCCTAGCTCTCATTTGCATTCAGTTCCACATCATTTGGAGGTGTTTTGACGAAGTTATGAGCATTTTCGTGATTCTAGGGCTTGCTGGTATGAATTTTCTGATTGCTGCAATTTTATATCAGACCTGATATTTTAGTCCCTTTTGATATATTTCATATGTTGGATAGCTTGTACTTGTTTGGAGTTCATTTCCTAACATTTTGGAGATCATTGGTTATCTATATCTCATTGTATTTGTAGATTGTTCATCATATTGTAACGTTGAATCAGTAGTACTGATCAGCTCTTTTACTTTCTGCACTTTACATTTTGTATCCCCACCTTAGTGGAAGAGGATGGCTATGCTGCCTAGTTTACTTTCAGTTTAATCACTTTCATTCCCACGGTTGTGGATGAGACTGGCCCTTATTTAGTCTACATTGTATTTGCTTTCTGTTTCTCCTCCATATGATAGCACCTTTCCCACTCCGGGTTAGGAATGCACATGCTTGGCGTTGAGATTATTTTACTTGCATAGCATCACTGTTAATAGAATCTCCACCATATGGTAGCTTCTTACCCAGCTTGGGTCGGAAAGCACATTCTTGGTGTTGAGGCTCTTTCCTTCAGTTGTTGGTTTTGATTTGAGCTAACCCTAATGGGTACTTTGTTGCTGTTGTGATCATCTTCGAAGTTTGAAAAAAATTGGGTCAGAATTGGTTCGATTCATTACAATGGTATCAGAGCCATGCATCCTGCCATCCTATGCCCATCAAGGTTCAATTGACAGTTGAATGATAGAGAAATTAGTTTCTACACCAGAGGTCAGAACAGAGTTCAGTTTAGCTTTCAGAAGTTTCAAAGATGTTGTGTTTTCTAAGGTCCAGGGATCGTGAGAAGTCATATTCAACTATGGTATCTGAGGAAGGAAAGGTTAGTGATGCCGTAAGGGATTTCATTGAATATGCCAAATAGTATAAAAGACAATGTGAACATGAGGCTGCCAAACTCTGTGAGAAATATCAAAACATGCCAGATGATTATAGGTACAATGTTTCATTTGAATCCCATTTGAATTGTGTGGCGTTACTGAAGTCCAAAAAGTCAGAGATGGTGGATCACATTAGGAAAATGATAAAAAGGGAAGCAGAACAAGCTTTGGTTGAAGAATCAAAGAAGGAAGATGATGAAGTTCCTATTTGTGAATTGCAGCCCACAAATATGCAAGTTGAAGAGAAAAATCAGTCATCTAGCATTGAAGATGGCACAAGCAAGGTGTACATATCACATCAAAATGAATGTGAGCTTGATGAAGATACCTTGGCAAGTGAAGAGTTAAGGGTAAAGCCCCATAATACTTCCTTTGACTTGCATGTAATAGGAAGTAATGAAGATCAGCTTGGTGAAAAGAACATAACAACAGTCTTGAGTCCCAATGAGGATTCATCCAATGAAGATCTTGAGAGAAATGACTTCATAGAAGATTTTAGTAGTACTGTTGTATGGGATGAGTTTGTTAAAGAAGAGCAAGTAAAGGGGAATACTGATGGTGCCCTTGAATCAGCCTATGACCATTTCCAATGATAATGTTGGTAGTGATTCCAACATGTTTGTACCACCTTTTGTTGAAGGTTTGGTGATGGATAATTTCCCTCTTGTTGCTGTTCAAACTCCTCAAGAGTTTTCACAAGATGAATTTATGACAAGTGATCAAGAAGACCTTTTTGGCATGCATATGACTGTTCATGATGAGATCAGAAATACACCTATAGATGATGGGTTCATTGAAGATAAGAATGATAAAGTTTTCCAAACAGCTAGCACTAGAGATTCTTTACTTCATTACAGTGATGGTGTCAAGGGTGGTTTTTGGTTTGATCATCAAACCAAACCATTGGAAATAAATATTTATGAGGATGACAGTTTAAGTGAGTTGGGTGGTGACCTATTCAAAGAGTCAACACTCCAAAAGAAGCACGAAGAGCTCTTTCCTTTTGATCAAAACAATCAGCCTCTTACTATTTGGGATCCAGGTGTGGAGTCATCTAGCGAAGATAAGGAACCAGTGTGGGATGAATTTCCCTTTGATCCGGATGATGAAATGGAATTTGATGAGGACTCTATATCAGCAAACAATGGTGACAACATGCTTATGTTTGGGGCTGCCTTCAAGTTTGATCAAAGTGACAGTGAGGTGGAAATAGAGCTAGTGGGCCATATGGCTCTTGAAGATGGAGAGTTTGAAGGTGTTACTAAACACAAATCTGATTTTTCAATGCATGAAGCTGATTGCAAGCAATGGGTTGAAGAACTTGTGGAGTATGATGCTTTTCATGACAATGAGCATTCTCAACAAATTGGTGGTGAAAGGCAAGAATGTTGGAGTAGCTTTGAGGGCAGCAAAGGCATGAAACGAAGTTCTGATTTTCAGTTGCAGCCTATCAGCAATTCACCATCTTTGCACATTCTTGAGAGGGAAGATCAAGTCAAAGAGTCCTTTGAAGAGGAAGTGCAAGTTCTATCCCAATTTGATCGCACTCATAGTTTGATTGAAGAGCTCTACTGGAAGGCTCAGCTTGAAGAGAGACGAAGAGGAGTAAAAGATGAAGTTGCTCTTCCCAATTTGCAACTTATCAGAGATTCTTTGGAGACCTTGAAGTCCGAGTACATGCACTTGATTGAAGATCGAGATCATGCTATTGAAGTTGCAAAGAAGAACATTTGTGCTTTACAAGAAAAGGAGAGTATGATTGATGAGCTCACTCTAGAGCTCGAATCAACAAATGACATGTTGAAAGAAACTCAGTTGGCTCTAACGGAGGTTGAAGACCAGTTTGCTAACTTCAAACTTTTCAAGGAGCAAGAGGGTGCACAAAGAGCTGAAGAAATCAAGCAAGTGATTGGAGAGCTTGATAGTCTTCGAGAGGAGTTTGATCTTGAAAGTGTCCCAAGAAAATCAGAAGTTGCATGTGCTGATTTGGAGCAGCAAGATGAAAAGAATGACTTTCAAGTTTTTAACAATCCTCTTTTTGAAGTGGGTGTTGAGGAAACTTATGATAATCCTCTTTTTGTGATGGAAGAAGAACCAAAACATGGTGTTTGCACTCTTCTCAATCCATTCCTTGGGTTGAGTGATGCTAGTCTATTTTGGGAGTTGGATTTGAAGTCATCTTATGTTTCATGTTCCAGTGTTGTTGAAGCTTTCATGGATTGGTTTCAGAGGTTCATCAGAGGGAATGCCTATTTTATGAGTATGCACTTGGTTTTGACCAGCACTTGGGGTTGTGTTGAATTCTCTTTTCAGTGTGCTGAAAATCACTTTCGGTTGGGTATCCATGCTTGGGATTCTCAACTTGGGTTGATGGAGTTTATGGCTTGTGGAAAGAGGAATTTTTGTTGGGTTAGTGATCAAATTTTCAGACCTTTGGGTGTTGTCCTTCTCTTCACCAACCACTTGATGGCCCCATTTGTTCATGAACAAATGGATTGGAGAGAAATTTTGAGTTTGGATTAGAGAGATGAAAGGTTGGTGGCTCTTGAGAGTGATCCTTGGCTAAGGCAAAATGAGATTTGGAGACTCGAGCTTGCTAATTGGAAGCAGGCCAACCACCTTACACGGAGAGTCTCCCTCATTCAGGAGAGTTGGATCAGCACTACCGGCCAAAGAAGTGGTAGTTTTCAGATGGAAATGGCTCTAGTGTGTTTTCCAGCCACTTTGGAGGTTTGTGATGTAAACTTTGATAGTTTACTTTCCTTATTGGTTCAGGACAGCGAGCTACCCCATGCTTTGATTCATCACTCTGAGACTCATAGGGTTGGAATTATGGGAGTTTTTTGTAGTCCTCATGGTAGTATCAATATAATTCAGATGAGGCACAGTAGCTCCATGAGGAGACATGACTATGAGTTTGTTGAGCTCTTGCAAAGGATTACTTTCCTCTTTGCAAGATGATTCGAAGATGTCACATTTGCAGTCATGGATCCGTTTGTTACCGTATGGAGGTATGCCGAGGAGTTTGATTTTGAGCTGAGTAGCCTATTTTTCTTCTTGCCTAGGATGGTGATAGACAGTGGTATGGCTGATATTGTTGACTCTGGGCATCTTGGACATGAGACGTTGCATGATATTGATCTCAATTCTTTAAGATTTTTTAGTTTGAGTATCATGGATGGTAACATTTTGCAGTTACAAGGGAGGTTAGTGCAGCATTGGTACGATGGTTTCACTGTTGTGATCAAAGTAGTGCAGCATCGTCATGGTAGGTCCTCCTTCAGACGGACATGGGACCCTGGGATTCTACTTGTTTTGGTATGGATCAGTTTCAGTTCTTCTAGAGTTGTGGTGGCATTGCTTGAGGACAAGCAATTTTGGGAAGGGCGAACTGTAATGTCTCTTCGTTTGGATTTAGCCTATTTCCGAAAACTCATAGGCTAAAGCAGAAATGAAAATTAGGGTTTCCACTTTCAGAAGAGGTTTTGAGGTCTTGCATGCGAGAGTTTCTAATGCATGTCTGGTGAAGCTTTCTAGGTTTTTGGAGAGCTTCGCAATGAGATAACATGCATGACAGGATATTGACTTGCGTTCTCGGCTGCTTTTTGGAGGCTTGCATGTTCGAGTTTTCCAATTTGGCTTCTGGATTCCTTCTGGGTTTTCAGAGAGCTTCGCGATGGTGTGACATGCAACTGAATCAGATGACTTTTCCGGACTTACTATTTTTAGTAAGTTGCGACGGCTACTCAAAATGTGGAGAAAATGAGTTTGGAACAACTTACTATTTTTAGTAGTATGCTATTTTTAGTAAGTACTATTTCTGGCAGTGCTATTTTTAGCAGCAGTTCAGCAATTCAATGCAATGGCTATTTCTGGCATGTCAGCTTGAGCAGTGGTCTCCAGCATTTGAGGTGATTATTTTGGCAAGTTTGATATTTGATGAAAAAATAATGTTTTAAGTGAAAAATATTTGGCTAAGGCATGGAGGACGATTTGGAGAGATAAGTGATTTTTATAATGTTTATTAATTAAACATTTTTGGAGGCCTTATTTGATGAATTAATATTTAAGTGAAATATGTGCTAAGGCAAAAGGGGACGCCTAGCTTGGAGACATTTGAGTTTAATTAAATATTTCACTTAAGTCTTTTAGTGAAATATTTGCAAGTTATAGAATATTTCACTTAAGTCTATCTTGGATGCCTTTTGGTGATATATTTGCATTTTATTAAATTATATTTCCACATATGGGTTGGAAATGAAATGCAAATGAAATTTGGAGAAAGGGTGAAAAGTGAATTTCATTTAGGCACCCTAATTGGAGGGAAAAGAATATTTGAATTTGGAGACAAAAAAAGTTATAAATAAGAGACTTGGCCTTCAATTGGATTATCTATTGTTGCTTATCATATTGTTATGTTGCTGAAATACTTTCAGAGCTTGCTTCGAGGAATGCATACCTCCTAGTTCTTTCTCTTGGTTTTATGCTTGAAAGATAGCACCTAGCTAAGTTTTCAGAGACTGCTTCTCATCCAGACTAGCAGACAGAGCATCAAGGTTGAAGATTTTAGAGATTTGTCAGTTTTGCATTTGTTGGTTAGCTTTTTGTTGAAATAGAAATCTGCTCATAAGTCCATGCACGATTTTTTGGTGGTTTTGGGTATTGGCCCTATTCTTTAGTCTACCTTGGGCGCCCCTCCTTGCAAGTTTTCAGATTTTTTAGAGGTGTCTCGGATTTTATCTTGCTAGTAGAACATTTTTGGAGGTCGTACCTTCTTTGAGGTTGCATTGGAAAGCGTGCATAAATAAATCACTACTATTTGGAAGAGTTTCTTGGCTTGGTCTTGGTCGCTCAACTCCTAGCTCTCATTTGCATTCAGTTCCACATCATTTGGAGGTGTTTTGACGAAGTTATGAGCATTTTGGTGATTCTAGGGCTTGTTGGTATGAATTTTCTGATTGCTGCAATTTTATATCAGACCTGATATTTTAGTCCCTTTTGCTATATTTCATATGTTGTATAGCTTGTACTTGTTTGGAGTTCATTTCCTAACATTTTGGAGATCACTGGTTATCTATATTTCATTGTATTTGCAGATTGTTCATCATATTGTAACGTTGAATCAATAGTACTGATCAACTCTTTTACTTTCTGCACTTTACATTTTGTATCCCCACTTTAGTGGAAGAGGATGGCTATGCCACCTAGTTTACTTTCAATTTAATCACTTTCATTCCCATGGTTGTGGATGAGACTGGCCCTTGTTCAGTCTACATTGTATTTGCTTTCTGTTTCTCCGCCATATGATAGCACCTTTCCCACTTCAGGTTAGGAATGCACATGCTTGGCGTTGAGATTATTTTACTTGCATAGCATCATTGTTAATAGAATCTCCGCCATATGGTAGCTTCTTACCCAGCTTGGGTCGGAAAGCACATTCTTGGTGTTGAGGCTCTATTCTTCAATTGTTGGTTTTGATTTGAGCTAACCCTAACGGGTACTTTGGTGCTGTTGTGATCATCTCAAAGTTTGAAAAAATTGGTTCGATTCGTTACACCTTGGCCTCATAGACCCTAAAATTCGAGGGCTTTGCCTTGTGACAAAATGGATTATTAGGGTTGTTAGTGGAGATCAACCATGAAAAATTTTAGTCCATCATCGAATCATGGAAGCTTCAATGAAAAAGTGGAAAGCAATCCATTGCTTGGATAAGATGTTAATGTCTCCCTTCTTTAAAATCAAAGCTTCTTTTCCTCTTTAGTCTATTTCCTTATTTGATTGTAGATGTTAATGTTCTGAATTGAGAGAAGATATTCACAAATTTTACCTAAGCCAAAATTTTCGTTTAGATGGATTTTGTTTTAAAAAATGCCTAAAAAAGATATATTTGAGAGTGAGAAATAGGATTTGGATACAATAGATTGATTATGAAGGTCTTCCCTTGAGATTTGGATCTTGTTTTGCTACTGGACATTTAGCAACAAGTTGCCCTAAGTTTTCTCACCTAGCTCATCACAATAAGCAAGCTACTTGGTGGGTCGGGGCCAAGCATAGGCATTAAGTGATTGGCAGTGTGGTGGATCCAAGTGGGGTGGCCTTTAGGGATTTTTCTTCCTCTAACTCCTCACATGATGATTCTTTGGTTGTTTTGGCATATCCTACCTAGTCTCCATTGTTGGCCAACAATGATGGTTTGGTACCTCATCCTCGGATGGTGAGCAATTCAATTTTTAACAAACTTAGCAAATCATTCCTCTCCTACTTGTTGGCTCGCTAAGCCTTCTTGTTCTGCTTTTATTGTTGTCTAGTTTCCCTTCTCTAGGACCTAACACTGATGAAGAATGGATCGCAGTGAATAGAAAGAAGAGGAAGGTTCCTCTAGATAGTAAGGAGGATGGTAGGATGGTCCTACAATCACAAAATATGGAAGGGTAGGGTTATATTACTTGTATTTTTTGTGTATCAATCTGGTTACTACCTGTGCTAATGCAGAAGGGCCTTAAGGCTTAGGAGAAGAGACCATCCCTTTTGTGGCTTCCCTTGCTCAAGCCAAGCTAAAAATCCCCGAATTTACTACCTAAAAGTCTCCAAATTTACTAAAAAACTAAGAGATTTTATTTCTAATTCAAATTATGTAATGAAAAATATTACTTATTAAAAATACTATAAATTCTCAAGGAACATTTTATTAACAAATATTTAAAACATGAAAAGAAAAACATATTTTAAAGGATAGAAAGATAATTTGCAAAGAAAATATTAAATCGCAATTTTAAATTATCTTCAAATTCTTTATAATTTACTTGCTATTATTGATAATAAAATGGAAAGTTTTAAAAATGCTGATTTGTGTGGACCACTTAGACAAAAAAAAAAAATTACACTTTTATGTTGTCACCTTGTTTTAAGCACTTTATCAAGGACTAGGCATGAGTAACAAAATCTAAAACTCAACCTCAAAATCAAACAACATAGTTCAGCAATAACAAATGTGTTTAATAAGTCTCAACTAGCCAAAACAATATTTGCAATAATTCTTCCACATAAGAAAATTTGTATGTTTCCCTTTATGTATATCAAACAATATAGGTCAACAATAAATGTGTTTAATACATCTCAACTAGCCAAAATATTATTTGCAATAATTCTTCCACGCGAAAACCTTTAAATGTTTCCCTTTAAGAACGTAGGTTAGGTAAATAGTGACATGGATTCAATTCAAGAAAAAAGTTGACCATGGATCAAAGAATAAAAATATGTACATGCAAGTCTAGGAAGAGGATACAATAATTTGTTTGGATGAAGATGAGATCAAGAAGAATGTTTTGTCTCTATGTAGGAGGGATCATGATATGCAAATTTGTTGGGCCTAAATATCTTTAGAGGACATTTATGCATTTGTCAAAAATAATTGGAAAGTGCATTCAAAATATGAAATCCACACTTGTCCAAGAGAATACTTTATTGCTATATTTGTTGATGAAGCAGCTCATAATAGAGTCATTTGAGGGGGGCATACTTCTTCCAAAAAGCAAAACATTTTCATGAAATATTGGCATCTGGGGGTTCAAACCAGTGAGATGATGTTTTCATGAAACATTTGCATTTTAGGGTTTAAACCAACAGAGAAAATGTCATCAATTGTGCCCCTTTGGATCAAAATGTGCACTCTTCCTTAATAAATGTTAATGAGACCTTTACACCATTTCATTGACAAGGGTTAACAAACTTCTAGTAAATTAATTTTGATAAACATTTTTTTAAGATGAGGTTGCTCATACTTGCTACTAAAACCTTGCCCCAACTATCTACAGCTCTTGTTGGAGGTGTCAATTTCAATGGTAGCTCACCTAGCTCCTTTGTTGCCCTTAATACTATTTGAGTTGTTAATGTTTACGAATCTCATGACAATGACCCTATGTCCACAAGAGAGGTTGTTGCAAAGGAGGTGGGGGAGTTGTTTTGGCTTCTACTCCAAACAAGGTAAATATCTACATGGAAGATGTTTGTGGCAAAGGTTCTAGTCTAATCATTAGTGCGGTTGGTGTGAAAGCTATAGGTGTGTCCTATGTCATCATGGTTGGGACAAGGATTCCCTCTCCTCACCCTCTACTTACTCAAGCTCAACCCATGTCCTATGCTTAAACCCCCCAGTGTTGTTTTGTGGACAAGAAATGCTAGATAATTAAACTTTTTATGCTTGTCAAGGCTTGATTGGAAGGTTTAACAAGTTGTAGCCTTGAGAAGTGCGAATTCCACAATAATAGGGTTTATTAAAAAATCGACTTCTTATTCTCTTTAATATTTCCATAGTCTCAGCATTAATTTTCAATTATAAAATTAATCTCAAATGGCCCCTTCCAATGTTGGGCGCCCCCTTTATAAAAATCACTTAAGTCGTAATATTAAATATTACAACTTTATATTATAAGCTCTAATTAAGTAATATTTAATTATTTCAATTAAATATTAATATCTCTCCAAGTATTCACGTGCGAGCGATGCAATCAAACAATCAGTGATCCATGGTCAGTGTGTCTCAAAGTGTCCCACACATCACGCAGGCAGGTCTCATCCAGCAAAGAAAACTCATTGCTTGGCTATCTGGATCCCAAACCCAGAGTGAAAGTCTGTCGCGACTGTCATCCTTAGGCTGCCACTGTGCTCTACTGCCTCCAACTTCACCATGCTGAGAATAGTGAAGCAACCGAATGGGACCCATCAAATACTCGGTGCCAAAACTGTCGCCACCGGGATCCCAATACAATATGAATTCACATCCGCCTGTCATACAGAGATAAGAACTTCTAGAAGCATCTGCTACACCGAATCTCTCCCTGTCCTCTACTAAACACTCATGGATGTGATAATCAACCAAGCCATCATGCCAACTAACACCATAGTCGCCCTGTAACCATGTACCCATAGGAAACATCTGCGACATAGAAGTATCAAGCCCTGTCAAATACATATCGGCATGATGGATAACTGACTGTTGTCCCTGCAAGTAATACCCCACAAACAACTGAGTCGAGTACTTGCAGCTGCTAATCCCATCTTGTGAAGATGGTAACTCTGCACACAGTAATGAATTACTCCCCTCGACTGCACCAAGAGAATCACCCTGTGCACAAGAATGGTGCATCGAATACGAATCATGTACAGGTGGATCAAAGAAAAAACTATAAGCACTCCTCACCGTGTACACCTCATTAAACTCCTCTGTGAGTCTTGTTTGGAATCGCGATGCACTGGAACAATCCCAAACACTACGATCATCACCCAACCCAGAACTAATATCAAGAGTACGATCAGCGTCCAACTCGAAGAGTGGGTTGTCATAGATCAAACCACCATCAAATTCAAATAATGGATTATTCACAAACTGCACAATCACTCCATACTGATCTGAATCATCCATCTCTGAATCGCTGGAATAATAAATTGAATTGTACTCCTGACTTGGCTCAACCAGCTGCCGATCATAGTCAACTGCATCGGATGAAATGATTGATTTGCTTCCAGGAGAGGGAAACAAATCAACATAAGTACCAATCTCCCAACTGGATGAGACTCTGAATATCTTCTGTGAAGATGGACAAGTTCGAGGGTTGTCACACAACTCTCTAGTGAATCAACAACCATGTCACAGGAACTATCAATGATCTGCCCTGCATCACCTATCATGGGACTAATCTCAAGAGAACCTGGTGCAACGCGTGGCTCACTGCAACTCTCATCTAGTGCACTCATCCTATCTGTATCAACTGCTCCTGTGACCGTGATGGATGTAACCACATCCTCAACATCTCCCTCACTGCTATGAACCATGGGTGTATACTCCTCACCAACCGCTGCCATGGAAGACTGAACCATATCAAAAGATGGTGAAGATTGTGCCAAACTCAACGCCACGGTAAGCCTCTCAATCTGTAACTGTGACTCTTGAAGGGCCAACTGGGTGCTCTGCAATGAGTCCATAGTCACCTCGAGCTCATGAGTGAGCTCATCGATCTGCTCCTCCTTTCCCTTCAATGCATCATAACAAATGCAATCCCACTCGAGAAGGAAATCCCTGTCCGCAAGTAGCTTTAGGTAGTTTTGTTTCATCATTCCAATTGCTTCTCGAAGTGCATGTAACTCTGCAAGGGAAAAACCGCTATCACCGTGCTCATCTGTCATAGGAGTACTCAATCCATAGGTAACCAACATTTGACGTGCAACATCAAAATGCTCAAGGGTTGTGGAAATCATATTGTCATTCACTTGTAGTTGCCCAACCAAATGATGAGGATTCTGTAGCTTACGACCCCCATACAAGTTTTCCGGTTCACAATAAGCGCTATGATATGACGCTGATTCGTCATCACTCACCTCAGGATAAGCAACATCATGTGTGCTTTCATCCATGCACATCTCAACATCTAAGGTGCTGCTGCTTTGTACCTCAAAGGATGGCTCAACTGATAAGGTAGAAGTTGCTGGTATGACAGTATCTTCACACGCTTCTACTCCCAAAGTAACTGCATGCACATCCAAAGCATGATCCTGGGATTCCATATCAACATATGAATCCTCTAGCTTGTTTTCGAAGGTCTGATCCGGAAAATCAGATCACCATGACATAAATTCTCAACACCAAATACCTCACTAGTACCCAACTCTTGAGTCTCTTCATGTGACAACTCAATAGGATTACTTTGCATATGTGAAATCGCTGCTGTCTCATGCTCACACGAAGTTTCATCATTGCTGTCATAAAAATCAGAAGTAGCCTCCATGGTAGAAACTTCTTGAGTCACCTCTTGCAAGGACGATGTAGGTAAATCATTACCCAAGGTTGTGCTAGTGTTTTCTTGAATCAAATCAGCACTTCTATCGAATTCATCACATAAATTTCTGCATTCTTCACAGGAGTCTGAAGATACCAAATCATTTTGATGAAGAGTTATATCATCCTTATGTGTAGATTCTCTATCCCTTTCAGGTGTAAGCAACTCATGAGCTATAGTGAGATATTTCTTCCTTGCAAACTCTGTCTTGTGGCAAAGACTCGGGTGCAAATCCATGTAACTCATGAAGGGAAGTTCCTTTTTAATTTTCTGAGGTAGAATGCTATACTCCTGGAACATGCTAATCACTTCTCTTTCTGTGTTTTGTGGTGTTCTGTCAATGGTAATCCTTTCGCTGGCCTCAGGTGGTGCTAACTCCCACACGTCGTTCGCTGCCCTAAGTGCACCAACGAACAAACCCTCATGCTTCTCACCTGCTATAGCCTCATCGGGCTCCTATCTCGTGAAAGTGGGCCTAGTAGGCCTATCTGCTGTCCGTGACACTGTCCTCGGAGCTCTCCGTGAACCTGCATCACTCCTATCATTGTCACGATGTGGTGATGGTCTCCTCGGAGTACCCAATCTCTAAAGTACAACTGCCAACTGCTGTAATACACCATTTGACCGCCGTTGACCTACACGAAGATCTCTAAGTGCATGCAAAACCTCTGCATCATCTTGATCTTTGTGGTTATGTGGAATCTCTGTTCTACGAATATATGTTCTGTTAGCCATGTTTTCCGGCTGTCGAATCGAACCCTGTTGCCTGTCAACCAAGGCTCGCCTGAATGTGAAATGCCTGTGAGACCCAATCTGTTCTGGCTGATAAGACTACTAAACCCTCAGGATGGCAGGATTTAGCTCTGATACCACTGTAGAAACCCTAGTTTCCTCCGTTTCTCGAATCTGACAGTTTTTGTGTTTCCCTGAAGTTTTGATGTTTTTTGATGTTTTTGAGCAATAAATGAAAATTGCGATTTTTCTTGAAAATGATAATAAATTCACATAAAATATTTCAACTCTGTAAACTGTGAAATCTACTAAGAATAATGTTGCCAGATAATCTATTAATCTTCTGAGAGTATTACAATAATGATTTGATAACATGCAACTATGAATCAGCAATTATCTAATATTAAGAACCTGGTATTTTTGCAGCAGACTAGTAAGTATAGATCTGGTACGGCTGCATTAATTACACCCTTCTCCCTTGGTTTTATGATTGCAAACAGGTCCAGACTCCTAGGCGCCAAGTTTGATGAAGGCTACTTGTCAGAATGAAGGGCGCTTTGACCAAGAAGAAGAACACGCCTCTCAAATGGTGGTACGGCCTGTTGAAGAGGTACGGCCCTGTCAGAAACAGCAAGTACAAATGTACGGCTTCTAGACAACTGTGTCAAAACCCTTAAATATGATGCGCCTTGATGAACTACTGCTTCCTGAATGAAAACCCTGTCAAATCTCTGATGCTGAATGTTCTGTGATGTTCAATGATTTCCTCTGGATGAAGAAACCCCTGTGCTGGCAATAAATCAGGTGTTATTTCACACCCTCTGAATTGCTCCCACTAGAGATGGCTCGTTCTCCAATGTTTCGAGACTGAAACCCTAAAGCTTCCGTTCTCTGATGAAGACTTGATCAATTTTTCAATTCACAAAATGACATAATGGCTCGATTTCCAATGCAAAGGCATAATATCCTTGAGAAGTGCGAATTCCACAATAATAGGGTTTATTAAAAATTCAACTTCTTATTCTTTTTAATATTTCCATAGTCTCAACATTAATTTTCAATTATAAAATTAATCTCAAATGGCCCCTTCCAATGTTGGGCGCCCCCTTTATAAAAATCACTTAAGTTGTAATATTAAATATTACAACTTTATATTATAAGCTCTAATTAAGTAATATTTAATTATTTCAATTAAATATTAATATCTCTCCAAGTATTCACCCGATGCACGAGCCGTCTGAAACTGTCGACTGATGAAGTGATTCTGAATGCTATCAATCCATACTGCTAAAAATAGCAGGGGTCCCACGCTGACTGCCAATAACTGCTAAAATTAGCAACTTATCCTAGAAATGTCCGAACGAGCCCAAACGAAAGCCAATTGATCAAAACCTGACAATCTGAAGCTGAGTCAAGCTCCGAAATGACCCTCTATCCAAACTATCAGCCTACAAGGGTCACATGATAGGCTAATCTTACGAACTCTGATGCTCGCCAAAAAATGGGGACATGACAGTCCACCCTCCCTGAAATTGCTTGTCCCCAAGCAATCTCCACTACAAAGAAACCCCAATCCTCAGGAGGCCCAAAAGAAAAACTGCGAAATGTCCCACACATCACAAACCGTCTCCCGTGGCATCAACAAAAACTCAACTGCGCAAGCTATCCCTGGATCCCAAACCCAGAGTGAAAGTCTGTCGCGACTGTCATCCTTAGGCTGCCACTGTGCTCTACTGCCTCCAACTTCACCATGCTGAGAATAGTGAAGCAACCCAATGGGACCCATCAAATACTCGGTGCCAAAACTGTCGCCACCGGGATCCCAATACAATATGAATTCACATCCGCCTGTCATACAGAGATAAGAACTTCTAGAAGCATCTGCTACACCGAATCTCTCCCTGTCCTCTACTAAACACTCATGGATGTGATAATCGACCAAGCCATCATGCCAACTAACACCATAGTCGCCCCGTAACCATGTACCCGTAGGAAACATCTGCGACATAGAAGTATCAAGCCCTGTCAAATACATATCGGCATGATGGATAACTGACTGCTGTCCCTGCAAGTAATACCCCACAAACAACTGAGTCGAGTACTTGCAGCTGCTAATCCCATCTTGTGAAGATGGTAACTCTGCACACAGTAATGAATTACTCCCCTCGACTGCACCAAGAGAATCACCCTGTGCACAAGAATGGTGCATCGAATACGAATCATGTACAGGTGGATCAAAGAAAAAACTATAAGCACTCCTCACCGTGTACACCTCATTAAACTCCTCTGTGAGTCTTGTTTGGAATCGCGATGCACTGGAACAATCCCAAACACTACGATCATCACCCAACCCAGAACTAATATCAAGAGTACGATCAGCGTCCAACTCGAAGAGTGGGTTGTCATAGATCAAACCACCATCAAATTCAAATAATGGATTATTCACAAACTGCACAATCACTCCATACTGATCTGAATCATCCATCTCTGAATCGCCTGAATAATAAATTGAATTGTACTCCTGACTTGGCTCAACCAGCTGCCGATCATAGTCAACTACATCGGATGAAATGATTGATTTGCTTCCAGGAGAGGGAAACAAATCAACATAAGTACCAATCTCCCAACTGGATGAGACTCTGAATATCTTCTGTGAAGATGGACAAGTGTCGAGGGTTGTCACACAACTCTCTAGTGAATCAACTACCATGTCACAGGAACTATCAATGATCTGCCCTGCATCACCTATCATGGGACTAAACTCAAGAAAACCTGGTGCAACGCGTGGCTCACTGCAACTCTCATCTAGTGCACTCATCCTATCTGTATCAACTGCTCATGTGACCGTGATGGATGTAACCACATCCTCAACATCTCCCTCACTGCTATGAACCATGGGTGTATACTCCTCACCAACCGCTGCCATGGAAGACTGAACCATATCAAAAGATGGTGAAGATTGTGCCAAACTCAACGCCACGGTAAGCCTCTCAATCTGTAACTGTGACTCTTGAAGGGCCAACTGGGTGCTCTGCAATGAGTCCATAGTCACCTCGAGCTCATGAGTGAGCTCATCGATCTGCTCCTCCTTTCCCTTCAATGCATCATAACAAATGCAATCCCACTCGAGAAGGAAATCCCTGTCCGCAAGTAGCTTTAGGTAGTTTTGTTTCATCATTCCAATTGCTTCTCGAAGTGCATGTAACTCTGCAAGGGAAAAACCGCTATCACCGTGCTCATCTGTCATAGGAGTACTCAATCCATAGGTAACCAACATTTGACGTGCAACATCAAAATGCTCAAGGGTTGTGGCAATCATATTGTCATTCACTTGTAGTTGCCCAACCAAATGATGAGGATTCTGTAGCTTACGACCCCCATACAAGTTTTCTGGTTCACAATAAGCACTATGATATGACGCTGATTCATCATCACTCACCTCAGGATAAGCAGCATCATGTGTGCTTTCATCCATGCACATCTCAACATCTAAGGTGCTGCTGCTTTGTACCTCAAATGATGGCTCAACTGATAAGGTAGAAGTTGCTGGTATGACAGTATCTTCACACGCTTCTACTCCCAAAGTAACTGCATGCCCATCCAAAGCATGATCCTGGGATTCCATATCAACATATGAATCCTCTAGCTTGTTTTTGAAGGTCTGATCTGGAAAATCAAATTCACCATGACATAAATTCTCAACACCAAATACCTCACTAGTACCCAACTCTTGAGTCTCTTCATGTGCCAACTCAATAGGATTACTTTGCATATGTGAAATCGCTATTGTCTCATGCTCACGCGAAGTTTCATCATTGCTGTCATAAAAATCAGAAGTAGCCTCCATGGTAGAAACTTCTTGAGTCACCTCTTGCAAGGACGATGTAGGTAAATCATTACCCAGGGTTGTGCTAGTGTTTTCTTGAATCAAATCAGCACTTCTATCGAATTCATCACATAAATTTCTGCATTCTTCACAACAGTCTAAAGATACCAAATCATTTTGATGAAGAGTTATATCATCCTTATGTGTAGATTCTCTATCCCTTTCAGGTGTAATCAACTCATGAGCTATAGTGAGATATTTCTTCCTTGCAAACTCTGTCTTGTGGCAAAGACTCGGGTGCAAATCCATGTAACTCATGAAGGGAAATTCCTTTTTAATTTTCTAAGGTAGAATGCTATACTCCTGGAACATGCTAATCACTTCTCTTTCTGTGTTTTGTGGTGTTCCGTCAATGGTAATCCTTTCGCTAGCCTTAGGTGGTGCTAACTCCCACACATCGTTCGCTGCCCTAAGTGCACCAACGAACAAACCCTCATGCTTCTCACCTGCTATAGCCTCATCGGGCTCCTATCTCGTGAAAGTGGGCCTAGTAAGCCTATCTGCTGTCTGTGACACTGTCCTAGGAGCTCTCCGTGAACCTGCATCACTCCTGTCATTGTCACAATGTGGTGACGGTCTCCTCGGAGTACCCAATCTCTGAAGTACAACTGCCAACTGCTGTAATACACCATTTGTCCGCCGTTGACCTGCACGAAGATCTCTGAGTGCATGCAAAACCTCTGCATCATCCTGATCTTTGTGGTTATGTGGAATCTCTGTTCTACGAATATCTGTTATGTCAGCCATGTTTTTCGGCTGTCGGATCGAACCCTGTTGCCTGTCAACCAAGGCTCGCCTGAATATGAAATGCCTGTGAGACCCAATCTGTTCCGGCTGATAAGACTGCTAAACCCTCAGGATGGCAGGATTTAGCTCTGATACCACTGTAGAAACCCTAGTTTCCTCCGTTTCTCGAATCTGACAGTTTTTGTGTTTTTCTGAAGTTTTGATGTTTTTTGATGTTTTTGAGCAATAAATGAAAATTGCGATTTTTCTTGAAAATGATAATAAATTCACATAAAATATTTCAACTCTATAAAATGTGAAATCTACTGAGAATAATGTTGCCAGATAATCTATTAATCTTCTGAGAGTATTACAATAACGATTTGATAACATGCAACTATGAATCAGCAATTATCTAATATTAAGAACCTGGTATTTTTGCAGCAGACTGGTAAGTACAGATCTGGTACGGCTGCATTAATTACACCCTTCTCCCTTGGTTTTATGATTGCAAATAGGTCCAGACTCCTAGGCGCCAAGTTTGATGAAGGCTACTTATCAGAATGAAGGGCGCTTTGACCAAGAAGAAGAACACGCCTCTCAAATGGTTGTACGGCTTGTTGAAGAGGTACGGCCCTATCAGAAACAGCAAGTACAAATGTACGGCTTCTAGACAACTTTGTCAAAACCCTTGAATATGATGCGCCTTGATGAACTACTGCTTCCTGAATGAAAACCCTATCAAATCTCTGATGCTGAATATTCTGTGATGTTCAATGATTTCCTCTGGATGAAGAAACCCCTGTGCTGGCAATAAATCAGGTGTTATTTCACACCCTCTGAATCGCTCCCACTGGAGATGGCTCGTTCTCCAATGTTTCGAGACTGAAACCCTGAAGCTTTCGTTCTCTGACGAAGACTTGATCAATTTTTCAATTCACAAAATGACATAATGGCTCGATTCCAATGCAAAGGCATAATATCCTTGAGAAGTGCGAATTTCACAATAATAGGGTTTATTAAAAATTCGACTTCTTATTCTTTTTAATATTTCCATAGTCTCAGCATTAATTTTCAATTATAAAATTAATCTCAAATGGCCCCTTCCAATGTTGGGCGCCCCCTTTATAAAAATCACTTAAGTCATAATATTAAATATTACAACTTTATATTATAAGCTCTAATTAATTAATATTTAATTATTTCAATTAAATATTAATATCTCTCCAAGTATTCACCCGATGCACGAGCCGTCTGAAACTGTCGACTAATGAAGTGATTCTGAATGCTATCAATCCATACTTCTAAAAATAGCAGGGGTCCCACGCTGACTGCCAATAACTACTAAAATTAGCAACTTATGCTAGAAATGTCCGAACGAGCCCGAACGAAAGCCAATTGATCAAAACCTGACAATCTGAAGCTCAGCCAAGCTCCGAAATGACCCTCTATCCAAACTATCAGCCTACGAGGGTCACATGATAGACTAATCTTACGAACTCTGATGCTTTCCAAAAAATGGGGACATGACAATGAAGCAATTCTCCTCAAAAAATTGAAAGGTCGTGACAAGTGTTCACTTGAGAATTGGACAAACCTTATTATGATAGACTCATTTGAATACAATTTTGAAAACCCAGAGTTCCAGAATTTCTATGTTGTCTTATATCATGATTTAAGTGCCCTTCACCACAATTTTTGGGGTCAAATATCACAAAATAAAATGCAGGCCCATCCACACCCATTGGTCAAATATCTAAAACATAAGTTAAGCTTTGTAAGCTTTATGTTACATATTATAGCTTGAAATTCCACGTAAAGATTACACTCTTGAAAAATAACTTATTTTTCATATTTTTCCAAAATTTTGTCCCAAATTCCCAATTGAATTGAATGGTGTTTTCTTTTTCTAAAATAGACAAACATTAACATGAAAAACATTCTAAGTTTCTATGTGCATTTTGAAGCATAAATTTTGTACACATTTTCTTAGATTTAAGCTATCTAATCAAAAAATTTGCATGTACATGAACAATGATCTTAATAAAATAGATTCTTAAAGAGTCAATTACATTCAAAAATTTCCTCTTTCTTTCTGATTTTTTTTAATTTTTTTATGAATTAAAATGAGCCTCCTCATCATTAGGTAGTCACTTTGATGAACACAACTTCCAATGAACTACACCTTTTATTAGCACATAGGGACAAGTTTTGGAGATAGCTAGACAAAATAAATTTCAAGAAACAACATAGGGACACAAGACTATATATATATATATATGGAAAAAATAGTTTAAGTGCTTGTAAGAGCAATTTGTATACAATCTCAAAAGTAGCATCGTGAAACATAAATGGAAACCTTGCATACAAAATCAAACATCAAATAATGGAAAGCAACTCTTTCCAAAGTAAAAAAAACAACATTGGCAATTTCTCATCAATCATTTGCATTTTCACATCTTACTAACTTTTTTAACCAAGCTTCAAAGGTCATAGTCACATCTTACTAACTTTTGTAACTAAGCTTTAAAGGCCATAAAATATTTGACAAAGATAAGTTGATCATTGAGTGAAGAGCTCTAAATCTACAAGCTCCACTCATCTCCCCTTAACAAAAGAAGAACAATAAATAACATAAAGCTTGACTCAGTTGTAAGGAATTATAGGTTACTTTCAATAACATTAAGATTTATATTGACATTTTTTGAATTTTAAATTTGGTTTCTACATATTAAACAACTGTTGGTTTTTTCTATTGGATGGGGTAAGGATGAGAGGAAAAACTAGAAGAGTCTTTTGAGGTTGAGGGGCATCTATGTATTACTCACTACATGGTACAGCAGAAAAATAGACTTCTAGTTTTCAACAATTTAGGGTAGACATCCTAGCGTGTTCTTTGCATTTCAGGTATGACAACTAAGAATGTATCTGACCTGTTATTTTGCATTCAAAACATGTGTAACATAGATTTGTGTCCATATGTTACCTTAAAAAACTCATAAACCATTTATTGTTTTAATTGCAATCTTGTCAATTGTTACTCATATCACTTTACAACATCCTTTCCATCAATCTTAAAATGATTCTAGAATTATTGCCCTCATTTATTCCTACCAACTCAAATATCTTAATCTCATTCACCCAACTTAACCTTTATGCTTAAAAAATCTTTATAAAAATAATAAAATTTTAAATCATTCTACTAAACATGGTGTATACTCTAACCCCAATAGATTTTAACTCAAACGGAATTGCAGGTTTGACTTAAAGCACAATAGTATACCCAACAAATGAAGCCAATGCGTGGTGTAAATAGTTTAAACTAGAGGAAGTTAGAACTCCAAATGCATATGTAAAGCTTGGCTTGCATAATAAATTGTTTAACCCATAGAACAGAATACTGCATGAGGACCAAAAATTATGATGATAAAATTTATGCTTAGAGAACTTGACATCAAGATATATGGGTATATTATATTTCAAATAATTACAAAACAACTCCAAAAATAATTGAGGGCATTCTAAATTTAACCGTCCATGTAGAATCAATTTTGCTTCCTCCAACAAGTGCTAAAACAAAAGAACGTGAATTGAAGAGTCATGGTATTCAAAGAGAAGTGAATAAAATGTTATTCGAATAATTTACAATTAGTGAGGCCTTAAATAGAGTGGCAACACTCTAGTCCCCAAACATCATCCTTAAACCTCCTTTTAAAGTTGGGGAACAATCATAAGAATTAACAAAAAATTGTCTAATACATTACTGATGTTGCAACTAAAAGCAAATTGGAAACCATACTTTGGATCATAACATGTAAGAATCCTGGTGATTCTCAACCCCGGAACCCTAACTGAAATGCTGATTTGTTTGAAGGTTTTTGTATGTTTTGTATTTTTTTGTGTTTTTGAGGGTTTTTGCATAAAACAAGAAAGCTGCGATTTTCTTAAATAAATGCTTGAAAAATTCAAAATAAATCTAAATGCAAAGAATAGGCTTTGAGATTGCTCAGAGAAGATAGGCGCACATATTTATTGATTATCCAGAGCTTTTACAATATCAAAATACGACAGATGAATAAATAATGAATTTATTTTCATAAAAAAAAACCCAATTCTCCTTGCAGCCGCCTGAAGGAATGATGAAATTGTACGACTGAATGAATAAAGGGATCTCTGGACTCTGAAAGCCAATACTAGACCTCTGTAAACCCTAGGCGCACCAAGTCCAACTGACAGAAGCTGAGATCTGAAGATTTCCCACTGGCAGATGAAAAGTACGACCTTTCAGCAGTAGTACGGCCTGTACCTGCAGCAGCAATAAATAAAGTACGGCCCACTAAGAATGATGCCAGATCTCTGTTAGAACAATCTCTGAGAGGTCGCCCCTGTTAACTGATGATAAATCCCTGAATGCTTTCTGAAATCGATTCAATATGATCAACTGCAACTTTTGAATGAAGCCACCAAGAAGACAATCTTCAACTGGTATTGCACAGTCTCAGTATGTCAGATTCTGAAGAGGTATCGTTCTCCAAAATCGATTCGTCTGTTGAAACCCTAGGTTTTGCAAACTCCAATGCTCAGAGCAAAATAGAAGACAAATTTGAATAACATATCATAATGGTTCGATTTGTCCTCAATGAATATAAATAGCTCCTTTTACAAATTCGACCCAAGCTCACCTTTTAATAATCATTTAAATAAAATGATCAAATTCGTCCTTTTGACTTAGGAGAAAAATAATAATTAAATGACGTCTCATTAATGAATAATAATTATTCATTATATCAAATATATCACTTTATTATAAAGTATTAAAAATACTTTATAATATACCATTTAATTATTAATATTTAAATATATTAATAAAGTGACTTTAATATAAAGTCAAAATATTAAATATTCAATAATCATTAAATACTCCTTATTTCTCCATCTGACCATCAAACTGAAGAACTGGGTCGACTCCAAGCCAACCAGTTGAACCAGGGGCCCTGCCCAAAATAGCAACTTCCGCCTGTCCGACTTTTTAAAAATAGAGTCTCTGAAAAACCATTCTGAAAGATTCTGCAAAGGCCCAATCTGAAACAACTGCAACACTGAAGCTACGAAACACTGAGTAACTGCCTCAATTGATCCTCTGCACACATCTGTCAGCCTACGAGGAACGAAATGATAGGCTAACCACATATCCAGCTGTGCCGACTAGGATGGGGACATCACATAACACAACCATGTAAGCCTAGAAGGGGAACCTATTGCCAATAGTTACTATTGAGTATAGCAATAGAAATAATTGGAAGGTTGACAATAGATTATTAGGAAATGAAGCTATAAATGCTCAATGCAAATCAAAAATCATTTAATATTGTGAAACATGCAAGAAATGTGCCATGCTTCCTGCAAGGAGTATTTGTTGTGTTTTACCTCAGCAAAGGATTGGTGTACTCCATGATGACCAATTTTCCCTTAGACAAATTTCTTAAGAAGAGTCTTAGATGGCATTTCTAATAATTTAGATCATTAATGGCTATCCTAATAGAGACTTTTCATATAGATGGCATTTCTAATAATTTAGTTTTTACCTCAGCTTGAACCGATGTTTGTTCATACATTTGTATTCATTAAATTCCACCTGATAACAGTGATCCAATGTCACCATCATTCTCTCACATTATTGGTTACATTTTTGAGAAAAATTGAATCTTTTCTCTGAATCTTTAGTTTGGAAATCTATCAGTCTATCTATATATTCAGCATTGGATCACTGTTCTCATGTAGCATTTAATTTATCAGTTCAAGCATCTGTTAAGAAGCCAACAGATTGTGCAAGTCAAGTATAGACAGATTAGATAGATAGATAGATGACCAATTTGCCCTTCGACAAATTTCTGACAAAGAGTTTTGGCTGGCATTTCTATTATTAAAGACTACCCCAATAGAGACCTGCACAAGCTGTTGATTTCTTAATAGATGCTTGAATCGATGTCCGTTCATATATTTGCATTCATTAAATGACACATGATAATAGTGGTCCAATGCTGAATAATAGATAGGAATTGATGGCATCCATGACATCTTGTAATGTTAGATAATGGAATTAAAGAGTCTCAACTTAAAGTCATACAAATATAATGACATGATCGGTGCATTGATTTTCTAGACTAAAAAATGGTTTTTATTATAAGTTCTGTCATGAAATTCATATAGTGGGGCATTGGATTCTTTGATCTTGTAAAAGATGAATTAAAGCAGCACACCCAATTATACGGAAGCCTTATTTCTGATTAGGTCCTATTGTATATATTTGATTTTAATATCTATTAAAAATTTGTTCAACTAACCATTCTCAAGAAAGAAAATCATGCAAAGAAAGGACATAGTATGGACCTGTAAAATCTCCTCAATGACATCCTCCATAGTTATTATGCCCACAACCTTTTCATCTTCTGCAAATGTTGGAAGAGGTTCATTATTAATTTGAAGGATATCCTCTGACACAGTTTCTGACCATCTCTTTGATCTTCGTACTGTTTTACCAGACAGAAAGGAATTGGATGAAATTTTGCATGCAGATCGTGATGGCTTGTCTGTAATGGAATGGTCATGAAAGTCTTGCAATGAATCACTGACGACGACATCAAGTGTCACATGTTCTTCTGGATGATAAAGCAAGTTAGATATCCTAAATGAATAGTTACAACTAATATTCTGCTCTTCTAAACTCTAAATTCACTAATTATATTTCTCAATATGCAGAGAAAAACTGATAAAACTTCCCAAACAATCGCATATGCATAAGGAAAATGCTTCATAAAAGAACAGAAATATGCCAAAAAACCACAAATGTTGAACATCAATAATATTAGAAAACAAATTCCATTATGTGTCTGCTTATAACTAGAATAGGTATTGATCTGAATGCTGTAAGCTGTGACTATAAAAATAATCAAACGCTAAGTATAAGGCAGGTTTCCAACCAAGGAAATAAATTGTACCATTCAATAATACTTCTTTTTGTCTGCTTGGACTTCTGTTAATATTGCCTTCTACATCGCTTGCTCTTTCCAAATCTTGCTCCTTTTTTTCAGGAAAATCCACAACCACAGCCATGTGGCTATGACCTTTCCGGAACTCATTCAATAAATCATACAAAGGCATGTTGGATGAAACCCTGAAACTCAATACCATGATTTCACAATATATTATTAACTCTTATATTTCCAACCAATGCAAGATTTGTGATAACTATTTTCAAATTAACAAGTCTTCAAGCAACAATATGGAACCATCAACACATATAGATTCTCAAATACCAATCTATAGAACAAATTTCTCAAATAGCAACCCAACAGAACTTAATTCAAGAATTTTGGAAGAAATAGATGCAAGAAAGAAAATGAAAATTGAAATGGATATCAGAACTTTGGATACCTAAATCAATCACAACAAAATGTAAAAATATCACTCAAAATTGTCTAACAAGGTTGTAAGAAGTTACAACATTACAAGGCCAACATATAATATGCATCATGTTTATGACAAAGAACAAGCATTAACAATATTAAAACTAGACAGTAATTTTGATGTTCATACAAAGGTAAAATTGAGATCAAATTAGTCAGTAATCATGATCTACAAAAGTTAACATTTCTTCATCCCTTGTAAATTTTAAGGATGGGCTCCCACTCATAGTTGCCAAATCCAAGTTCATGGCTCAATAAGTTCTTATGGGGAATCAATACATACAAATATTTGCAATTATAGGATCCATGAATGGTTCTTCCTTAACATTGATATTTTTCTGGGTTTCCAAAATGGAGGAATGTGGTGACATGGTGGGGACAGTTTCGAGAATGAAAAAAAATTCCCAAATTTTGGGGGTGGCAGCTGAAATCTCAAAAAGTAAATACAATGTGTTTAATTTGCAATGACAATCCTCCCCCTTTTAGCTTGTTAGGGTTTTTTAGCATTAGTTTCCTTTAAAAGTTACATTTTTCAAAATGTTGTGAACCAAATGGAGCAGGACATCCAATCTTGAGAATAGGAGACATACCCTTTAAGTTCCCAAGACATGCAGGATGTCATTTGGACCTCCAGGGGACACATCCCCATGGAACACTGATTGATATTGACTACAATGGACTACTACATTGTTCAATAATAGAAAAACTATGTATGGACCAATAATGGGGTAAGGAAAATGCAGGAGTTAGGATTTGAATGTTCTACAGCTGTTGAATCCATGTGGCCTTCATCATGAAAAATGGGAATAAATCAATTGTGAAATTTGATTGAAAGTTATGTAATAAGTGAAGATTCTCTCCTGAGATGAGAAATGGATGAGAAGGGGAACAAGAGAAGACTAATTGATAAAAGAAGACTGACTTGTAAGAGGAAGATGGCTTCACCTCAAGAATCCAAAAAGCCATATGACACGTCTCGTACCCAAAGTTGACAAATAATCCACTACTGAAAGCATGTTCCAAAATATGATTGACTCTACCATCGAAGGAGTGATATCATAGACGCCCTTGAAAAGCTTGATATTGAGATGCCACCTTCATCAATTTTCTTATGTATATACAGTTTATGGAACTCCCCATCAGAATCTAAGACATAATTTTTTGAGATTTCTGACAAGAAAAATAATAATTTTCACTGCAGTTTGATTGGTCCATTATGTTTTTCAAGCATGCCTGAACTAGTTTTTGTAGAATCTTCTCCATCAGCCCAATCTGTTACGAACACCAGCACAAATAAAACTCCTAGCTGTGTGCATGATAAACTTTCTCTATCCAAAGGATAGGCCACTTTTGTCAAACACATCCACAAATGCCATGAATGTGACTTTGCAGGGATCCATTTGATACCTATGGTGCATGGGTTGAAGTGGTTCTCTATTGAGGCATCATGCAAAAAAAATCTCCATAAAAATTTCAATTTCTATTGCAAGCGATACAATGATTACTTTTGAATTGTAAAATGCATAATGTTAGCCATTTAAACAGTTGCAGAGGTTTGTCTCACTGTAAAAAAGTATATATAAAGTTGAACATTTCTCTTAATTTCTTCCAGTATATGCCCTTTTGAAGCAAACAGGAGTCAGGCAAAGAGTCTTTTTGTAGAATGATCAAACCAGAATAAAATTCTAATGTTACAAGGAATTTTTTTCTGTATTTAATAACTTACAAAGACCTGAAAATTTTATATTCAGGCATTGTAAAAGTGACACAAAGTAAAGAGGCTTTCATAGAACAGGAGGTCTATAATCAAGTGTTCTGATGTACTGTGAGACATAGGAAGGTTGTAAACTTATTCTTGAAGTTTCCTAAAGTCTCTAGGGAGTCAAATGTCCATGGCACGTTAGTTATACATTAATTTTATTTACAAGAGGGGCTTGTAATGTTTGTACTTCAGTTTCAAAAAGAGAATGTTATGTTGTACCAACAGGGATAAGTTTTTTTGCACTTTGTGAGATATAAGTGTTTGTATTTGAGTTATATTGGAGGCTAGTAAAGTGCCCAATTTTTTTTCCCTTTTTTTTTTGAAGTTCAACTGTTGATGATTTTAGAAGTTGCAAACAGTGCAGCATTGCAATTCTTGTATCAGGAGTCAGGACCTAAATGGAGGCCATAGCAAAGCACGGGTAGAAATTCTCTCATGGGTCGCAACTTTTCTTTGAGTTGCACGGATGCATGCTTCTTTCTTACACAAGAACCAGCACCAAAAAAGATGGATTATTTTCACAAGATCTAAAAATTTTCATTTCCAAGACTTTTCAAAGTTCATTTGCAATCATTTTAAACTTTGAAGTAATAAGGATTTCATTTCTCTCCATTAAAATATGTTTAATTCTGAGTGATAAGGGTTCATGCTCGAATGTTAAGGTTCTTAAAATCTTTCAAGAGTGATAAGTTTTACATTGCAGGATTATCGTTTTTTATCATCCTGCTTACAGAGTCAAACCAATTCAACTCTAAGAATTATGGCAAATTAAGTATGTTGAACTCTTAATCTTCAATGACTCATGGGACTTGGTATGTAGCTAACAAAGCCTACAGATGAAACTACATTTATAGAGTTCAAATAAACAAGGAAAAGGCTTTAGATTTAATGAAATGTTCATGAAGTTCAAATAAACAAGGAAAAGGCTTTAGATTTAATGAAATGTTCATGTACTTCAGATGTGTGTTAAATTTGAAACAATGGATGAAACCTTGGAGGCATGTTCAACTCTTAAAAATTTCTATGATAAGCAACCTAAACTTAAGAAGGTTGATCTAACTTATGTAGAATCAGACTTTTAGAGGAGGGTGATGTTTCAAAATAAGTGAATGGATTAGCATTTTCCTATAAGAATTTGTATGAAATTCTTCAACCTTCAGACAAGATAACAGAGTTCATAAGGAAGTTGCCATTGGCTCAATTAAGATATGAGCTTCCAATGGCGAAGAAAAGTACATCACAAATGTGTGAAACATGCATACTTCAAAAGAAACACTTATTTTCCTTTATTACAATCCAGCTTATGGGATACCAAATTACATTCAAAGACACTCTTCTAAAAATCAATTCAGAAAAGTGTGATTACAAAACAATAGTTTTGTCTATTGAAAGCAAAATTTCATTAGGGCGAATGGCTAAATTAAATTACAAAATAGGAAAATGGATTCATAGAAAATACAATAATGACTCAGATAGATTGTTGCAACTAAGGTTTGGACGTGAATTTTTGAATTGTTTCCTTTATTCAAAAGCAAAGCAAGGTGAAAAGACTTCAGAATTTTAGACAGGAACACACAATTTTGGAAGCACGTATTGGAAATTTAACCTTGAGACATAATACATTAGCATATGACATAGAATCTAACTTGTAACTTCAGGTTTGGGAACAAGGGTTCAGGTATGCAGATATGGCAAATAAAAAATCGGATTGAATTTGTTTTGGGTTAATCCATTCAAAAATAATATAAAAAATCATAAATATATATATAAATTGGTTAGAATATGGGTGTCATGTAATATTCCATATTAGGCCCTGAGAGAAAAGTATAAAAATCTTTTGGTGTGGAGTCCCATCTAAATTGAAAATCCTAATTTTTTGAGTTGTGAATTAAACTTCCCAAAGACAAGTTGGCATTTGAATTAATCAAGAAAATATGGGATTTTGACCAGCTAGGTGGTGGATTTAATTTCTTTTGTGAAACATGATGGCTAATAATACGAATAAATGTAGAATGGAAATTTTTTATTCTCGAAAATCGAAAGGTGAGAGGAGAGAAGAAAGTTTATTTGTCTAGATGAAAGTGACAAATGTACTACATTTGTAGGTAGAGCTTTGACCCATGCTGCGTCTATGTTTTTTTTATAGCTAGTGCACAGCTGAGCTAAAGAGGATAGGCAGGGCGGAAATAAGCTGAGGACCAACACTTTCACTGCCTCTCTTGAGACGAGCGAAGCCATTAGCCCTCCAAAGTAGAAGATAGAGAAATCCAATGTCATAAAAAATAAGTCCTCCGACATATGGCTGCCTTGAGCTAAATTGTTTCATGAGCATGTCAATGAAACATGATGACAACAAAGATCAAATATTTTCAAAAAAATATAAACACAGTTCGCTCTGGGCACACGATTTTGGGTCCGGATTGTGTTCCCTTCTTGCACCAACAATGGACCAGACTCTGAACCTAACTGGGGATGAATCAAACCCAGATTTGAGGGGTTTTCTGAGAGAAGCAGTAATACAGCATAAGATATTAATGCTTGTAAGTTTGTAGTGACATACATTAATAATATCTAATAATGTAATTAACTAACTTACTCAATGTGAGTTAAAACCGATGTAACTATTGATGTTCAAGTTTACACTGTGAAAACCTGCATCAACGTGGGAAGCCTCCCACATTTTCAGGACAACCTCTGTGATTTTATAATTTGTCTCTTCGTAGGATTTTCAATGAGGTCTTTCAAACCACTTTAGGAAAAAGAGAAGAAGAAGAATTGAAGTAAAACTTATCAAGTGATATGCCAAACAAAACTCTTTCAATTGTACGAGACTACTTGCATAGGATTCAATAGTTATGAAACAATCAAACATAGACGCAACAATGAAGGGAAGAGAACCTGAAGAGTCATTAATATCTAGAAGGTCAAACAGCTGCACACATGAATCAAGGCTGCAAATGTTAATAAAAAAGCGAAGACAAATCACTGGAAAAAACATAAATGGGCACAATAAACAAAGTATTTTATTCATTAGTAGAGATACATTGACAAATAAATACAAAAGGCAGATGACACAGTTATACAAATTGCCATGATATGGAAAATTATACAAAAAGTTTGCCCAAAGGCCCAAATGCATAAAATGGCAAAGTTTTGCCAGTAAATCCTAAATCAACGAGAGAAAGAAGGAAAATTAATTCGCAAGAAGGAATTAAATCTTCACGGTCTCCTTTAAATTCTGCATAATGAAGAACTATCTAAAATAATGCCAGCATCATAGATGAACCATTCTTATTTATTATGTTGCATGATGAAAATTGAAATGGCCGCTGCCAAATGATGCCACAACTGCAAGTAAACTGAAAATGCCCATTAATGTTGATGAAACTGCTCAAATAAGTGGAGAAATAACCCCTGTGATTTTTTCTTCTTTTATCTGTGTGCCAAAATTTATCCCAGTTCACTGCATGGTGGCTGCCACATTTTCCGTTTTTGCTTTCTCATTCCTCTTTTCCACTCCATGAGCTTGTCTTACATGAGTTTCTAAAATAATATCAAGGCAACTTAAATAAAGCCTAGGTTTATTTAAAAGGTTTCAATTGAATAGAACTTTTATTATTTTATTTAGTTCTAGGGCAAAAGGGGCAGGAGCTTTACCTTTCTTTTCTTACAGGAGCTTTTAATATTATATTTCCTTCTTGGTAAAATTGTTTGCTGGCCTTTCACTTTGACATTCACTATTTTAAAAAGGCTTTCACTTTATTTCACAAGGCTCTTTATACCCATTTTGATTTATAATGATAGATTAGGGTAATTATATGAAGAGTGGAAACTTTTGTTTACCTATGAGCTTGCCCTTAAATATTATCACTTTATTATTCACATGAATACATATTTTAATGTTTCATTCCCCTTATGCATATGAGCTCCTCTCATTCGATTTTAATTTACTATGTCCCTTAATGATTTTAGAGTAATAAAATCAATGATCTTGCACTTATGCAGAGATTAAAATGATATTGCCCTATTAAAACTTTACTTCCATGGGGCCCCACTCTAGAAGAATACCTAATGGATTTTGATTTAAATCATTATAATTTACTAATTCCACATAAACACCCTATCTCAACAATGGTGCTCCCTCTTTTACTGACATTTCCCAACACTTTTAAAAGGAGCATTGGTTGTTGATATGAAGGTGATGAGGAGAATTGGTTGATTCAAAAAGATCAAACAGCTCTAACAAGCTCCCATGCTTGAGCCAATGGCGCAATAGGAATAATCGACACTTTCTAGCACATTTCTACTATGTGGGATTCATCCAATCAATTTGAAATCTTAAGGTTCTAATAGGCTTAGAAAAGGCATTAAATTATTACTACCCCCTTCTAACGTTTCATAGAGCAACATTTTGACATTACATTCAAGTCCCAAACTGAGGTGTGGTTGCATTGGGCCTTGGATGTGCCATATCTATTGTGGTGCATTGGAGATTTATAGAAAAGTTGGTAAGATGAATTTATTATTGCAATATGTTTGTTGTGATGGATCCTTGGCTGCAACTCTTCTTGACGATGATGCACCATTGTTTGTGATGGCATATAAGATGCCTAAAATGCATTATGCCACTAATGCAAAGACCACACTAGAGTTTTAGCACCATACTTTGGCATACACCATCTTTTGAAATTGCATTGTCAAGTTTTTAGAAATGCTTGCACTACTTCAGAAGTGCTTTGTTGCTTGCTTCTAATGCCTGTGCATAATCTCCAATACTTGCACAATTTCCTAATGTTTTGCATTGTCTTTGCAATGCATTTTGGTGCCAATTGTACTACATTTGTGAGTCCTTGCACCAAAATGTGCTACATTGGATGTGACTTTTGTTTGAGGCTTGTTATACTATTGCACAGTAGTTTGAAATTGTGTATAATTCACTTGGAATGCCTCTAGCAAGGCTTGGGCTAGTGTGACAAAGTAATGTTGCCGATGCAAATTTCTACAGAGTTGGGGTTATTTTCCTTATTATTTGTGATGTAGTGTTTTGTTACCACATTGTTGGTTGTATACAAAATTTCTATATATTACATAATACCTAAAATGCGAAGTTGGCATCCTTCATAGTTAGCACCATGATTAAATGTGTGTGCCCATGCTAACTTGAATATCAGCTACATAATATGATATTCATCTTTTTGGAAACATTTAATCGCATAAAATATTAAATCGGCTTTTTATCGTCTTAGGACCCACACTAACAATGTGTTTCACTTGAAACCAATAGCGCATGTTAAAAAACTGAACATCCCTAACACCTTTTAATTGTATGTCGTCCATTGAATTATTTATGATTCAATGATGCACAAGGTCGCCCATACAATTGCTTGCCTTTCCATTTTATCCATAGCTAGATAAAATATGCCTTTACTATTTTGATTGTTCTCCCCAAATCTGAAAATTTTCCCTACTCTATCTCTATAACAAACAAAATTTGAAAATTGAAGTGCATAGAAATGCACAACATTTCCAGCAACTTGTAAGGGAAGCATGCTTGCATGTGTCAAATCCTAGATTGTTTTCCTTCAATTCTTGGGGAATGGAGTCAAGCAACCATGATCTAAACAAGTCCCACTATCACAAGGAACTTTGGTTCACACAAAAAAATGTCTCAAACTAAACCCACGTCCATCAAACACATATCATATGAGCTCATACTGATCCAAACTCTATCAAGACTAAAAACCCAACTAACACATGCAAACTAGCCCTAATTGACAAAAGCATTGAATATTACACTATGTGCCAAACATTTTGCATACTTATTGAAAACAAAATTGACTCCACTATTGCATGTTGCAACTTATTTTGACAAACTTAAATTAATGATTTTTATAGCTAAAAACAAAGGAACATTCCCATTCATAGGTATTGCAAAATAACTACCCTACTTAATGGTCTTACTACTTACGATTAATTTTGAAGCCATGATGGACCAAATAAACTACAACAAGAAGAATAGAAGGAACCGACACGTCTTTTCCTTTCAATGCTCTAATGTTCACAACTTTGACTTGCTTTGCCACTTGCTCTTGTATGAGTACCCTTTCTTGTCTAGATAGGGTCAAGAGGGGAGCACGATTTGATGAAGAGAATGTTCACCCTTGCAACCCAGCATGTATAGCTTCACATCAAAGATTACATCTTTCTTGTTGCTCATGATCTTAGTTGCACAAGAAGCTATCAAGGTTGGGCTTGAATGTGATTGTGCTTCCAAGAACGATGTGGAACCTCTTCATGTGCATGCTTAAGATACATCGATCATGGTTATGATATGATGGTTCAAGATCCTCCATATCAAAGTGCTTATCATAACAACTCTCCTCATGCCCAAAGCTTCAAATATCATCCTCAAACTCACAATCATTGTTATCCTTGGATTCATTAAGTGTTGCAATAAGAGGCTCAATCATCATTAGAATCCACAAACAAAAATTCCAAATCTGATCCAAGCTCTTCTCCCTCAAAGTTCTATGCAACTTTCAACATGCATGGATGCTATTCATCACCAACATGTGAACAATCTTCATTGATTTCATTGATTCTTCTACAAAATTAGGCAATTCTTTGAAAAGATCAACCACCTCATGCTCTAAGGGATCACTACTGATCTCTTGCCATCCTTGCTCCTTAAGGTGAGAAAGAGGAATATCATTTTGTGTGAAATATACAAGATCATCCTCCAAGAAAGCTGAGAATTCCTAAATATCTTCAGCCTCAATGAGTTCTTCAATGTTTGATTTCTCTTTCACAAGAAATTGTTCTTTTTCTTCTCTTTGTGCCTAAAGATTTACACCTTGAGACAGTTGCAAATTCTTCTTACATTCCTTAAAAAATGTATAAGAAAATCCTTCAAATGAGTAAAGCTTCAAGGATGCTTCAAGGATTTAATGATGCAACTGATTTTACACCTCATGCCTACACATGATGCTTATAATCTGTTCAAAAAATGCCTAAATAGAATTTTTCTCTTGCTCCTATTGCTGATTTTTTACATCCAATTGCTTCTTACAATAGGCCATGGTGTCCATTTGACAAAAATCTTGCCCTTCCACACTTATTTGTTCAAATTTGAACTTGGGAAGCACTGGGTTCAAAGAGTAACAAGGGATATAGTTGTCAAATCTATGGATTTGCATTCCTTGCACATGAGGAGATGGGATTTTGACATGAGGATATTATTAGAAATATGGGCAGAGAAAGACTGAAGCTGCAATAATAAAAAATTGGATATACGTACTTCTTAATTTTCATTCAAATACATAACACTTATACAGGAGTTTAATCTCCTACATTATAGGAACCATTCCCTGATAATGAGTTGTTCTAACAACTCACATACCTATAACCTCTCGTACAACTAATAATATAATATTCTAATAGACCACACTAACAATATTATATTCTAACAATAATAATATGTTGTTTGTCAACAACTTTATAGCTAACCTAAACACCTATGTGAACACTAATTCCCAACAACCCGCCCCGCGCCCCTCCCCCCGCCCCTTAGTGTGAACATGGGGAGATAGTACATCACAATACTTGATGACCACATTCAGTAGCTCACCAAAATACAAGGTAAGAGTAGGAACATACACATCTACTCGTGACAAGCAATAGTGGGACTAGCCTCACTACGCTTACTATGCTTTTATCCAAGGATAGGGACAAACACATCTACCCATGGAACCAAGGATAGGGACTAACACATCTATCCAAGGTCTTACATCAAGTTAGGATAGGGACAAACACATTTATTCACAACAATTATGATTGGGGACACACACATCCAATCATAATCACCAACTCTTGTGCCTGGGGACAAACACTTCCAATCACTTAAACCATCTTGTGAATGGGGACAAACACATCCATTCACAAACAACCAAGAAATGTGATTGGGGACATAAACTTCCAACCACAGCTTACAAAGCTTGAGAACCAAGTCGTCATCGCGTATGCAGCCACCATTATAGATCACTGCGACTCTGATTACAAATGATATGAGACGATTGCCGCTGCCACCTGGAAACCGATCTTGGATTTAGTCATTATGGCACAAATAGTATTGTCACTAAAACAGTTTCACGGCCCCATTGCTAGTGACTGATGAGAGGACACTACCTGTCCTCCAACCTCTTGTGCCTCCATCCTCCAATAAAATTGCTACTTAGAAAATTTGTCTTTTGAGGCTCATTTCATCAGTTGTGAGGAAAGAATATATCCTCCCCCCCTTGATGTGAACTTCTCACAAGGAGTATCGGGTACCACCAATCATGCACTCCAATTATGAATGAGATAATTTGTATTCAACACTTACAAATTTTCACAAAACAAATAACTCAACAATGATTTCGACAACACACTATATTTTGTTAGATGTACTTTTGATAAAATGACTTGATGCTTATCAAATAAAACACAAATTTGCATATACTACTATTTGTTAAGACATCCTAAAGCATAACCTACAACCCCAAATTAGTACCTCCACCTATGCATGTATCTCTGTAGCATAAAGAGAAAGAGTTACCTACACCACTTTGAACAAGTTGATCCATGACACTTAACATTTCTCAACCAAGGCCCTTAATTCCATCATGTATTGTTAGTCTCTAAATTTTCAAAGCCAAACACTACACACTAGGGCTCCAAGGCAAGATATCATCATTGCCTAGCAAAGAAAATAGATCAGTGCACTGCCAGGCAGTGGAACATGCTTCCAAACTAGAACTCAAAGCCACGAGTACCAGCCAAGGAAGACACTCAAAGGCCAATAAATGCACATCGCCAAAGAATTAGCCAGCCTACCAATAGGGAAATGCCAAGTGCATAGAAATTTACCTCACCAAGTCATGACACTAAGCCAATCCAAGTAGAGAACATAATCTAAACCAAAACTGCCAACAAGCTAAGGCAAAACGTTCAGGCCCTTTCACCAATCAAAAGCCAATCCAGAAAACAGGCATCACAAGGAAAGCACGAGCGTCCTTTGCCAACAAACTTATATATAATGCCTTTAATAACCGGACAGATCCCACAAATTCATAGCGTTCAGCCTTAGTCATCATAGTCTTCCCTTTATATTTATGTGTGACTACATCACTGCAACATCCTATTGACAACTACACATTTGGAAACAATTTCTTGGCCTATTCCAAAGATCATGCATGGCTAAAATGGAATAGATCGTAAATACCATTGGCGTAGACACGAACAAGCTTATCAAACTACTCAGCCTTTATTGAGTTCAAGGAGGGATGCATCTTGAAGACTCGCACCTCAATCATGTTCACCTATAGATACCACAACTTGGGCGACAGGTACACTTTCAAGCACGCGTGAATACCCGTATTGCACTACCAGGCCTCAGGAAATGCCTCGTTCACCTGCGTGTTCATCTAGACGACCAACCTAAGATCACCCTTGGCCCCTTCTCCTTCAAGCCTCAGTCTAGATTCTGATTTTCTGTATTCTGATTAATAGAGCAATGGGATCGAGTGAAGAAGATGATTTATTTTTTATTTTGAAAGATCTAAAGTTAAATCTTCTAACAAAAGAATATAAATCTTCACAAACCTATGCTACTCTAATCCTAAAACTAGAATAATTACAATAATCTCATGTTCCAGCCCCTCTTGTGAGAGAGTCAAGGTTGTCCTCACTCTAATATCATATTAGAAATATGAGCAGAGAAAGACTGAAGCTACAATAAAAAAAACCTAGCTATACGTACTTCTTAATTTTCATTCAAATACATAACACTTATATAGGAGTTTAATCTCCCACATTATAAGAACCACTCCCTAATAATATGAGTTGTTCTAACAACTCACATACCTATAATCTCTCGTACAACTAATAATATAATATTCTAATAGACCACACTAACAATATTATATTCTAACAATAATAATATGTTGTTTGTCAACAACTTTATAGCTAACCTAAACACCTATGTGAACACTAAAGTGCTCCTCGGCGATGCATCCCCTGCCCTAGTACCCTCATACCCTATAGGGGACATTTCGAGGACACAGGGATGCCTAGGAAACACTATCCCCCCACCACCCACCGCCATCCCCTTTCCCAACAAAAATCAGGGTACATTTTTGAAATGTCGTAAAATGTGTAGGGTATGTCAGGGGATGGCTAGCCATCCCCAAGATGGTCAAGAGACGTCCAATCATCCCCCGAATATCCCTAGGATGGTGTTGGCGTAACAACTAGCACCTCTGGAGTAAGAGTTGGTACGGACAACTATGCACACTACGCAATGAGTGCTCTTCAAATTAGGAGGGGAAGCTCCCTCCTTGTGCTTGACAAAAGTACTTGCAAAGGAAAATAAACTAAACTATATCCTATGTTTTTGCTTCAGCTGTAGAGGTACAAGGCTTTCTCGAAAACTATATACGTTGCAGCTAAGTATTTCTGGTTTCGCAGATCCACTAACTACAACTAGGCTTAATTACTTAAATTCTATCCAGTTTCCTCAAGAAAATAGAACATGAGGAGACGGAGCAAGATTTTGACTATCTGACGATAAACAAGTATAGATTCTCAACTTGAAGGCAAGGTGGCACATCTATCAGCTCAATCTAAACAAGTTTATTATTCACAAAACACCAAACGATAAACAAGAACAGATTCTCAACTTGAAGGCAAGGTGGCACATCTATCAGCTCAATCTGGACAAGTTTATTGAACAAAAAACAGATTTGATCTAACAATGGAAAGAATTCACCATCACAATTGCATGAAACCCTATGTGGCATAACAATTCATTGTAATAGCAAAAGCGCATGAACAGATACAAAAAGAGCAATATTGAAGGCAAGGTAGGCACAGCATATATTTCTCTCTCGTGCAAAAGTTATGTACAAATGAGCAAAAGCTCTTATTTATAGACATCGAAAGGTGTAGGGAACCCTAAAATCACCTTGAGTCAACTACAGTCTTGCAATGCATGCAAGATTTATTACTAAACCCTAATAAAGTAAACTATACAGTTAACTGGAAAGCTACCATCAATTAACCGATACATCTAACCTAAATGGACAATGTGCAAGCATGCACATCCTTATTTAAAGCAAAGTTAACTGGACACTACCCTCAGTTAACTAGAAACCCTAACCCTAACTCCTGTGAAGATAATCCCGAGGAAGAGATAAGCATGTGTGAAATCAGTGAGTGAACTCAAGACTGAAAATCGAGTTAACTGCTGCTCATGACTCAACCCTCGAAATTAACTACAAGTCCCAACTGGCAGCTCACTCCATGTCATCTCGGTCTAACACTTCGACCAAGAACTCATCAATCTCTCTGTCTTCAAGCACTTTGATGCTATCCAAAACAACAATCTGTCTCTTCAGTTCTCTGCCACTTTCCTTGACTGTATGCATGCCTTCTCTGACATCTTCAGTCACCTTTTTAAAACTAGCTGAAATAACTAAGATATTCTCCAACTTAGCCGCCACAGGATCTCCTTCAAGGCTATCACGAATCAGCTTTTCAAACTCAGCTTGTACTTCATTAAGTGCAATATACGTGCCATCTTCAAGAAGATAACGACACGGAATCTGAACAACAAAACCACTGACAAGCGCAAGAGCTCCAACAACATCATCTTTCATTGAAAATAACTTGGTAGAAACCTTTTTGCATATCTCCATCTTGAAAAGCTGCTGCTCCCTCCAAGTAAAAACTTTCTCTTGATCTTCATCAACCTCTAAGGCATCATATGCAACAGACAACTGGGACACAAGAACTCGATCCTTGGCTAAACTCTCTGCAACTGAAACCTCAAGCAACTGAATACCTTGACGAAGTTTATGTGCATCACTCAGTTGATACAAATCCGCAAGAAGACGTTGACCCGTAACGACTAAGCTTTCAATCCAGTTGTCCAAAAGTCTGCCATGACTGACTAACTGATCCAGCTTTCGTTGTTCTGCAGGTGTATTTTGAGGAAGAACAAGCGCTCTACTTGAATTTCCATGAACAAGATCAGAGATATACTGACGAAGTTGACCATTCTCAGCCTTAAGCAATGCCTTATCCTCTCCATCCTTCGTGATGCATTCTTCAAGATTATTGGTGACAATCTTAAGAAGGCTCACATCTGTCTCTCGAGTGGCCCTGCCAAGATTTGCCTTAGTGAAAGTAAAGTCACAACTTCGACTTCATCTAGGCTCTTTCCCTCTGGAGGAATAGCAACTTCTATAACAATCTCTGATTCTAGAGTCTTTTCAATATGCACCTGTTTCTTAATTTTCTTGTTCGACCTTCTCTGATAAGGTTCACCGAACTCAGATAAATCAAGGTTATATGAAGGTTCTCGCCTCTGTCTCCCCAAAGACCTTTCGAGCCAACAAGACTGAACAATATTATCAATTCGAGAGACTGTCCCTGATGTATCAACCTATGGTGGTTCAGTTGTCTCTGATCCTACTCGAATTGGTATCTCAGGCTCAGAATCTATGTCAATAGATTGCACATGTGGTGAACTAGGAGGTGAAATGTGAGGCTCAGCCTGAATGACTGTCTCTACTGGAGTCTCAAGCACATTCGCAACCTGCTTCTGCTTCCTTTTACTAGTAGCTCTCTTCCTCGTGTTTCAGCTGAGTCTAACTCCTTCAGGAGGTATCACAATAGCCTTAACCCGAGGTCTTGACCTAGAAGTAGAAGGCAATGAAGAAAACTTCTCTGGCGGCTCTGTCACAGGAACTGACTTTCGCCTCCGCTTACTCTCCAAAAACTGCTTGCTGGTCTTGATAACCGATCTAGAAACCCCCTCAATAGAAGTATTCTCTTTAGCGTACCAATCTGGTGAGCGAAGTGGCTGCCGAGCAATTTGATCTCTGACATATGAATTGAGAAGAACTTCTCCATCATCATCTGATAGACCATCAACATCCTCTAATAGGTAATCAGAGAGCTGAACGATAGTGAGTCTACAATAGTGACGACGACGAACCTCGAATTCATCTCACAATTAGCCCAGAAATCTTCAAGTGCTGGCTTATGTGCAATCCCTCGCTCTAACCTGTCCGCATAACGACCCAAAGGATCATATGAACGCCTCTCAGTATGAGTTTTGAGTTTGAATCTTTCTATTTCGGTTGACATATGCTTGGCATTTGTTTCTGCACTGCATGTGAAAATTCCCAACGCAAATGGAAAAGTAGTCGCAGTCTTATGACGACTGCGAAGAAAGAAATGAACATGTTGCATCTATCTGAGAAACTCCATGAAGATGATCTTGTCTGAAGGATACCACAGCAACATCAAAGGCTCTCCAACATATCCATAAACCCAGATGTATGTGAAAGTTATTACGCAAGTAATTGGTAAATTAATTGATGTATTAACAATGAGCGAGACGCTCAATAAATAGTTTACAAGATTTACAAAACAGGAAAGTTTCTAAAAAGAAACTCCAGATAAGATCGGAGACGATCTTATCTCTATCTTACAATATCTTACAATATTGAGCATTAATAAATAAATAAACATTATTTTAATACCCTCCCTTAATGCTCAATCTATCAACTACACCAAGATGCCCCCTGAATTTTACAAACTTATCTGTACCGAGCGACTTGGTGAGAATGTCATTGCGATCCTCTCGGAACATACAAAGAATCGAATCTGATCCGTCTTTCAACCAGCTTCCGAATGAAATGACAATGAGTTCCACATGCTTGGTTCGCTCATGGAAGACCGGATTCTTGGCAAGTTTGAGAACTCCCCGATTATCACAGAACAAGGGAGTCGGACTCGCTTGAGATATTTGCATATCGGCAAGCATCCGCGCCAAACTGCCTCACATGTTGCTTTTACTGCTCCCGATACTCTGCTTCTGTCGAGGAGAGAGCCACTGCCTGCTGCTTCTTACTAGTCCATGTGATCGCACTGATCCCAAACTGAACACATACCTGATGTTGATTTCGCCATCAACTGAACCTGCCCAATCTAAATCTGTGAACCCGCTTAAGCTTAGGATCGTGACTGAGTGTACAAGAGTCCAAAATCAGGAGTGCCCTTCACATAACGCAGCACACGCTTCGCTGCTACCCAATGATCAGCCTTGGGGGCTGTCATGAAGCGTGATATGTAGCTCACTGCAAAACTCAAATCAGGTCTAGTAGCAGCAAGATAGATGAGGCTGCCTACTAGTTGCCTGAACAATGTTTCATCTACCACAGGTGAATCGGACTTAGCTGACAATTTAAGCCCTTTTTCCATGGGTGTAGAGGCAGGTTTGCAATCCTGCATTCGGAACTTATCCAGAAGACTTCGAGCATACTTGGACTGGGAGATGAAAATGCTGCTCTCTGTCTGCCAAACCTCAACACCTAAACAATAATGCAGGAGGCCCAAGTCTGTCATGTCAAAAGTTTTGCACAAGTCCTGTTTGATCTCAGTGATCAAAAGTGTTGAACTGCCAGTAATGATCAAGTCATCCACGTAGACAACAACAAGCAGAATCTCATTACCAGTATTCTTGACATACAGGTTCGAGTCAGATGGACTCCTCTGAAAGCCATGATCTGTGAGGTACGTCAATGTCAATTTTTATGTACCAAGCCCGAGGAGCCTGTTTCAGGCCATAGAGTGCCTTGACCAATCTGCACACCTTCTGTTCTTGACCAGCAACTTTGAAACCTGGAGGCTGCGTCATGTATACTTCCTCCTTCAACTCACCGTTGAGGAAAGCACTCTTCACATCCATCTGATGGACCTTCCAACCAAATTGATGCTAAGGCAAGGACGAGCGTATGGTACTCATTTTGGCTGTAGGAGCAAAGGTCTCCTCATAGTCAATGCCTTCTTTCTGTGAGAACCCCCATGCAACTAGATGAGCTTTGTACTTGTCAAGGGTTCCGTCAGCTTTGTACTTCACCTTGTACACCCATTTGCAGCTAATGGGCTTCTTCCCTGAAGGAAGATTGGAAAGGACCCAAGTGTGATTCTTCTGAAGACTCTGGTATTCTGATTCCATTGCCTTTTCCCACTCAGGTATCCCTTTTGCCTCTGAATATGTCTGAGGCTCATAAACACTATGAATGTTGGCCATGAGAGCAAAATTCACTGTAGACTGCTGTTTGCTCTTGTTTCTGGATGATCTACCCTCAATGAGCTCATCAGCACGAAGATCACTGATAGTCTTAGCCCACCATTTCGGTCGGAGAGTAGATGTGCCAACATCAGATGCAACAGGAGGAGCTGGATCTGGTTGTGGATCTGGAACAGGTTCAACAGGGGGATGTTCATTATCATCTGGAGGAAACTCAGGTTGAGCATCATCAAAGACTAGGTCTTCGTCATCCCTCCCATCAGGTGGACCTAATGGAAGTCGGACACTCATATCAGGACCCTGTAGAGGCTGATCCTCTGAATGCTGAACAGGTGAGGAAGAGTGAAATGGACCTCGTTCCTCATCAAAGACAACATCTCGACTGAAGATAAGACGATCAGTGTCTATATCAATCAGCCTATATGCCTTGTGATTGTCACTGTACCCTGTGAACATGAGTTTCTGGCTCTTGGAGTCCAGCTTAGTGCGCTTGGCCTCTGGAATCCAAACATACACAAGAGAGCCAAAAACTTTCAAATGACTGATCCTAGGTTTGCGACCAGACCAAACTTCCTCAGGAGTCTTCCCCTTAACAGCATGAGTAGGTGACCTATTAAGGAGATAGACTGATGTATTGACTGCTTCTGCCCAAAACTTGGTAGGGACACTCCTGTGTTGCAACATGGAGCGAGCCATCTCAACAATCGTACGATTGCGTCGCTCTACAACACCGTTTTGCTGAGGAGTGTAGGGTGTGGTTAACTGACGTTTTATCCCATGAGTATCACAGAAGTTGGAGAATGCACTAGAACAGAATTCCCCCCCATTATCTGACCTAAGAGTTATAATACTAGAACTGGACTCTTTTTCAACTAAGGCCTTAAACTTCTGAAATACATTAAAAACCTCTGATTTCTGTTTAAGAAAGTACACCCACATTTTCCTACTATAGTCATCAACAAAAAGTAGAAAGTATTTGCAACCAGTTACAGAAGAAATAGACATAGGGCCACAAATATCAGCATGAACTAATTGAAGTACCTTAGAAGCCCGCCAAGAGTCGCCATCCTTGAACGGTGTGCGATGCTGCTTCCCAGCCTGACAAGCACCACAAACGCCCTGATGCTGAGTCTGAATGTCAGGTAAGCCATCAACAAGTCCCTCCCGAGCAAGCTGAGAGAGATAGTGCACGTTCAAGTGCCCGTGGCTGCCAAAGACTGGTGACAGCTGAATTTCTGGCTGCCAAGGCTAACTCCGGAGAATCACCAGTGTCCACAAGCCTGTAAAGGCCATGATCCTCTATCCCAACGGCCACCGTTGTGCGAGTTTCTCGATCAACAATCGAACATCTATGCGAGCTGAATACCACATCCATCTGGGGAGAATGCCGCATGATCTGACTGACTGAGAGAAGATTGAGCTCGATATCAGGTACATAATACACGTTGAGGAATATGAGATCCCTCCCGCCAGACTGAACCTGAACAGTGCCTGTGCCGACAACTGTGTATTCCTCACCTCCTCCAAAGATTACTGAGTCAGTGCAAGGGGAAAAGTTTGTGAACCAATCACGCCTATGTGAGAAATGACGTGAGGCACCAGAATCTATGTACCAAGCAGAGGACTTGACATGGTCTGCGGGCCTTTTTGCCATCAGTGCATAAAAGGCAGATTCCTTCTGCTCAGAGTGCTCGGCGACATTCGCTTTCTGAAACCCTCCCTGCTTCTTTTGCTCAGAAGCCAAACGAGCACGGCAATCTTTCTTGATGTGGCCAAATTTATGACAGTAATTGCACTGTATATTTTTCTTCTTCGGACTGGTGGAGCGCTGACTTGAGCCTTTCTGCTGTGAAGGCTGACCTTTCCCATGATGCTTTGACTGAGTTTTTGCTGCAAAGGCCTGCTCCGTGGAGGATGATGATTCACTGCTACCGAACTGTTGTCTCCAGCGATCCTGCTGCAACAGGATAGTGCACAAATTCGGAAACTTGAGATCAACATTAGCAGACGTAATGTTGAGGGTCTCTATGAAATGTTCATAGGACTTCGGTAAACTCTTCAGGGTGATCACAACCATGTCTTCCTCCTCCATTTTCCGACCAATCGCCTCCAACTGATCTCTGATCTCCTGGATTTTATTCAAGTGCGCTTGCAGAGTTGTCTTCTCATCCATCATGATAGAAAACAGCATATTCTTCAAGAAAAACGCACGGCTTTTGTCGGAAGTTTCATGCATATCCTTCAAGTGATCCCAGATCTCCTTAGCTGATTTTCGCAGTGGAATCTGAGGGAGCTGATCATCAGTAACCGAAAGCTTAATAAGCATGACGGCTTCACGATTCTGCTCATCAAATTTATCCTGATCCTTACCCGCCGCTTCAGGACGAGTAGCGTTGCCGAGGATCATCTGATCAAGGCAGCGGTATTCAAAAATTGTTAACATCCGCTGCTTCCAGGTGTTGTAATTTTTGCCATTAAATCTCTGGCTGCCCTCCAGCATTAAATTGCTTAAACTGGCCATCTTCACGTTTTTCGAGGCACGAAAAACGAGGTGCTGAGAAGAGGCTGATGCATGAAACTCGAGGCACGAATTCCAATGCAGAAAATTCAGGTACAGACTGCAGAAAGTACAGTGTACAGATGGCACAAAATTCCAGAAAATTCGAAGACCAACCCAGTTGAGCTCTCGAAAAACCCACCAGGAATCTGTGATCGAAAAAATTTTCTGACTTCGAAAAATGTGTCAAAACCCTGGACGACTGTTCAGAATGCCCTAGCCGCCATTGACAAACCAGAAAATTATAGAGAACTGGAAGAATTCTTCTGAAAACACGGCACAAATCTGAGAACTCCCGTCGGCGCCCAGTAACACAAGATTCAAAAGGTTTTTTTCGCGGCCGGAAGGATACACCAGATTTTAAAACAAAAAAACGTTTCTGGAAAAAACGCGTCTGCACAAAAACGCGGACAACCTGCAGAAGAACACGCACTGAGAAAACTAGAGTGCGGCCAGGAAATACGTCTGCAAATCGCGGGCAAATGAACGAGGCAATGACATGAAGAAAAAACGCGGCCCAAAGACTGAAAATCGCGACCTCCAGGCGTGAAGAAACGCGTCCAAAGAATGAACAGAGACGTGTTTTCAGAAAATCGCAGGCAGTGATGAGATCAAATCGCGTCACAAAGGAAAAACCCTCGCGCACGGCACACAAACAGGTCGCGCGGGCATGACAAATTTCTGAACTCGCGCGGCCAAGACAAAGTTCTGAACTCGCATCAACAAAACGACCTATTTAGAAATCCGACGCCAAAAATGCCCACAAAAAAAAAATGTTGATCAAAAAACCTTCGAAATTCAGGCACCCGAAAATTTTCACTGAAAATGTATTTTCAGAATTATAAAAAAAAATCAATTATTTCGAAAAATTTAAACAAAATAATTTCAAAAGGAAATTATTAATTTTTCGAAAAAATTGTTTTCCTGAGCTCTGATACCATATTACGCAAGTAATTGGTAAATTAATTGATGTATTAACAATGAGCGAGACGCTCAATAAATAGTTTACAAGATTTACAAAACAGGAAAGTTTCTAAAAAGAAACTCCAGATAAGATCGGAGACGATCTTATCTCTATCTTACAATATCTTACAATATTGAGCATTAATAAATAAATAAACATTATTTTAATAAAAGTAGGGAATTGGATAAACCAATCCGCCCAAGTCTCCATCGCTGATTTTGCCTCGGCAGAGATACGAATGTGCATTTCATTGTCAAGATTTCTAACTGTCCTCATAGAAAAATGATCATTCACTGCTCGGAAGTCTTGCTCAGATTTAGAAAACTCCAACTGAGGATAATACTCATGAACACATTGAACACCAAAAGTGCCATTAGTTTTTAGATGCTTGTAACTGCCTTGGAATGCAACTAAGTAAACCAAGTAAGATATCATATGAAACTCATGAAACTTGAGAAAATTAGTAATCTGCTGATGTAAGCAATCACTAATCAACATAGCCCAGTCAAAATGTTTTGTGCCATCAAGAATTTTGGAAATAAGGTAAAACATCCATGATCGGAAAGTGCTAGCATCCTCTTGACCTGTAACTCGATTGAGCAAAGTTATCAAAACAGCAACCTCATCCTTGAATTCACCACGACCAATCTTTTTAGGCATGTTAGTCTTTTGAACTTTCAGCCATCTCTGAGCCACCTTTCTCTGCGAACGTTCTTGATCTCCATCCCATATCTTCTCACAGGCCTCAATAACCACAGTGAAATTATCTGAACGAGGAATAGCAAAACATTTCTCTATATCCTTCGATTTGAGACTGCAGACAACCCTCCCATCAGCTGATCTGATTTGTCGTGAAGATGAGTCATAATGCTTGATACAAGCAAGAACGAACTCAAGATCGAAAGTGGTAACATGAATGGATGCCGCTGCCAGCAATCCGGAACGCTCAAGATTTCTCAACAAATTGCTGCTAACACCCTCCAGACTGCTCAGATTAACCACTGGATAAACATGATTTAGGTCTGTATCTGAAGTTTTGACAAAATTATGCATAAGAGCCGATTTGATCTTATAATCAATGAGATTGAACTGCATTTTGAAGACTTTTGACTATAAAGTCGAATATACTTGAACAACTTTCTGGAAAAACTGAAAACCTCTGGACAAGGCTAAAAATAGCCTAAGGCAGGAGAAATTTTCGAAATTTTTCTGAAATGTGGGTTTTGTGCAGAATCAAATTCTAAGACAACCCAGATAGCCTGATTCTCGAAAAAATGTGTTTTAGGCCCACATGCAAAGAAATTCTCAGAAAAAAGCACAGAGCTTCAGAATGAAGACTACGGGGCAATTTTCTCTAAAAAATCTAAGACATGGGTTTTGCTGCAAATACTAAAGTATGCGAACCCAAATGATCAAACTCTGAAAATATGTTGAATTTCTTTGACATGCGAAGAAAGTACCTAAGATGAGAAATAGAAGAAATAAGACAAAAGATAGAAAGTTTTGTTTGCTCTGCTTCTGTAGAATTCGCCTATCTCTATTTTGGAATTTGATGAAACCTACATGCAAAGTGAAAACAAAGTCTTGAATCTTCTTCCTCTGAACAATCTGAATCCATTGCTATGAAGAACGCTGAATTCTAACACCTATAGCACCTTTAAATTGCTGCTCACTCAAGAAGAATGTATACTTCAAAGCTTGTGATGAAGAAATAATGGACGCCAATGCTTGAATAAATAGAGTTTCATCACTGAAATTCGCACAAAAGCATTAAACCTTGAAAATGGCGCTTAGCTTAGGATTGGACCCCAATTTTAGTTAACTGAAACTAAAATAAACTAAATAAAGCACCATGCTAAGGCGTCCCTTTTTAGTCTTCAGTTGACAACATCATTTAAAGCATCATGCGAATTTGACTTCAGTTGACAATCCTTATTGAATTCGCCATACTTCACATGCTTTAAATTCACAACTAAGAATTAAAGCATCCCTTTTCAGAACTTCAATTGACAATAAGAAGTGAATTCGCCATACTTCAAACTCATGCTTTAAATCTTTAAAAATTCTAAATAAGGCATCCCTTTTGAAAACTTCAGTTGATAAAAGTGAAGCGCCAACTTCACAATTCACTTCACAATTTCAACCAATTGCGCCATGCATGCAAACTTAAGTTGATTTTCAAGCATAAACTTCAGTTAAGTGAACATGCAAAGTTGTTAACTGGACATGCAAACTAGTTAACTCGACATGCGAACTGAAAGATCACTCAACATGCCAATATATGAACTGGAGATGACAACCCAGAAATCGTTCAGTCTAACTGAAGTCAGAACTCAAGTTAGGGCGCACCAGTCAACTTCTCTAGAAAAATCAACTTTGACCTCTTTAGGCATTTTCCAAACTTAGCCAAATTTGATCAAAATTTGGATTTAAACCTCTTTCGGGACCTCTGTTCATCCTCTCACACTGGCCGACTGACTCCACCGATTGGCTGGCTGACAAATGCATCGCAGAGTAGGACAAAAACTGATCAAAAGGTACCTTGAGACTGAACATCATAAAACTAAGATCTGAAGGGTCAAAAATCCAAGCGCCTTTTTCAAGAACTGCTCTTTTTCTTAGACTTAGTCAAATTTTCTCATCTCCATCTCATACGAAGGGAAAAACAAATCCTTCATAACTTCTAATTGACGAAGTTTCAGGACTAGATCACAGGTTCACTGCGGAGCTGACCTCATTCGACATGATAGCTGCAAAGGCACATTTCTCCAGAAAACATCATCTGAGGGGTGAAAATCAAGGGCGCCTTTTTGAAGAGTTGCTTTTTTCTCCCCAGACTTGGCCATTTCTGGAACTAACGAAAATATCATTAAAACTCTGATTGCAAGCTGCTGAGTCATCTTCTGATCTGACGGAGACAGGCGATGGAAAGTTGAACGTAACACGGACAAATTGAATATCTGAGATCATCAAAAAGAAGGCATTAAAGGCTTGAAAAGCTTAGGCGCCTTTCTGAAAAAGTGCTCTTTTGCTTTTTCCTTGATATTTTGACTAAAATTTGACCCTATGTTTGACCTCTGGTTCAGGCACTTCTGCAACTCAGATTCACCCACTAACGGATGCGTCGCAAAGCTTGAACAAATGTGAGATAAACATCTTAGGTGGCATTTAGTCAAAAACCTTCATTTAACACCTCAAAAAGATGGGCGCCTTTCTCAAAAGCTGCTCTTTTTTTCCAGTGTTAACCAATTTTGACTTTCCTCTCGTTTTGCGCTATATCTTCCGTAACTTGCACGAAACAGGTCCGTTTGACAGGCTTGATAGCCCATTGCGAAGCTGACGTGATGCCGGACAAATGCCTTTTGGAGGTGACAAACCCTAAAAACAGGATCTGAGCCCCTAAAAGATAGGGCGCCCTTTTGAAAATGTGCTCCCCTCTCCAAAGATAGAAAATTTTGATGATTTTCCTTCAGATTTTCATTTTTCTTGAATTTCTTCAGTAACAGACTGACATGAAACTAACACCAACTCCATACTTAAAAGGCCCAAAAATGACCTTTTGACATCATTTTAACAAGATTAAGACTCAATTAAGCAAAATGCCTTAGTGAAGCAAAAATTTTGGTTTTGGGTACAACAGATGGCTAGCCATCCTCTACAACCCAATAATATGAAACTTAAGTTTTTTTTCTAAAATAACACCTTTTTAAATTAAAAAAATGGATGGGTAGGCCCACAAGGAATCCCCACCTCACTCCTTTAAACAACAACAAAACCTTATCCATCCCTCAAAATAACCAAAAAGAAAAAACTCTCATTTTAACATTTGCAAATTTGCGTTGAAGATGTAATTCCCCTTTTTTAGGGTTTCCTCATTTGGCAATTGGTGTTATCTTTCAGGATTTGTGTCTACATATTCAAAGGAGTATATTGATGTCGCTAGAGAGCTTTCTGGATTTTTCTAGGTTTTCTCTGATCATTGGTGGGCAATATTGCTATTTTTAGCAATGACTATTTTTAGCACTTACTATTTTTGGTAAGTTTCAAGGTATCTCAATTTCGGCCAGTTTGGTGTTTGGACACACTTACTATTTTTAGCAGTATTCTATTTTTAGTAAGTGCTATTTTTGGAAACTGGTCTTGGCAGCAATGCAGTGCAGTGCAGGGTTTCCAGTCTGGGCAGTGCTTGGCAGTTGTAGTTTGGTGAGTTCTTATGTTTGGCATATTATTCTCTTAAGTCTTCAAAGGGGGATGTTATGACTTATGTCATTAAGTTATTAAAGACCCCCATGGCCTAGTAGAGCAAAGTTGTTTTTAAAAAAGGGCCAATGTTTTATCTTGTGTGGTGCCTAAAAGGGAGTTTATTTATCATTTTTTAAGACTAATGTTATCCCTTATAAGGTGGGATGCCTAGTTTAGGCTTAATATCAATTTTAAATAAAAAATCAAAAGTGAAATTTTGGAAGCATAAAGTTGGACACCCTTTTTGGGATAATTTCATGTCATTTAATAAAGTGAAATGAGAGGGAAAAAACATTCAAATTCAAATGCAGTTTGCCCTAACTTTTCCCTCACTTTATAAATACGAGTTTGAGCTCTCATTTGCATATGAGAACTTTGGCAACCTAAGGAAACTCTATTGGATTTTCTCCAGAATTTGTATATTGTTGGTTGAAGACGAAAACCCTCATCTCTAGTTGTTGGTTTCGGTGATGAGAGATCCACCATAGCTGGTTGGAGTGATTCTATTTCAGGGATCACCTTTGCATTGACTGATTTAATTATATTCATCATTTTGGTTGTGTTAGAATGAAGAAATTTTCCGAATTTTGAGTTACGATCAAAGATTTTGGTTTGATAAATGCTTTACATCTTTTGGGCGTGTGTTTGGAGTTGTTTGATTACATTTTCAGAAGTCTCATACACTTTTTCTGAGTTCTGGAAAAGTACATTTTCAGAGTGGCTGTGTAGAAACCCCTATTCTAACTGATCTCTGAAACTGTCTATTTTTTTGCTTGTTTTGACATTTTTGGTTTTTTTTTTTTTGCATGCAATAATAAACAATGCGATTTTGCAAGAAATTGCTAATAAATCTTTAACAAATACAATAAATCCAGATCTAACATAAAGAGACTCTGAAAACGATAGTCATTGATTTTATTATTTTTCTACAGCCATTTCAATAACAGATCTCTGACATTCAGACAAAGGTAAGACAAAATATCAAACAAAAACCTGATTTGCAGCTGACTGGTTAAAACTAGAATGGTACGGCCAGATCCTTTACAATGCTTTTCCCCTGCTTGAATGTGTCTAGAATACCTCTACTGGCTTGGGTGTCACCTTTGGTGGATGAGGGGAGCTGAAAACAAAGGCGTTTTGATCCAGAAGCAAGGACGCCTTCCTCTGTGAATGGTACGGCCTCCAACAGCAATAAATGAAGTACGGATCTGATGACAGCAGTCAAGAAAGTCTGTATGGCCTCTGAAAGACTAGTCTCTAGCTTGAAAAATGGACGCCAGGAATGCAAAACCCTTTCCGGAGAAGACTCCAACCAAAACCCTGAAGATATTTTAAAATATGAAGCTCTGTGATAACTTCTAGATGAAGATATCTCTCTAACAGGCAATAAATCAGCTGATATTTCATAGCCTCTAAACTACAGACACTGAAGAGAGCACGTTCTCCAATGCACAATGAAAACTGGAACCCTTGGCTCTGTTCTCAGAAGGTCTTAGCAAAAATTCGATTTTCAACATAATGAGCTCAAATCCCAATGAAAACCCTTATATCCCTCAAAAGTTCAACTTTTCTCAATTAGGCATCATTTAAATAAATTCGAACTTTTCTTTTTAATTTTTCAATAGTCTTCAATGCACTTTTAATTATAAATTATAATTAAAAAGTGGCCCCCTTCAATATTGGTCGAACCCTTCAAGAAATCACTTAAGTTATAATATTAAATAATATTATAACTTTATAACATAAGCTCCAAATAATTAATATTTAATTTGACAATTAAAATATTAATATCTCCCTCAAAATATGTCCGATTCACGAACCGTCTAAAGCTGGTGAATAAGTGATTGATTCTGCACATGACCAAACCATACTGCTAAAAATAGCAGGGGTGCTCTGCTGAATGACAAATACTACTAAAAATAGCAAGTCAGGCAAAAGACGTCCGAATGAGCCCGAACGAAAGCCAATTGGTAAATTTTGCCGCTCCGAAGCCAAGCCCAGTTCCAACAAGACCCTCTATCCATCATATCAGCCTACGAGGGTCGCATAATAGGCTAATCATAAACTCTAAGAGATGTCAATTGGAAGGGGACATGACAGGCTGGAAACATAAATCTATTTGTAACTTCGTATGTGGGAAGCACATCATTCTGGGTGTTGTTTCTATGGATTCCTTGCAGCTAGGTGCTTCATTTTGAGCCCTCATTTGTATTGTTTGGTGAAGGAATAATTTGCTAGAGTTGATCACCCCTCCTAGGGAATCGTACCATTTTGGGGGTTTGCATTGTCAAACTTCCTTCTCAGAACAACTTACAAAGGTCTGCAACAGTGTGTTAATAGTGTCTTTTCTCAGTTGAATGTTGGCCAATGTGAAGGAGAGTGTTAGGGTTTGATAGTTTATGCATTTGGTGTATTCCATGAGGAGTCGTATGCATTTTCTGCTCAATGTATGACAATGGAAGGGACCTTAAATGACTGTAATCAGGTCTGATATGTATTTCTTAAGTCTGATTTCAATTATTATTATATGCTATGATGATTTCTAATGGTTCAATATGATATATTGCAAGTCCATGTCATTTCCTTTCAATGCAATGTTATTTCTATAAATGCCACACACGTTGAATGGAACCTTGAAACAAAACAAATCTGCAATCTACATCATACTCAATAAACAAACAAAAGAAAATCAAGGGTGGTTGTTACAGAAGAGCAGAATGAGAAGAGCAATACGGAAAAGAGGAGAGAAAAGCAATGGAAAGAAGGCACCGGGGCATCAAATCCATGATATTAGAGGTAAGTTCTTCATCTTGCATTTGTTTTTTCAAATTGTTTTACTTTTTTAAAGTTTTTTTCAAAAAAATTGAACATAGAGAGGACATTTTGATTTTATTTTTTCTTTCATTTGAACTTGCAACTCTCTTTTAAATTCTTAACCAAAAAAACCCATGAGCAGCAATGAGAGTAGTGATACTAAAGAGGTTGAAGTTCTCATGCCCACCATAATTCCAACTGACTCTTCAAAGGGATCCGATAAGAATTAGTTAAGGAAATACATAAGTAATAATTAAAGAAAGGAGCAAAAGTGACAATATTTAATTTAAACTAATATCATGCTCTTGGTCAACCTTCATTAATTACAGTGCCCCTGTTTATCATATGGAAAATAATAAAATAAAATAAATCAGATTTGGCCGACCACCTTTAGCACCCATGACAAAGGTGTATAAACAATTAATTTGCCCAAGTTTATGAATAGTTAAATGTAGTGAATAAGATTAAGGAGCAAATTTGTGAAGGCGGCAATTCATTATCAAAGACAACAATTAGTTTCATACAAGCAATCAGGCATGGATTGGCAAGGAAACATGCAAGAGAAGTGTTGAACAAGACAACTGAGAGGGGGGGTGAATCAATTGTAGCAAATTTTAACCTTTAAGAACTTCCACCAGAGATTAGATCAATTATCATTCACAAATCCTTTGCTCTGCTAATGTGATTAATCATTAAGTGCATAAGCAAAAACTGAAAGAAGTAAAACCATACACACAATAACACCAGATTTATGTGAAAAACCTAATGAGGGAAAAACCACAGTGAGGATTAGCTCATAATATAGAGAATATCAAAACCAAATACAAAGGCTCACTGCCAGAAAAGGCTCACTGCCAGAACAGGACTTACTGTCCAAAACATGACTCATTGTCCAACAATGGTTGACCAACCGGAGGGCTCACTACCACAGAATTACAAAGAAGATAGAAGAGATTTGTTACAGAGAGAAAACAATCTCAATGCAATGAAGATTTCCACCACAATTCGCTCACACACTTGCAGACATTCTTGAATGATAGAGTACACCTTCATCTCACTGCCTCCAGAAACTCGCAATTAGATTTCGCACTAATCTGCTCTAACTCACATCACACACACACTATTTCGCATCTATCTTGCTTGCATTCCACTTTCACAAACATCTCAACTTGTATTTATACCATCTTCAACTTTGAAACTCATCCAAAGTCGGCCACACACCTTTTGCATTTACAAATTCAAATTAGGTCGGCACTAAAACATTCTACGGTGGAATTAGAATGAGGGCAACCCAAACACACATTTAATGAGGACCTAAATAAGTCCCAACACGCTTTCATAAACTTCTCGAGTAGTGTTTAACACAAAGTCGGCCAATACCCGTGTAAAACACATAAACAATTAAGCACACACAACCTTAACACGATCCAATCTCTCTGGATAAAAAAATTAACTTGAACATGATCTTATCAGCTTATTTCCAAAACCGCAAGTCCTAAAACAACAAATCAAAGGAATCCGAAGCAACTACATTTCTCCCAGACCACAGCCAGATACACAAAAAAGCATAGTACACAACTGGTGAACATAACTCACACTGTACAACGACCCAAAAACCCAAAATCTGGATATAGCAACTTTCAGCAACCATGAACAATACCTTAGATGTGTACTAGCATAGAAGCAAATCTCCGAGCAAAACTCGAACCAAAACACTGAATACCTACAACCTTTCTTTATTACAATTTTCTCAATATCCTCGACATATACAGCCAATCACCGTCATTCATAACATTAATAACAACAGCAACCAGTTGACAACCAGTTAACCAATTGACATCAATGACAACACCTTCATACTTGCAACAATCTCCCCCTTTGTCATTGATGGCAACACATGATGTGAAAAACCATCAAAGACAACACAACAGCTCTTGAACCATCAATCTCCAAAGAATGCTTTCTCCCCCTTACTTTATATCTTTTTCACATGATATTTTCTCCCACTTTGAGATCAATGGCAAAGGAAAAAGATGTTTTACATTGATTTCCCCTTTCACATTAAGAACATTTACCAATACAGAATACTCTTTCAATGAAACACGTGACACTACCTACTCCCCTTGAGAGGTAGCCACCAAACATCAGTCCAGAAGAAGGATGGATCCGTAGACCCACCAGACTAATGCATCTCCATATGCATCTAGTTCAAGAAAGGAGGGGTAATTACCCCTAACTTCTCCCAAAGATACTCAAAAGTGTCTTTAGGAAGAGTCTTAGTAAATATGTCAGCAACCTAATCCTTTGTAGGTACATACTCAAGCTTTACCTCATCCTCCACAACCTTCTCTCTCAAAAAGTGATACCTTATTGATATATGTTTTGTCCTCGAGTGCATCACTAGATTCTTTGAAATATTAATTGCACTTGTATTATCACAGAAGATGGAATTGGGATCATCATACACTCATCCACAAAAATTGTGAGCAACAAGATGTTGCAGCAATATACTTAACCTCTTGTAATATTCCTTTCCAATTCTGACTTCAAACCCTTGGTATGCGAAGTTGTAGCTTGCTGATATGAATTTCAGTTTGTTGTGTATGCTCTTAAAATCAAGCAGAAATGATGCAAATGCTTTGAAATGAATGTCAAAAGATCTAACAATAAGCTGAGAATGAAATGCACTTGTGTTTATTCTTTTAATATGCAAATACATGAGTTCCTAAGGCAAAATGCATACCTACAGCCAAGAAGCATTTTCACAAACACTTGGCATGCAAACTATTATGTCAATCATAAACATGTACATTACATCAAAATTTGATATGCAACTTATAACTCCTAATTGATGAACTACCTCAATTACAATGTTGATTAAGATTAGCCAAGACTCTTGGCTTTACAACAATGCACTTCAAAGTCTGAGTACAGTGGCAGCAATTAAACTTATTCTAAATGTTGATATGAGTATGCAAATAACATAAAACCTAGTTGGGAGAAGCGCCTATGTTGATGAAGATGTGGCAGCCAATAAACAATCCCAAAATGAGCTTCCCTTAAGCCAAAACGAACTCTTACACCAACCGCCCCTATTCTTGCCTGGCAATATTTTATATAAATAAATGCAGCAACAATGGCCCTCCAAATTGCTATAGAAATGATTGCCAACACGAAAGGAATTGATTTCTCCAATGCCCACAAAAATCTGAAGTCTCAATGATGAGCAATGAGCAAATATGTACTTCTCACCATGGCTAGTTGACCCTTGCTGAGATGAAAAATCAAAATGTTCTTCATACAATAATCACCTCCAAATATGCCAGTCAATGTTGCCTCCTATCTGCAAATGATCTCTAATATATCTCCAATCAATTCTTCACAAATTTGCAGCTGTAGGTTATTCTCCAAAATGCTTCAACAAGCTGATATGAAATCTTAATCTCCAAATTTGGTCAAAGGCCACCAAATTTGCAATGAAGCACAAATTGAACTTCTGAAGTGAAGCCCATAATGTAGCAATAATTCAGCTGATATTTTACAACCTCAAAATTGCATAACCAATTAGAGTTTCCGTTCCCAATGGCTAGAAATGGCAGAAACCCTAGCTGGCTCCTTCACCAAACAATAACATCAAGCAAATATCAATTCCTCAATGTCCAAATGACTTGCCCTCAGCTCCTTACATAGAATTCTCATCCACCTCCAAGAAGCTTTTAGAATAAGCTATTAAAATAATATTATTTTATTTTAGTGACTTTATGATATAATATTTTATTAAGTCACTTTATTAAATTAATTAAATATAAGGTTTGTTGGCGTTTAAATTCACACCTCTCGAATGCGTATTTGAAACGAACAGCTATGCACAGATAAACTACTCTTCAAATTAGGAGGGGAAGCTCCCTCTTGCTGATGGTGTTGTAAGAAAGTAAACTAAGAACTAAGTTGCCTATCTTTTTGATCAGCTTAGAGCACAAGGTTTATTAAACACAAACGCCGCAGCTGAGATTTTCTGATTTTAAGAACTTCAACTACGACTAACTTAAACTAAAGACGTTTCTAACTTCTCAAGTAATGAGCAGAGCAAGAGAAACTAGAAATGAACAAGGTAGATTTTCTAACAAAATACTTTGATAAACTCTCTCTCAACAAGCATCTACACACTTCAATGTAAGCTGAAATCAAGATCATAAAAGTAGAACACAAATGACGGAAATCTAAGATGTTATATCAAGGCAAAGGAGGCTCATGATTTTATTACTCAAACTTCTGGAACAAAACTCACTTCTAACATGCCTAGAACAAGAAATTGCAGCTAAAGAGGCTTGCAATCTTGCTCTTACACAATAGAAACAGCAATCACAATAACTCCTTGTTGGCTAAAAGAGACTCAACAATTTGCTATCATACAACAATTGAACAACACTCGAATAACAAATAGAAGGCACAATAGGCTCAGCGTTTTGTTATCACTAGCACAGTTAAAGAAACTAATGAGCAAAGGCTCTTATTTATAGACAAACAGAGGAGTAGGGAACCCTAAAATCTCCTTGCTTTCACAATCTAGGGCTTGCTCAGCAAACAAGCTTTATTACTAAATCTAGAAAGAAGATAACATCTAACACCTAAGAAAGCAAAAAAAAATGGGAAACGCCAACTATTACATTTTATCTTCTTTCTCTTCTCAAAGAATGGATAAGAATTATTCCAAGAATAGAAAGAAAGTGGGAAAGAAAGCTTCTAGAAGAAAGCTGCTTTAAAGCTCAATCACATCCGCTAGAAAATTAGAAATTGTGTCCTGCTTCGGTGCATCTATGCCCTCAATAGCAAAACACCGCTTTTCTAGAATATCTTCAGCATCTGCAACAAATCTCAGGAAATCTTCGACCTCATTGGCCGCTTTCTCAAACTTTGCTGACATCATGGAAGTGTGATTTGGCAAAGTCTTATGTTTTTCTTTCATTCACTTCAATACAATCTTCTTGCTATATTTATCTTTGTGCATTTCCCATATCCTTTCACATTCACCCTTTGAGATAGTAACGCTTTTAGGCCATGGGGGAATGGAAAAACACTTCTCGATCATATCAGGCTTCAGACAGCAAATCAATCTGCCATCTACTTACTGGATCTCCCTTGTAGCCGGGTTGTAATGCTTGATGCAAGCGATTACGAACTCAAGACTCTGAGCTGATATAGGAATAGACGCTCCTGCGAGGAGTCCAGAATGTCCCAGGTTCCTGATTGAGGTGTTGCCTACGCTCTCCAAAGCATGTAGATCAAACACCGGCTTGATGTGATGCAAGTCTGTCTCAGCTGTTTTGATGTAATCATGATAGAGGGCTGATTCAATCTTGAAAACATTGGGAGTGTATTCCATTTCGGAAAACTTGAAGAACGACTGTAAACTCGCCTATGTTCAAACAAGTTTTGAGCAACTTCTATTTTTAGAATGTTGATTTTCTTGCTCCAATGGACAAATTTTTTTGAAAATTTTCTGAGATATGGGTTTTGCTCAGAATTTTGTTGCAAGACAACCTAGATCGTCCGTTTTTTGACAATTTTGAATTTTGCCTGAAAAATCAGCAAACCCTAATTTCTTCAATTTTTCACCGAAAAAGCTGGCCCCTGGGTTTTGTTCAGAATATGATTAGAAATGAACCCAGTTGATTAGATTTGCAAAATACTGAGCGCTAATCGAAAAAGAAGCCAACCCTAGGATTTGAAATTTTCTTGAAAAAGCTGTGATATGGGTTTTCTTCAGAAGACTGATTTGAGAGGACCCAGATGATTGAAAACTGAATGCACTGAGGATTTCACTGACATGCAAATAAATAGCAGCTGCTGCAACTTGATGAATTTCTTGAAAATTTCTTCAGAAGAATGAAGTGAAAAGACCCAGATGACTGAAAATTTGAAAACCTTGGCCTTCTCCTTGAAAAACTTGATCTTTTGGATGAAAAAGCTTGAAAAAGCAAGGGTTTATGTTGCTGGTCTGAAAAATATGATGAATAACCAGCAAACTTGAGTTCTTGAATCATAAAAATTCTTCAAACTTGCCGCTCCAACTTTCTCCTTTGAATGCTACCTGCAAAAATAATGAAAATTACATTGAAGAGAGGTGTTAAATAGACTTTAGGGCTTGAATTAGGTTTTGCTTTCTTTTGCTTTCATCTTCAAAAAACCCTAAAATCTCTGTTCATTGAACTTGGACACCCTCATCACTTGCAATTTTTGAAAACTTTGAAAAACTTGAAAATTTCTCTAAGGCATGAGAAGTTGGGCGCCCTTCTTGACTAGGGGCGCCCACTTCAAGCAGTGCTAGTCAATTTTTTGATATTTTCAACTTTTCACCATTTTTACCCCCTACTTCGCCTTCGATTTCTGGATTGCAGATTGATCTGACGAGCGCGCCAAAGGATTCATCGCGAAGCCTGACTAATTCTGAGAAGGTTGTTTTGGAGGCGTCCCTGGCTAAAATCTTAATTTCGACCTTCGAATTCGTGGGAGCCTTTTCCTTCCAGGGGCACCCATTTTGTCCAAAGTTAGCCATTTTCATGATCTTCAACTTCTTCATTAACTCCTCTTCTACAGATGATCACGTTGAAACTGGTGAACCAGGCATCGGATTGACTGACGGTTATGCTCGTTACAAAGCTGATGAAATATTAGGAGGGGTCCTCTGGGATAAACTTTGTCAAACAGCTCAGTTTAGACCTTCAAAAGCTTGGGCGCCCCTAGCAAGCTGGGGCGCCCAAACTTACCAAAGTTAGTTTATTTTCCACTTTTTCCTGTTTGCTTCTGAACCTCAGTTTTCAGCTCTCACCAGACCCTCTGTTCAGTACTTCATATCTCACGATTGCAACCTCCGATTGATGTGTTGGATATCTCGTTGGAAAGCTAGATCGACTGTGAAGAGATCATGTTAGGGCTTCATCTCTGAATTCATCTGTTTTACCTCTCAAAATCTTGGGCGCCTCTTCTCTCCTGGGGCACCCAAACCTTCCAGACTTAGCCATGTTTAATCTGATTTCATCTTCAAGTTTGGAACCTTCATTTTGTACCCTTGACTTCGATCTGAATTTGCTGGAGGATGATCAGTCGGATGATCTGACAGAGACAGGCATTGCGAAGCTGACTAAATACTGAAGAGATCGAGCATATTTTCAAACCCCAAAAGCTAAGTTAGGTGCTCCAAAAAGCTATGCGCCCTTCTTCACCAAGGGCGCCCAAAGTCTCCACACTTAGTCAATTTTTGATATTTTTCATGCTTTTCATTATGACTTCTATGAGAAACTTCTCTGTTTGGCCTCGAATCCCGGGCGACTGGATGATCTGTTGACTTCACTGCTGGATTCGTTGCGGAGTTGACAGAGAACTGAGCATTTTTGGATAGAAGTGTAAACCCTAATTTCATCATTTAGTGCCCTAAAAAGATGGGCGCCTATTCTCTCCTGGGGCACCCATGGCTGGCAGTGTTAGAAAATTTTTTAGATTTTCACATTCTTCTCCGTTCTTCATGCTTGTTCACCAACTCGCCTTCTGTCGAATGTTTTGAATGTTGAATCTGACGCCTGGCAACTGAATGACCTCCATTAATGTCCTCGGAGCTCCTGATATGCTTCTGAAAAAGCATAATAGACCCACTAGGGCAAAACTGATTATTTTGAGATTCTGACTGCACCAGCCTAATATGGACGTATTTTGAGCCAATCAAAATCAGTTTGGACCCTGACGGACCAACTTTCTATTTTTAGAAAGTTTTGCTAGTATCCGTTTTCAAAGAAACCCAAAAAAAGTTACTATTTTCAGAAAATTTCTAAAAATAGCAATTTTCCTAAAAAGTAGGGATGAAAAACTGAGATCTGGGTTTTGTAGGTTAAGCTGCTCTGAGCAGACCCGGATCATCAGATTTTGAAAATTTTACGTTCTAACCCCTCATGCAAGACATGCACACCCAAATTTTGACCTTTTTGACTGATTTAACAAGACTTTTACTCATTTCTTCAAAATGTCTAAGTGTAACAAAAAATTTAATTTTGGGGTACAACAAGGTCACTTTATAATATTTTTTTAATTAATAACCTTACAAATAATTAATTTAATTATTATCTCCCTTATTTCTCCAATCCAACTAAACCCAGGAAAAGAAGTCAACCACTGACTAGGTAACTGCCTAAAGAAGACCCCCTAACCATGCACATTAGCCTATGAGGGTCAAGAATAGGCTAAATCCTCTGAAAACTGATGCTCATGGAAATGGGGACATTACACCTCTGCAGTGGATAAGGAAACTGAATCTTACTTTTTACTCAACCATGACACCAATTTGTAGCAAAGAAAGAATGCACCACCACTAGTACATTTTTTGTCATCAACACAGCTTGCCCAATTTGCATCTGTATAAGCACTTAATATGAAATCAGTATCCCTAGGATACCACAAGCCATAATCCGGAATGCCATTCAAATATCTGAATATCCTCTTAATAGGAGCAACATGTGTTTCTTTAGGGTCTTCTTGAAATCTAGCCACAAGACAAACTACATACATAATCAATTAAATATAGCAGTCCTCCAATCATAGATTTGTATTTGCTCTGATCAACCTTAGGTGAATCATGATCTTTACTCAATTTGCAGCCAGTCACCATAGGAGTGCATACTAGTTTGGAACCATCCATCCCAAACTTCTTCAACATTTCTTTTACATACTTTGACTGTGAAGTAAAAATCCATTTTTTTGTTTGATTGATTTGTAGCCCAAAAAAGAAATTCATCTCACCAAACATGGACATCTCAAATTCTTGTTGCATCTCTTCAGCAAACCTCTTGCACATTGTTTCATTTCCTCCAAAGATAATATCATCAACATATACAACCACTATCAAGATCTTGTCATTTTTGAAATATTTCGAGCCAAATTTTTTCAACTTTTTCAATTGCAAGTTACAAACCAATGCACCCGTTAAGGTTAGATTAAAACCAAAACGATGCTGAGCAACTCTAACCAGAATGTACACCAGGATCCCGATGTGGGCAAGGTGTGAGCATTGGTCAGAGGATCTGAAAGCAGAAACAGAACTGGAAGGAACTCTAACCAAGAATGGTGTCGATGATGGCGAGCATGTGGTCAGAGGATCTTCTACACTACGAGTACTGAAAGGAACTCGACACCAAGTATGTGCTACCCAATCCAGAATGGAATTGAGGCGACCATATGGCGGAGTGCTAAGAAATTACAATGCTTTGAAGGGAAATAAACTAGAATGCTGAAAGAACTCGACACCCAAAATGTGTTTTCTAACCCGGAGTGGGAAAGGAGCTACCATAGGGCGGAGATGTAAGCAATTACAGAATGTAAAGATTGAACATTACAAATTGATAAAGCAAGATTGTGGACTACTGTCAGTACTACTGCCAGCTTACAATATATTAGATAATGCCTTGCTATCAGTGTGAAACAAGAGATCAATAAAGTTGCAACAATATATATGGAGTTCCCTTCACTGGATGATAAAGCTTATATCAAAAACTCAATTATTAGAGCCCACCTGACAATCTGATTTTTGACAGTCCCGTTATCCACGTGCACGAACAGCAGCCCTGTAACTCACAAAATCACTCACAACTTGCTCCAAACTTAATCAAATTTCACGAGATGTAATGCAAAATGATCCCAAGGAGATGGCGCCCAAGATTGGCACAAGAAACTGACTCAAAATGCAGATATTGATTTTTGCACGATTCCCAAGACAATACAAATGGTACGGCCCAGCAAAGGGGCGATTTTGCTTTATAAAATCAGATTCTTTTCTAAAAATTCTACAACTTGGCACAAAGGGGCGCCCTACCTAGACAAGAAGGAATATGCAATACCCAGAACAATATTTTTTGTTGTTTTTGATTTATGAAAGAAACTACAAATCTGCTGTAAGGAAAAATGCACTTCTAACGTCTGTCTAATATGCATAAGTCTGATTTCAAACCCTCACAAAACTAAAATGCAGAAATCTCACAATGAAACATTCAATCTATCACTATCTCACCACTAGTCGCTATCTTTCAAGCGAGAAGCAATGCCTAGCTAGGAGGCTTACATTTCTCAAAGCAATCCCAGAGCCAAACCGACAGCATCACATTCCTCTAAACAAAAGATTCTGAATTGGGGACCAAAGGCTTCCTTTTATAATTTCTTGTTGACCTTCTCGAAACCCTAATCTTCTTCAAAGTCAAACCCTAATCCCTTCAAAAGATGGCGTCCCTTTCTTCAAAGCTCAATCTTGACTTTTTAAATAAATTCAACACTTTAATAAAGGCGTCCAATCTTAAGGCTTTAATTTCAACCTTGATGAATATAAAATTAACTTAATGATGGCGCCACCCTTAAAGACCACCTTTTAAAACATCATTAAGTTAAGAGACTAGGCCAAGGGGTAATTTAACATTAAAATATAATGTTATTTTAAGTGAAATGAACTTATCTCTCTGAAACTGCATCCCGAGGCCAGAAACCGAATAAACCCATTCAGTCAACTGAAGAGGAAAGTCAACTGTGCCGAGACCGAAAAGACCACTGCCAGAAATAGAATTTACTAAAAATAGTAAATTCCAGAAAGTGCTCAGAATGCCAAGAGAAACTTATCACTGCGAAGCTCTATGAAAACCCAGAAAGAATCTACCATTGAAACAACCAACCTTGAGCAAGAGCATCCTTCAAAATAGGAAACCCTAATTTTACCTTCCGACTAGCCTACGGGTCTCCGGAATAGGCCAACGGTCACTGGAAAGATCAGGCTCGAGAAGGGGACATTACAATTTTCAATTTTGAAAACAAATTACTATCTTTTGTACCTTTGTTGAAACCTTGTTGAATCAAATATCTATCCAACCTTGCATACCAAGCTCTAGGAGCTTGTTTCAATCCATATAAGGCCTTCTTTAATCTACAAACCATATCCGGTTGATCTGACAACTGAAATCCTTCCGATTGTTCCATGTAAACTTCTAATTCACCATTCAGAAATGTAGAATTAAAATCCATCTAATAGACTTTGAAATCTTTATGAGCAACAAATGCTAAAAATATTTTGATAGCTTCCATCCTTGCCACCAGAGCAAAGGTCTCCTAAAAATCTATACCTTCTACTTGTGAGTAACCCTTACACACAAGCCTTGCTTTATTTCTGACTACTTCTCCATTCTCATTCAACTTGTTTATGAATACCCATTTCGATCCAATTATGTTTTTATTTAACAGTCTAGGGACCAATTCCCAGGTTTGATTCTTCTCAATCTGCATAAGTTCTTCTTCCATTGCTCTCATCCAATACTCATCTTTACATGCCTCACTATCTTCAGTTCAACTTCAGAAAGTAAACATATATTTATTTTAGTAGCAGCTCTATTTCTTGTCAATACTCCTTTTCTCTTGTCTCCAATGATTTGATTTTCTAAATGATTCTTCTACACATATTTAGGTGTCTTTGGGGACACCACCGAAGCTTCTTCTTCATTCTGCTTCTCCTATTCTTCCACGACTTCTACTTCTATGCAATCAGGTTCATCAAATACATATCCATCAACTTCAATTGAATTCTTCAATGCTTCATCAACCTTGCCATTTGTGCTTTCTAAAATCTTTCTCAGTCTTTTATTGAAACATCTATAAGCTTTGCTTCTAGTACAGTATCCAAAGAAGATACCTTTATCACATCTAGCATCAAACTTCCCTAAATTTTCTTCATCCCTTCTGATATAACATTTGCTTCCAAATACCTTGAAATACTTGATAGTAGGAATTCTTCCACACCATAGCTCATAGGGGGGCTTAGTATTGTTAGCTTTTGCTTGAACTCAATTGAACACATAAAGAGCGATGTCAATAGCTTCTCTCCAATAAACTTCTGGTAGACCTACCTCAGTAATCATTGATCTAGCAACTTTGTTGGCGTTTAAATTTGCACCTCTGGAATGCGGATTTGAAAACGGACAGCTATGCACAGATAAACTGCTCTTCAAATTAGGAGGGGAAGCTCCCTCTTGCTGATGGTGTTTGAAAGAAAGTAAACTAAAACTAAGTTGCCTATCTTTTTGATCAACTTAGAGCACAAGGTTTTTTAAACACAAACGCCGCAGCTGAGATTTTCTGATAAAGAAGTTCAACTACGACTAACTTAAACTAAAGACGTTCCTAACCTCTCAAGTAATAGCAGAGCAAGAGAAGTTAGAAATTAACAAGGTAGATTTTCTGACAAAAATACTTCAATAATCTCTCTCTCAACGAACACCTACACACTTCACTGCAAGCTGAAATAAAGATCACAAAAGTAGAACATAGATAACGAAAATCTGAGATTTTGGACCAAGGCAAAAGAGGCTCATGATTTTATTACTCATATCTCTGAAACAAAGCTCACTTCTAACATGCCTTGAACAAGAAATTGCAACTAAAGAGGCTTGCAAACTTATTCTTAACACAATAGAAAACAGCAATCACACTAACTCCTTATTGGCTAAAGAGGCTCAACAATTTGCTTATCACAACACAAATGAACAATACTTGAGCAACAAATAGAAGGCACAATAGGCTCAGCGTTTTGTTCTCACTAGCACAGTTAAAAAAAACTAAATGAGCAAAGGCTCTTATTTATAGAGAAGCAGAGGAGTAGGGAACCCTAAAATCTCCTTGCTTTCACAATCTAGGGCTTGCTCAGCAAGCAAGCTTTATTACTAAATCTAGAAAGATAAAACCCTAGAAAGCAGAAAAAGCGGGAAACGCCAACTATTACATCTTATCTTTTCTATCCTCAAAGAATGGATAAGGATTATTCCAAGAATAGAAAGAAAGCGGGAAAGAAAGCTTCTAGAAGAAAGCTGCTTTAAAGCTCGATCACATCCGCTAGGAAGTTAGAGATTGTGTCCCGGTTCGGTGCATCTATGCCATCAACAACAAAACACCGCTTTTCAAGAATATCTTCAGCATCTGCAATAGATCTCAGGAAATCTTCAACCTCATTGGCCGCTTTATCGAACTTTGCTGACATCACTGAAATATGGCCTATCCTTCCGCCAACTGGACTGCAACTGTGAACAACACTCTGGAACTGATTTTGCACCTCCTCAAGTCCGACGTAAGAACCGTCTTCAAGACTGTATTGAGAAGGGATCTCTATGACGAATTCGCTGATGAAAAGAAGAGCTTCAACCACCCTTTGTCTGTAGACGATGAATTCTTCAAATATCCTCTCATAGGTTTTAACTTTGAAAACGTGACGCTCCCTCCAGGCAAGGATTTGTTTCTTGTGTTCTCTGGAAACTGCTGAACTGTAAGCCGTGTTTAAATCAGCAATGATAATCTCATGTCTCGGTTTTACTTCAGCCAATGTCTATTCAAATCCTTGGATACCTTGACGTAGCTTATGAGCACCTTCCCTTAACTGGAACATCTGTGCCAAGATCTCCCTTCCTCTGACAATGAAGCTCTCGATCCACTCCTGAGTCTCCTTCCCACATATGACCAGCTGTCTTAACTGATGGTGATCAGCTGGTGTCTCCAAGACCTGGGGCAGCAACTGGGTTGCTTGCGAAGAACCATGAACAAGGTTAGAAATGAAAAGGCTGAGCTGCTGATTTTCAGCCTTGAGGGCTGCCTTGTCTTCTCCATCTTTAAGCACTCTTTCTTGAAGGTTTTCAGATACAACTTTGAAGAGACTCAAATCTCCATGTCTGGTATTTCTACCGAGATTAGCCTTGACCATGACGAAATCATCCATATTTACCTCATCCCTATTCTTATCTTCTGGGGGCACTGCAGTCTCCATGACTATCTCGTTATTAGGATTCCTATCAAAGTGAACTTGCTTCTTTGCCTTCTTCTTAGGAGGTTCCTGATAGATGTTATCGAGATCATCAACACTCACTTGATATGAAGGCCTTCTCCTAACCCTTCCTAAGGAGTTCTCAAGCCAAGACATAGTAGTATCTTTACTAACTTCCTCAGGAGGTACTGCTGCAATCTCTTCATCATCTTCGATATCAAGATCAATGTGAATTGGTGAAACCCGTCAAAGGTACAGAAACATGTGTTGAAGGTGGCTCCTCTACTTCATTCTGAGGTACGGGCTCGTCAGGAGGAACTTCTGAATCAACTGTAGGCTACTCCTGTATGACTATGCTTGAGAAATCCAACCTTCTTTTTACATTTTTATTTGATCTACAACCTTTGACGCCATCTTGAGACTGACTTTTACCCTTTCCCTTCGACTGTGCTCTGGAAGAAGAGGGAATTATCCTTGGCGGCTCTGCTACTGGAATGGAGTTCTTCCTTTTAAGCACTAAGAAAACCTTACTATGCTCAATGACTTGTCTTGTTCTGTCTTCGACTGAAAGAGATTCCTTGTTTGCCCAATTAACTTGTGGTAAGGGCTGATCCTCGATTCGTTTCTGAGTGTACATCGGGAGAAGCACATCTTCGTCATCATCAGAGAGCCCTTCTATATCTTCATTTAAGCAGTCTTTCATCTGATGGAGAGTTAGCCTGCTGTAACTACGCCTTCGCACTTCAAACTCATCTGCACAATTAGCCCAAAAATCTTCAAGTGCGGCTATGTGATTATAGTTCTTCTCCAATCGGCCAGCGTAGACACCATGAGGATCAAATGATCGTCTCTCGCTGTAAGATTTGAGGCCGAATTTATCTAACTCTTCTCCAATTGTCCTGGCATCTGCAGCAGTCCTGCATGTATAAATACCCAACCCTAATGGAAAGTGAAGAGAGGGTTTCTTTCTATTCCTCAAGACTGTGTGGACACCGTGAGCCCGCCAAGAATTCCATGAAGATGACCTCATCTGACGGATACCTTGGCAACATGAGCGGGGCACCTGAATAACCATAGACCCTGAGATAGGTAAAGGTAGGAAACTGTATAAACCAATCCGCCCACTCCGCCATTGCTGCCCTGGCAACTGAAGAGATGCGGACGTGTAATTCATTGTCTAAGTCCCGCACTGTGTACATCAAGAATGCCTCGTTCACCCTTTTGTAGTGGTGCAACGACTTTGTGAATTCCAACTGGGGATAATAGTTATATATGTGTTGTACGCTCAATGATCCCTCGGTGTTCAACCCTCTGAATTGACCTTGATAGGCCACCAGGTAGACTAGGTATGACACCATGTGGAATACATGAAACTGGAAGTATTCTGTTATTTGCTGATGTAGGCAGTCACTAATCAAAGTAGGCCAATCATAGAACTCGGTCTTCTTCATGATGTGAGGTATGGCATAAAACATCCAAGGTTGGAACTTGGTGGCATCTTCTGAGCCAGTGACCCTGTTGAGCAAAGTGATGATGATGGCAACCTCGTCCTTGAACTCCCCTCGCCCGACATTCTTGGGCAATGTTTTATGTTTTTCTTTCATCCATCTCTGTGCAATCTTCTTGCTATATTTATCTTTATGCATATTCCACATCCTTTCACATTCATCCCTTGAAAGAGTTACGCTTTCAGGCCACGGGGGAATGGAAAACACCTTTCGACCATATCAGGCTTTAGACTGCAAATCAATCTACCGTCTGCTGACTGGATCTCCCTAGTAGCCGGGTTGTAATGCTTAATGCAAGCGATTACGAACTCAAGGCTCTGAACTGATATAGGAATTGATGCTGCTGCGAGGAGTCCAGAATGTCCCAGGTTCTTGATTGAAGTGTTGCCTGCTCTCTCCAAGGCATGTAGATCGAACACCGGCTTGACATGATGCAAGTCTGTCTCAGCTGTTTTGATATAATTGTGAAAGAGAGCTGATTCGGACTTGAAAACATTAGGAGTGTACTCCATTTCAAAAACTCGAAGAATGACTGTAAACTCGCCTTGGTTCAGACAAGTCTTGAACAATTTCTATTTTTAGAATGCTGATTTTTGTGCTCCAACAAACAAATTTTTGAGAAATTTTTCTGAGATATGGGTTTTGTTCAGAATATCGATGCAAGACAACCCAGATCGTCTGTTTTTGAAAATTTTGAATTTTGCTTGAAAAAGAAGCAAACCCTAATTTCTTCAATTTTTCCCAAAAAAAAGCTGGCATCTAGGTTTTGTTGAGAATGTGATTAGAAATGAACCCAGTTGATTGGATTTGCAAAACCCTGACATTTGATCGAAAAAGCAGCCAACCCTAGATTTTGAACTTTCTTGAAAAAAAGCTACGATATGGGTTTTCTTCAGAAGACTGATTGGAAAGGACCTAGATGGAAGAAATTTGAATGCACTGAGGTTTTCACTGACATGCAAGATAAAAGCACTTGTTGCAACTTGATGAAGTTCTTGAAAAATTCTTTAGAAGATTAACCCTGACGTTTGATCGAAAAAGCAGCCAACCCTAGATTTTGAACTTTCTTGAAAAAAAGCTGCGATATGGGTTTTCTTCAGAAGACTCATTGGAAAGGACCCAGATGGATGAAATTTGAATGCACTGAGGTTTTCACTGACATGCAAGATAAAAGCACTTGCTGCAACTTGATGAAGTTCTTGAAAAATTCTTTAGAACATTGAGGCAAAAAGACCCAGATGACTGAAAAATGGAAAGCCTTGGCCTTCTACTTGAAAAATTTGATCTTCTGGAACAAGAAGAATGAAAAAGCAAGGGTTTATGCTTGCTGGTCTGAAAAATCTGATGTAAAACCAGCAACTATGGATTCTTGAATCACAAAAATTCTTCAAACTTGCTGCTCCAACTTTCTCCTCTGAAGGCTACCTGCAAAAATAATGAAAAATACATTGAAAAGAAGTGTTAAATAGACTTAGGGTTTGATTTAGGTTTTGCTTTCTTTTTTTGCTTTTATTTTCAAAACCCTAAATCTTAGTCTCTTTGAACTTGGACGCCATTTTTCTCTTGTAATTTTGAAAATTTTGAAAATTCTTGAAATTTCTCTAAGGCATGAAACTTTGGGCGCCCACTTCTTCCAGTGTTAGTCAAAATTTTAACCTTTTCAACTTTCCTTCATTTTGACATGCTACTTCGCCTCTGATTTCCCATTGACAGATTAACCCGACAGGCGAGCTGAAGGTTTCACGGCGGAGCTTTACGGATTCTAAGAAAGAAGTTTTGGAGGCATCTCTGGCAAACGACCTCATTTTGACCTCCGAATTCACGGGTGCACATTCCTTCCAGGGGCGCTCAACTTTTTCAGTGTTAACCATTTTCATGATTTCCGAGTTCTTCCTTCTCCCTTTGATCTTCTAATGAATCTTCAATTCCAGGAGTTGTGTAGATCCGACTAACTGTCTGAATATTTCGTTGGATAGCCAAACTGATTTTGGTGAGGCATTCTTGGATGCTACTTTTGCAAAATCCATCATTATGACTGCGAACTCCGATTGACGTGCTGAATAGCTCACTACAAAGCCTGTTGCATTCTGAAGACATCTCGTTATAACTTTGACTGCAAATTCATCTGTTTGAACCCTTGAAAAGTTGGGCGCCCTTCTTCACCTAGGGCGCCCAGTTTCTCCAGACTTAGAAAAAAATTTACTTTCATCTTCTTCTTCGAGTTTCAAATCTTCATTCTATATCTTCCACTTTGACTCGAATTTGCCGGAGACTGGATTGTCGAATGCTCTGACGGGGATATCCATCGCGAAGCTGACTGAATACTAAGCAACTTCCATTGGAGGTCCAAACCCTAATTCACTCATCTGGTGACCTAAAAAGGTGGGCACCTTTCTTCAACAAGGGCGCCTAAACTCAGTAGAGTTAGAAAATCTTCATGACTTTTCAATTTTCTTTCTTGTTCTTCGTGCATGTTCATCGTTTCACCTTCCGCTGAAAGTTTGAATGCTGAAACTGACGCCTGGCAGCCGAATGACCTCCATTGATGACCTCGGAGCTCCAGATATGCTTCTGAAAAGCATAATAGACCCAGTAGGGCAAAACTGATTATTTTAAGATTCTGACTGCACCAGCCTGATATGGACGCATTTGAGCCAATCAAAAATCAGTTCGGACCCTGTTGGACCAACTTTCTATTTTTAGAAAATTTTGCCAATATCCGTTTCGAGAGAAACCCAGAAAAACCCAGAAAACGTTACTATTTTAGAAAATTTCTAAAAATAGCAGTTTTCCTAAAATTTAGGGATGAAAAACTGAGATCTGGGTTTTGTAGATTTAGCTGCTCTTAGCAAACTCAGATCGTCAGATTTTGAAAATTTTGCGTTTTAACCCCTCATGCAAGACATGCACACCGAAATTTTGACCTTTTTGACTGATTTGACAAGACTTTTACTCATTTCTTCAAAATATCTAAGTGTAACAAAAATTTTAATTTTGGGGTACAACAAACTTCTTGAATCATTTTGTTTTTTCTTTCAAAAACTCTGTTTTGCTGAGGAGTTCTAGGAGCAAATAACTATCTTTTTATTCCATAAACTTCACAAAACATATTAAACTAATTGGAGGTGAATTCACCACCTGTGTCAAACCTTAAACATTTTATACTCAAATTTGCTTCATTCTCAACCATAGCCTTAAATGCCTTGAATCTATCTAATGCATTAGATTTCTCTCTAAGAAAAATAAACCATGTATATCTAGATTAATCATCAATCAAAAGCATAAAATACCTGTCATCTTGTAGACTTCTCACCCTTGTAGGACCACAAAGATCTGTATGAATCAAATCCAGTAGTGTTGTGCAATTTTGCACACATGCCCCACTTGGAGTAGGGACCCTCTGTTTTTTGATTTCGGATGTCTCTTGGACCTTTGGTTTTTATTGGATTTGTCCTTTCAAGGTCTTGGGATGTTGGTCTTGCGTACCTTGGTCTTGCCCTAAAGGTTGAATCGATCAGACTTGGTTTTTGGTGGAAGTCCGGGTTTTGACCTGGGTCCGGGATTTTCCAGCTCACTTGGATTTTCCCGGATCCTGGTTCATCGTCTGTCAATATCGGATTTTCCGGATCACGCGGATTTTCCCAGACTTCGTCGGAGTCCCGGAGGGGTGCGTCATCCGCGGAATTCATGCTCACCAGGATAGTCCGGCTGGCTCGAATTCTTCCGAAATTCCGTTTCGACCTCAGGTTTCCAGATTTCCTCAATATGTCTTGTCGGTCATTAATGCTTGAGGTACGTCTTCTCTAGCGCGAGTGTAGGTGAATTTAAGGACTTTTGGCGCTCTTCCTGATTTCATTATTCGTTTTCTATTTGCTCTAGCGCTTGAGTTTGTTCTTTTGAGCTTTGGTCATTGGATTTGGTCTGCTCGTGTGTGGATTCCTTGGGCGTTTGTGTTGATATTATCGCCGCTAGGGCACCCTGATTCGCAGTGATTGCCTTGGGCTCAAGGTTCATTCGGATTTAATCCATGGTAAGTTGTTGTTGACTTCTCCTATTGTTTTGCGCTTGTGATTGAATCTTTCAGGTTGTTGTTGATGATTATTTGGGTCGGCCCTTCTTGTTTTCATGGTTACATATTTATCGAATTAGGGTTTGAACTCACCTTTCCGCGGGTTTTAACGTCTGCACTGTGCATCCCTTTGTTTATCGATTGAATGCTAGGTATACCCCTGTGACTGGGCGTTCCTGTTAGGACGTTGCCTTGTTGGCGCGTAATCTGGTATAATTTGTGAGGGTAGGGTTTCGGTATGTCTGCCCAAGGTTGTTAAGTTTGGTGGAGTTGTCGTGACCCTCTTGTCCTGTGTTTGGCTCTACCTTGTTCGCAACACTTGAGACCCTGGTGTGCCCTAGTTTAATCATTCTGAGGGAAAGTGCCTGAATTTCGAGCTTGCTCTAACTCTCATGGCGGAGGTTTGGCTGTTAACATTAGGGCATCATTATTTTGTCGCAAGGATCAACCATTTGAGAGTTTTGGGAATTTAAATTCAGGTACAATCGAAATTTGGCTTATTGGGGTTGAGTTCATGTTCGTCAGATTCCAATAGGGGGTTTGTATGATCACTTGATTAACGGTCTGCGCGTCGAACGATCGTCGGGTTTCCAAGGTGTCCGCGGAATTTCTGTGCACCCGGATTTTCCCTGGATTTTGCCTTTTCCCGGAGTATGATGAGTTCCCGGAATTTCAAGCTGTCCACGGAAATCCGAACTATCCGGATTTTTCCGGTTTTCTGCCTGGTTCCACTTGATTTTGATTTTCGAAATTGGGGTAATGAATCGAATGTTGGATAATGATTTCTTGTTGTTTAATGGGTGAATCTTATGATAATCATGCATTTCTTTTGTCCGTATTAATGATTTATTTGATGAAATGATGTTTAGGCTACGAGAGTCCGTCTGGGTCGGATTTCTCCGAAATTCCGCCCCGACTAGATTTTCCCGGATTGCCCCATTTTCCCGGATTTTCGAGATTGATAATTAATGATTTATTTTAATGATTTCAAGTGGTTTCGAGACTAACCTTTTGATTGAAATATGGATGATAATTGGATTTTCATGAGGCTCTTTTATGAATGCAGGCTGAATCGAGCAAGGCAGCGGCAGGAAAATCCAAGGGAGATACAGAGGGATTCTCAGTTACGGATGCTGAAAGAACAAGGCTGGATATGAAGAATCAGTTGCCGAATAGTAAGGTGGCTTTAGTTTGGTCAGAGGTCCCGAATACTAATGTAGGAGCTTGGAGATATGAAGAGTTCAAAGAAAGGTTAGCTCAGAAGGATTTATCGGTCCTGACCAAGGGAATGGTGAAATCCGGACTGGCTCATGTGGCAGGATTTCCTCCTGCGGTTCAGTGCTATGAATTGATATTGGAGTGTGCCCGGCATTATGACTTTGATATGCAGAGGATTGTCAGCACTGATGGAAGAGTATTGGCGAATTTTAATCCAGTTTCTATTGCCCAGGCATTTGATATGCCAGACTTATCATGTGTGTGTGCCTTGGACATGGACTTGGCTAGGACTTATTATGAGGATGAACCTACCAAAGCCCAGCAGATGATCAATTCCTGGCTGGAAAAGCCAAAATCTCATTTCTCCAAGCTGCCTAAACAGTTACACAGGGTCAAGTTCCGACAAGATATATATGATGCAATCACACTGTTAAGCAGGGTGGCGGGCTTGAAGAGTGCTGGGGCATTGGAGAATTGGATGGTACATGTCATAAACAGGATTGAGCAAGGCATCAATTACCATTGGGCAGGGATTATCAGTGCAATGATTGACAGGCAGATGAGAGATGTGCTAGAGACCAAGAAATTCACCATGACATCTTATGTGGTATATGTACTTGCCAGATTTCATCCATACAGGGTATTGAGTCCAAGAGGAACATTTGGGCAAGATGTCATCTATGAGGTGTACCCTGAGCTGCACCTAGGGAATCCGAATTATAGAAGAGCAAATGATGCATTCACTATGCATATTACTAGGTTGCTTCAGAACGCAGAGTGTGATGTCCCCATCCTAGTCAGCGCAGCTGGATACGTGGTTAGCCTGTTATTTCGATCCTCGTAGGCTGACAGATGTGTGCAGAGGATCAATTGAGGCAGTTACCCAGTGTTCTGGAGCTTCATTGTTGCAATTGTTTCAGGTTGGGCCTTCGCAGAATCCTTCAGAGTGGTTTTTCAGAGACTTTCTATTTTTAGAAAGTCTGACAGACGGAAGCTGCTATTTTGGGCAGGGCACCTGGTTCACCTGTTTAGCTCAGAGTCGACCCAGTTCATCAGTTTGACGGTCAGATGGAGAAATAACGGTGTATTTAATGATTTATTGAATAATTAATATTTTTGACTTTATATTAAAGTCACTTTATCAATTTATTTAAATATTTAATAAAAAGGCGTATTATAAAGTATTTATTATACTTTATAATAAAGTGAGAAATTAATATAATGAATAAGTAATTATTCATTAATGATGGGCACCAATTATTTATTTTATTTCTCCTAAGTCAAAAGGGCGTATTTAATCATTTAATTAAATGATTATTAAAAAGAGGTTTTGGGTCGAATTTTCCAAGAAGCTATATATTCACAGCTAAAGACAAATCGAACTCTTATGTCTTGATTATTCAATTTCTCTTCTTTTTGCTCTGAGCATTGAAGTTTGCAAAACCTAGGGTTTCAGCATACGAACGATTTTGGAGAACGATACCTCTTCAGAATCTGGCATACTGAGACTGTGCAATACCAGTTGAAGATTGTCTACTTGGTGACTTCACACAGAGGTTACAGTTTGAGCTTATTGATCGATTCAGGCAGAGTTTTTGCAGAGATTATTCATCAGTGGATTGAGGCGACTTAACAGAGATTACATTGCAGAGATCTGGTACTTCATTCATTGCAGCCGTACCATATTAAGTGTTGTTGTTGGGCCGTACAGATTTGTACCAGCAAGGTCGTACATTTCATCCTTGGGAAATACGCCTTCATTTAGCATCTTCTGTTGACTGGATCTGGTGCGCCTAGGCTATCTGGAGCTTCTGCATTGCCTTCAGAGTTTGGAGATTCATCTATTCATCTAGCCGTACCATTCTTATCTATTTTCTGGCGCCTGCAAGGGAAATCAGGTTCCTTTGAAATAAAATCATATTTCATTCATTTGTTCGATTTTTACATTGTATGTGATCTGGAAAGTTAATAAATATATGCGCCTACTTTCTCTGAGTAATATCAAAGCTTATTTACTGTCTTTAGATTTGTTATGGATTTTTAAACATTTTTAGAGCAAAATCACCATTTCTTGTTTTATGCAAAAAACCATCAAAAACACAGAAAAACTACAAAACAACAAAATCAGCGAATTCAGTTAGGGTTTGGGGTTGAGAGTCACCTGGATTCTTACACAGAGCATGTGAGAATTTCTGATGGAGCCAAGGAATTGATTAAAAGATATGGAGCCTAGTTTATACAATTCCCCACCTTTTCCTATATCAGAATTGATGGATGTCCGACTGCTTCATACAGATTGCCAAGATATCCCACTGACCATATCATACTCTTGGAGGTTACCCGGCAGATATGTGATTTCGATGCTGTTGTTAAAAAGGCGAAGCACAAGACAGGGTTTGGTGGGGACTTTCCTTTGAAAATTGGTATAAGTGAGGTTTGCCTTTCAATCCAATCAGCTCAAGCATTAGGGGAGGAGTTGAGTACTTTTGGTTTCTCTTTCCATTCTAAGAGGGTAAGTTTTGACATCACTGGCGAGGCACAGAAGAAGGCTACTAAAGAATATCACCACAAAGATGATCTAGAGGACTACTGGGCAAACAACAAGGATGAATTTGAGGTGAGAAAGAAAAGGTATTCTAGGCTTCCAGTTGATGTAATCAGAATGTACAATGTCAAGTTGATTCCTGATCAGTTGGAGGATGACGGGAATTTAGTCCAGGATCATGCATTTGAATCAGTCAAGGATAGACCCATTGGAGAGATAAACTGGTCAGAAAGTGAGATAACTGAGCTGGAGGAATTAATGGTTCCTATTATGAAATCCACCAAGTCATGGCTGAAACATAAAGTACGGGAATTGGAGAGCGAGAAGGTACCTTGTACTTTCAATCTGATGGGAAATTTGAATGCTCATTCCACCTCAGAGGAGTCCGGTGAGGATGATTCTACAGGAAAAACTAAGGTAGGCTCACTTTTTAAGATTAAAATCAGAGGCCCTAAGGAGAATGAGCCTGAACAGAAAAGAAAACCCAAAGGAAAGAAGAGGAGTCGTACTTTGAAAATAGGTAAGTCTACAGAAGAGGAGGAACTTGAGAAAGCAAAGAAAGAAGACACTCCTCCAGAGCCAAAAAGGACGAGGACAACCAAGGCTTCAAAGAAGAAAGATCAAGAAACTTCTAAGGATGAGGCAAACCCTCCTGTGGTTGATGTGGAAAGCTCAGGAGAGAAACCCCGGGTTTATTCAAGAAGGTCAAGAACTCCATCTCCCAAGGAGACTATGCAAAAGGCAGATCTTCTTCCAATGGCATCCCCTGTGGAACAACAGAAAGATACCTCTCCTTCATTGGGTGTACCTGAGCAAACAACTCATGAAGAACATGAGACCAGTGAGGAAGCGGAACCGTTTAAGGATGGGGGACTTTATGGTGCAGCTACTGAGTTCGAGGTAGGAGATGTGGAAATGCATTCTTCTCCGTTGGTATAGTATGAGAATTCTCCTGCAAGTAGTAAAGATAATAGATCCCCTGAGAAGGAGGATGTTCTTGTTAAGACTCCATCACCCCTACAAGAAGAGGAGCCAGAGTTGGAAAACAAAGGTGATCAATCTCCTGAAAAGGAAAGGGATGAGACGGTAGATCAGCATGAAGAGGTTAAGTAGAATGAAATCCGGGTGGATCCTGCTGTTCTGGATTGGTTGAACAAAGAGATCAGAAGAAAACAGGTCATTGTTAAGGACACTCCTCTCAACTAGGACGAAATGTTGGCTAAGATTGGAAAGGGTAAGAGGAAGAAGGTAGCCAAGGTGATTTCTAAGATCGAAAGAGATGAAGCTAGTAACAGGGTTATTCATATTGCTACCCCTGCTGCTGATAAAAGTAAAGATGAGGTCACCATGAAGGATTATGATATACAGACTATCAATCTTGGGCCTACCTCTATGGAGCAAGACATTGAAGAATATGAGGGGTCCAGTGCAGTGATCATTGGAAGATTGAGGAACGAAACACAGTCTAAGCATGAACTAAAGAAAGAGAATGAAAGGCTTAGGAAATGTCTAGAAGATTTGATGAAGCCTTTACAATCTTTTCACCCATCTTCTTCTGCTACTGCTGGTTTCCTGCCGAAGGAGACCATCTCTGAAATAGAAAAGATGAAAGCTTCTACTCTGGCTACAGTAAATTGGTTGAAGGAGGTACAGGCTAATGGAGATGATGCAATAAAGGAAATCCTTTCAACTGGAAAGGATCAGTAAGGGCTAAGGATTGGTTGGATCATGTTTTATCTCAAGATAAGGAGGACACTGATCTCTTACTGCAGAAAACGAAAACAATCATGGAGTATGGTAAGGATCAGCTGGTGATTGATGGAATCCTTTCTTCATCTAGGGTTAATGAGCCTTGGGAGTGGTTTGAAGCCTTGCAAATCCGACAGAAAACCATCAAGAAGATCTATAAACAAAGGAAGCAAATAGATGGTAATTTAACTAATGTTTATGATGGATGCATAACCTTTTTCGAAATAATGATTGGCAGGAGGAAGATCGCCCCTAAGTACTTGAGTTTTGAACAATTGAAGAAATGGTGGCATGATGTCTATGCCCCTGATATTGAAGATTCTGTGACAGGGCACCAACTAGATGATGCGGCTACTTATCTAGCTGTGATGGATAAGTACCTTGCATATAAGGGTGATTGGGATAAAACGGTTAAGCAGTCAAAGGAAGAGGTTGACTCAATCGAATGTCGGCTCAAAATCCTACCCTTGCCACCTGTTGCTGAGTTGGATAGGGTACTCTTGAAAGTTCATGAATTGCTAGATCAGAACAAGGATAAGGGAGGCGGTAGTTAATACCATGCCACTTTGTGATTTGTGCTTCCCTATTATTATAGGGCATGTATTGATCCAAGTTGCATTGGGGAATGTGTTGTGGCCGACCTTGATGATGTACTGGCATTTAATGTGTGCCTTATTTTGAATTTCCTGAGGCCAACTTGTTTTGGCTATTTTATTTTGTAAATGTCTGGCTGGGCCGACATGTTTTGAGGATTCTCTTTAAATTGGCATTCTTGCCTCATTTGTAGGGGTTGAACAAATAGTAGAGAATTAGACAAGCTAGACTAAGAGAAGAGCTAGAGTATTTTGTAGTAGAGATAGTAGTTAGTTCTTTCGAGCAGGTGTTGTAACACAGAACAGTGGAATTGTTGCTATATTCTGGTGATCTAATACAATTGAAGGCATTGTGGTTTCTCTGGTGAATTCTTTTGTGTTAGTTCATCTTGCATGGTTCTTGTTGTTCCCTCTTTTGAAATTGCTTGAAGAAATTGGATTAATGTTAGATTCAGAATTAGATTAGTTTGGTGAATAATGTTCATGATTTCATGCTTGGAATGTTTGTAGCAATCTCTGGTCTATACTCCCAGTAACTATCTGATTGTAGTAGACTGGTGAAGTCAACCTGGACCATACATCTATTTGTGCTTAGTTCGATTGTGGATGAATGTCTATGATTTGAAAATCTATATGCCTTAGAAGATTGCACCTTTCTTGTGATATTGCATTGTGGGTTAAGCAGGAATTGGTTATTTGCGATTGGTCCATTCCAGGTATCTATCATTTGCATTGTTCATCTTAGAAATAGTTTAGATTTCATTATACCTCTTACACCCTCATCTTTTGCTGTTTCTTTATCATTTGGTTAGATTTAGGATTTAAGATCATCATATTGCAAAATTTGATAAATTGGAAAGATACAGTTTGCTTGTAGTAAGGTCCGATTGTGATTACCAGCATTTTCACATATTATCTGAGTTGTTTATGCATTGTCATGACCTGACACGCGAGAGACCTTGGGGTGATTTTCAGCAATTTATTGTTGAAGATTATCTTTCAAGAGAGATAGAATATTATTTTTTGTCTGAGTTGTTGCTGTGCAGAAAACACCATCAACAAGTAGTCCGGTAGTAGATTGTTCCTTCAACCTAAAGCAATTTCTAGCTTGCTTTCCGAACTTACAATTCTTGTAAATAGCATTAACAAGCTTTGTAATGCTCAGTAAATCTCTCACAGCTTGTACTGCACTGATTCTCACCATATTATTAAAATTCATGTGACACATCCTTCGGTTCCATAACCAACTGTCATTAATCTAAGACATAAAACAATGTCCATCAGCACCCTTAAGTTGATAAATATTTCCTTCAGACTTCTCTCCTAATTTCACATCTCTCATCCTCGAATACAAGATTATATCTTTTACTATACATCTGTCCAACACTTAAAAGATTATGCCTTAAACCCTTAACATAGTAGACATCATTAGTATTATGCTTTCCATCAAAACTAACAGAATCTATCCCACAAATCTTAGCACCAGTATCATCTCCAAATTTAACTAAGCCTCCATCATATTTTTCAAGTTTAACAAACTTACTCTTATCACCAATCATGTGATGTGAACAGCCACTGTCAACAACACAGTAGTTCTTTTCTTGTTTAACATGAAGGGCAGAGATTACAATATCTTCAACTTTCTCCAGAGCACTCTCCTTCACCTATCTTTCAGTATTAGCAGGAGTAGATTCATCTTTTATAGCCAAGAACAACCATTCATTATCATCAAAATCTCCATAATCAGACTCTTCATCAAAGATACCAGCATCTTCATTTACATAATATGCTCTCTTAATCATCTTTCATTTGTTCTCTTTGCTTAATCTATGTTTATTCTTCTTAGCTCTTTCTAGACATCTCGAAGCATAATGACCAATTCCTCCACAACTAAAGCATTTAAAAGGTAATTTACCTTCATACTTACTGGAGCCCTTTTCCATTCTTCTTACAAAGTTAGCTTCTACTTCATCGAAGTTCTCTTCATCCAGATATTCAGCTCTTGTAGCCCTAAAAGCAGTTTTTGTCTTCAATCCATTTCTCAAGCTAGGTTTTCTCATTTCATATGATGTTAGAGTACCCAACAACTTATCTTTAGTACATGTCTTGTAATCTATATATTCCTTAATAATAGATACCTTTTCACTATATGCATCAGGGAGAGTTCTGAGAATCTTCTTCACAATCCTGGATTCATCCACTGTAACACCAAGTCCTCGCATTCTACATACCAACTCATCCACTCTCTGTACATAGGATTTAATGTTCTCATCTTCAAACATATGCAGGATCTCGAATTGTGCCTCCAAGTTTTGCAACTTTACTTCTTTAACCTTCTCGTCTCCTTCATGAATCTTTTCCAATTTGTCCCAAACCTCCTTAGCAATCTTCAGATTTGCAACTTTAATTAACTCGGAATGTGAAAGACTATTCTTCAGAATAAACTTTTCCCTGTTGTTCGCTTCACGCACCTTGATCTCATCAGCTGTACTCAAACCATTTGCAAGAGGAGTGTAAGCAGTCTTATAAGCTTTCTCAACATCAAATCCACAGTACTCCAGATATCCTTCCATCTTTATCTTCCAAAGGGAATAGTCAGTCCCATTGAACCTAGGACACTCAATAGTAATCTTGATGCCATCCTGAACCTTCATGAAGTGGTTAAGCTCTTCTCCAAGGAACCAAGCTCTGATACCAATTGTTGAACAAGACAACTAAAAGGGAGGGTGAATCGGTTGTAGCAAATTTTAACCTTTAAGAGATTCCACCAGAGATTAGATCAATTATCATTCACAAATCCTTTACTCTGTGAATATGATTAATCATGAGGTGCATAAGTAGAAATTGAAAGAAGTAAAACCATACACACAATAACACCAAATTTACATGGAAAATCCAATGAGGGAAAAACCACGATGAGGATTAGCTCACAATATAAAGAATATCAAAACCGAATACAAAGGCTCACTACCAGAAAAGGCTCACTGCCAAAATAGGACTTACTGTCCAGAACAAGACTCACTATCCAACACGGGTTAACCACCCGAAGGGCTCACTACCACAGAATTACAAAGAAGAAAGAAGAGATTTATTACAGAGAGAAAACAATCTCAATGCAACGGAGATTTCTGCCACAATTCACTCACACACTTGTAGACATTCTTGAATGATAGAGTACACCTTCAGCTCACTGCCTCTAGAAACTCATAATTAGATTTCACACTGATCTGCTCAAACTCGCATCACACACACAGACACACTGTTTCGCATCTATCTTGCTTGCATTCCACTTTCAGATACATCTCAACTTGTATTTATACCGTCTTCAAGTTTGAAACTCATCCAAAGTCCGCCACACACCTTTTAAATTTACAAATTCAAATTAGGTCAACGCTAAAACATTCTACGATGGAATTAGAATGAGGGTGACCCAAACACACATTTGATGAGGACCTAAATAAGTCCCAACACGCTTCAACACGCTTTCATAAACTTCTCGAGTAGTATTTAACACAAGGTTAGCCAATACCCATGTAAAACACTTAAACAATTAAGCACAGACAACCTTAACACGATCCAATCTCTTCGGATAACAAAATTAACTTGAACATGATCTTATCAGCTTATTTCCAGAACCGCAAGTCCTAAAACCACAAATCAAAGGAATCTGGAGCAACTACATTTCTCCCAGACCACAGCTAGATACACAAAAAAGCATAGTCCACAACTGGTGAACATAACTCACATTGTACAACGATCCATAAACCCAGAATCTGGATATAGCAACTTCCAACAACTATGAACAGTACCTTAGATCTGTACTAGCATAGCAGCAAATCCCGAAGCAGAACACTGAATACCTGCAACCTTTCTTTATTACAATTTTCTCAATATCCTCGACATATACAGCCAATAACCATCATTCATGACATTAATAACAACAGCAACCAGTTGACAACTAGTTAACCAATTGACATCAATGACAACACCTTCATACTTGCAACAGGAAGGGAGGTGTAGGTTCTCACAATGTAAGTACACCACCCTAAGTTGGATGGAATTGTCTTGGTTGGATGTTGCTGCCACTTTGGGCCAGCGGGGTTATGAGCACTGAAGAGCACAAAAGATTTACTAAGGGGGCGGCGGCGGCGGCGGCGGCGGCGGCGGGCGAGGGAGGGGGTGAATCAGTAAATCAAAACAATCTCTTATTTTCAACTTTTTAACAACCATAACTTTTTACCAACATCAACTTTTGATATGAATCAATGAATGCAAGATGACACCACTTTATTGAATTTATTAAATGATTTTACAAATGGAAGTAGGCACCAACCTACTTGATTTACGAATGAGATGATTTTGTAGGCTACAACCTACAAGGGACACCCAAACCTGTATAATTTTAGTAGACACCAACCTACAAGGAGAATTAACCCTTAATGAAAGGCACCAAACCTTGACTTGATGGATGAAGAAAATGTCTTCAATCAGATCTCTGCACTCTCCCAATCCTCCAATCTGCCTTTGTGATGAAAAATCTCTCACTCATCCCACACAAGAAGATGGGTTTCTGATATAGACTTCTTGAACTTCACAACCACACCTCAGAAATAATTTTGATGCCTCATATATAAGTTACTCAATTGTTGCAATACTTAATGAATGGTCATGCTGTTTGATCACATAACTCTTTCAAAAGACGTCTCTCCTCAAAACACTTATTGAATGTTTTGTTTTGAGAAAACAAATCTGTTCTTAATAAATGGTCGATATCTCTTCAATGAAAGAACACGTCTTTCAGACTAAACACAGACTTAACATTTTACTATCATAGAAGACGTTTTGAAAAATGCCCACGCCTTTACCAAAAAGTCTTCATGATGCATCAGAAAGAAGTTGTCTTCTAATCACGTCCTTACATAGAGTCACGTCCTTTTTCTTCTAATCGCATCTTTTGATACCGTCTCTTTCCCTTAAACATGCTTCTTTAGATTTGACTAATCTTTATCTTGTGCTTCTTAACCAATTTAATTAATCCGTGCTTCTTCAGAATCGGGTTTCTTAACAAATGTGTGATTAATCCGTGTTTCTTCATAATCGAGTTTCTTAATAAATGTTTGATTAATTTGTGGTTGGCTGGGCAGCGATCCTTTTGATGTAAACACGTTTTTCATCATTTGTTCTCTCTCTTCACATTACTGTCTTTCTTACTTCAGATTGGTTTTGTTACATTGAAGCTTCAACATCATAGTTTTAATTTTATTTGACTATACTTCATTCTTTAAATTCAAACTGGTCTTCAATGATTTCAATATGTAGGAGTTCAATTTGTGAAATCATCATGATTTTGATCTGTGGCTTGAGTTTCAGTTTTATCTGATCTTTAATTTTGATCTGACTCCATAGATTTTACTCTATTAAGCTCAATGATGAATTGTACAACTTCAATAACCTGATCAAGCCTTGGCATCAATGACAATTCTTCTAACAGAGCACACCCTTGGGCTTAATTGTGATGAATAGTTTTCCTAGCGCCCTATCATGCATTTCTCTCCAATCCCTACCATGATAGGTTATTGGAAAAGAGTCTATAGATTGGATTCAAGTTTAAGTTGTTACTCATTATTTCATAAATGTTAATAGTTCATTTATTGTTAAGTTCAATATCTATTATATAATTTACTATGGAATATTATTTGTAAAACAATTTTATGTTGTGTAATTGTCACTTAAGGCCAATTCAGGCATACTCCAAGTAGGGGACATTACAGAAGTTCAAATGCAATAAAGTAGACCTAGAACTCGTTTAAGTATGGCATCCATTTGGGGTGCTTCAGGGAGCAAAACTGTAGCAAGGCAAAAAAGTGCAAACCCATTTGAATGTCCTTCCGAGCCCATTTAACCTAAAGAAACCTCTCCTACAATTTGCATCACAAATTGAAAAGGATAAGAAAAAAGTAGAGTATGGCTATGTCCTTTGTGCCAAAAAGACTATTGGGGCAACTACACTAGAATTTATTGTCATCTTTTGTAGATAGGTGGTCAAGGGGTGAAAATTTGTGAAGCTATAACTCCAGCTAAGAAGGCTAAGGCAACTAGATTTCATATGGAGGTGGAAGCAAGAAAGAAAGGAATTCCATTCGTGAGCTTTCCGCCTAGTGTGTCATTACCTATAGGATCCATGGATGTTGGGATTCAAGATGGAAAGGGTTTTACTTCTACCAGTGGAAAGAAGAGAACAACTAATGTTGCAAATATGTTTAACACACAAAACATGAGATGTAGTTGATTCTCCTATTGTCAAGTTTATTTATACTCATGACATACCATTTTATGTGGCACATTCACCATATTTTTAAAAAATGTTCAAAGATGCGATAGTTGTTAGTCCCTCATTTGTTTTAGCTAGAGAACATCCTTGATAGAGAATATTCCAAGATGAAAGTGTTGATGGAAGAGATGAGACAAACTTGGATAAAGGATGGATACTCCATCATCATGGATGGATGGCCAATATCAAAAATTGGCCACTCATCAATATTATTATCACAAATTCAATCGGCTCTTATTTTCTTAGATCTTTTGATTGTTCAGGGAAGAGGAAGGATGCAAACTTCCAATTTCAAATTTTGAAAGATCTTATATGAATTATCCCTTGTCAAATCTGACCTTAACTTTCTGATTTTTGCCTTTAGGAATTTTGTCAAACAATTGTCATGTAAACTGTCCCAATGCTGATAAAGGTTTCTGATTTGATTTTCTTCCTTGCTTTGATGTTGAAATGCACAAGAGACTAAACTAAACAATGCTAAATGATTCCAATTGTGAATAGGATGAAATACAATTGTTTTTGGTATTTTCAGATGTAAATAGATGATTGAAATCTATATAAATGTGCAGCTACAGCAGACTGTCATTTTTACAAACATATCATGTGCAACCTATAAAATGATTGACATTTGCATATAGAAGCTGAGAACTGTTTACAATGTTGCCAAGATGCAATGAGCAATGCCCAGCTAAGAGGTTTATTTGAAACACCAATGCAATCTGTAATGTCCCCATTTTGGCCATTAGCTCTTCATTTGGTTTTAGCCTATTTCCAGAAACCCGTAGGTTTGTTTGAGGTAAAATCAGGGTTTCCTTCTTCGGAGGTTCTATGGCATTTTAGAGAGTTTACTATTTATAGTAAATTCTATTTTTGGCAGTATGCAGTTTTCAGTCTTCAAGTCTTCATTTTCAGTTGGAGCAATTAAATGAGTTCAAGTTTTGGCTTCTGAAAACTTTATATTGGTGAATAAAGGCATTAATGTTATAATTTGCAGTTGACCCCCCCTTGGCCTAGGGAAATAACTTTATGTCGTTCTTAAAAGGTGGACTTGAAGGGGGATGCCTTCATAAGAATTAAATATTATTAAGTCTTTAATGCCTTGGGAAAAGTGGACGCCTTTTCCTTGGAGATATTATTTTAAAATAAAGTTTTAATGTGCCTTGATAAAGTGGACGCCATATTGAGAAGTTAGAAGATTTTTGGAAATTTGAAGAGTCATTGGTGACTCTTGGCGTACCTTCTTGGGAAATTGAAGAGTCTTCTATTCTTCTATAAAATGAATGCCTTGTTCCAGCTTTTCTCATCCATGAATTTATGCTAATGTTATGCTGTCGAAATGACAACTTGGTTTTTACTTCGAGGGATGCTTACCTCCTAGTTTCAATCCAATTTCGTGTTTGAAATACAACACCTAGTTGGTTTTCATTGCTGCTTCTCATCCAGACTAGCAGATTGAGCTCAACAGTTGAAGTTTTTAATGATATTTCCAGTTTTGAAGTTGCTGATGCAGTCACAGCTGAAAGTGGTTTTTGCATACAGCTTTTTGTGTGAATTTAATTTGCTTGTGGGTACTTTTCCAATCCATTCCTACACCCAAGGCGACCATCTTTGGAGAGTTTCAGATTTTAATTTTGAGTTGTTGATTTTTACTTGTCAAAATCGCCCCTCATGAAGGCCGTACCATTCTTGCTGCATTGGGATTCGTGTAAGAATTAAATTATGAGTTTTTGTTGCTGTTTCTTCATCTGATGTTGGGCGCCTATCTTCCAGCAGCTCATTGGTTTTCGTTTCACACAAAACGGAGGTATTTTGAGTGAGTTGTGAATATTTCTTTGAATTTCACAGTTGCTGATCAGAATTTCCAGAATTGTTATTTTACATCAGACTTGTTTAAGTTTGAATCTCCAGTCCTTTCTTCATCATTTATTGTTGATGTCTAACATGGAATCATCCAGTATCATGGTACATTGAATCTATTGTAATTTTCATGTAATTTGCAGCTCTTTTTCCATATTGTAAGACTGTAAACAGTAGTACTGTTCCAGTCCTTTATTGCTGCAATTCTTTCTTTAATTTCACATTAGTACCCCTGGATGGTTTACCGCCAGTGTGGATAATTGGATTTGTATTACTCTTGTACCCACTCTCAAGTGGTGAATCCCCACTCATAAGTGGATGCCTGCCGCAGCAGACGAAGTGTTTTAATTGTAGTCTTTTCCCCCCACTGTTTGGTGGTAGCGTGGAAATTCTCTTATGGTTGGTTATCCGCCTATTAGTTTTCAGTTTTCAATCAATCACTCTGTCATATGTTAGCACCTCTCCCTCAGTGGGATCTTGAGTGCACATTCTTGTCGTTGAGTTTGTTCCATTTTCAAGTATTGTTCATTAGTTGCTCCGCCATATGACAACACCTTTCCTTCATTGGGATTGAGTGTGCATTCTTGGCATTGAGTTTCTTTTAAGCTTGGTTTACAGTTTCATGCTAACACTAATCCATTTGGCTAGTGCTAGTTTATGTTGTGTAATTCTATCGAAAAAATTGGTTAGCATATTTCAACTAAGGCCCAACCACTACACCAAAAGACCGACCTGTTAGTAAGGGCGGCTACCCAGGGTGTTAAGGGCGACAACTAGGGAAGAATCTTTCACCACCGAAGCCACCACCGGAGTATCTGGGGTCTTACACAAGCCCGCCAGACACATGGCGGCCGGGACACACCCAGCCACGCACAAGGAACATTACAGCCAACCACGCTCCGCGGGTCTCGACCTCGAGACCTCGGCTCTGATACCACTAAGGCCCAACCACTACACCAAAAGACCAACCTATTAATAAGGGCGGCTACCCAGGGTGTTAAGGGCGACAACTAGGGAGGAATCTTTCACCACCGAAGCCACCACCAGAGAATCTGGGGTCGTACACAAGCCCGCCGGACACATGGCCACCGGAACGCACCCAGCCGTGCACAAGGGACATTACACAATCATAAGACTGAACTCTGATTACAAGTTTTATTCCAATGAATCAATCTGAGCGCCCCTTTTAAGAAGGAGACGATTTTACAATGCAACCAATAACTGAAATGATGCACTTCTAATGACAAGACTACAATGCAAGAAATCAATGGAACCTGGAATATTATAACTGAATGAAGAATCCACAATTGCCCAGCTAGAAGACGAAATTGTCCCAACACAAAGCAAATGTCTCCTCCTTCAAATCGCCTCTTCCTAGATGTAAATTATTACCCCAAACAATGAACTGTTGCTATAGGAGAAGCGCCCAAATCAGATACAAATCGTCCTCCTCGTAGTGCAATTCACTGTCCTCAAACAAGGAATTGGAGCTACGTGAAATATGCCCCTTAATTTTTTCCTTGATTTTCAATATCAATTACAATTGCAACACGCACCCGTTAAGGTTACCTCCAAAACCAAAACAATGCGAAAGGTAACTCTAACCAAGAATGCGCCCTAAAACCACTGAAGAAAGAGGGGCGAGCATATGGTCAGAGGATCCCTAGGATCTAAATAACTCAACAACTGAAATTGATTTACAACTGAAAGTAAATGATAAGACTCAACGCCAAGAATGTGCACACAAGATCCTTTTGAAGGCGAGGTGCTAACATATGGCGGAGTACTTATTACAAACTGAAATGAACTTAGGCGGATAACCATCCATGGGAATTTCCACGCTACCACTTGTACAGTGGGGGGAAAACATTACAATGCAAAACTAATTCATCCGCTGCGACGGGCATCCACTTAACAGTGGGGATTCTCCACTTTTCAGTGGGTACAATGAGAGATACAAATTTATTCTCCACACTGGTGGTAAACCATCCAAGGGTTACAAATATGAGAGATTAATATATAAAATTTGCAACAAACTAAAGCACTGGAACAGTACTATTGTTTACAGTCTTACAATGCAAAACATTTGCAAGTAATGAGTGCACAAATACAATGATTTTACAATGAAATCTGCTCCAAACTTCTGCAATGTTTTTCCACTATATCTCCGATTACAAACATGAGAAAAAACTTAAATGAAATATTGCAAAAAGCTGGAATAACCAGGTCTGTTACAGATAACCAGCAAAAGAAATGTTCAGACCAGCAAGTAACTTCACAAGTTGTTCAAATCTTCAACCCAAACAAACTCCTAATTCCTCCGAAATGAATGCACATATGACTAGGATCCAAGACACCCAAGAATTAGTGCAAAACTGAGGCAAAGTTAAGTCTGATATGAAACACCAGCAATTCTAATTGCAGACCAACAAACTGTAATCTCAGAAACAACAATAAAACTCACTTCAAAATGTAGCTATCTCTTTCAAAACTTCAAAAACACACTCCAAACTGTACTTACAGCACTCCATAGTCAAGGCAACCAGCTACAAGCCTGATTTTAATCAAAACACAGCCACTATTGGAGAGCACGAATCCCAAAGCAAGTTGCTGGAGGAAGTACGGCCTCTCTAGAAAATCAAACACTTCACAATAAAATCTGATATTTTGCAGAAAGGGTCGCCCTTGGCATAGAATTGATAAGCATCAATACCCACAATGAGATTTAAATCACACAAAGACTTGCAAGTGAAAATCTACTTCAGCCATTTAATAACTAGCAAGTGCAAAACTGAAAATTATCACCAATTTCACCACGATGAAGCTTTGTATGTACTTCTGAATGAAGCACACTCCCAATTGACCATCTAGGGTGCCATAGTTTCAGGCCCGAAGAATGGTGTGAATACTAAGCTCCCCCTTAGCCGGGTTCTGAAATCAATTCAGCAGCATAACTTTACAATATTTTCCAAAGATGAGAAATGAATGAGCAATGGCCTGCTTTTATAAAATTGAAGGTGATTATTGGCTCTTCAACTTCCATCTTTTTTTTCCCTCCAAAAGAGACACCCATTTCACTTTTGAAATATTTTAACTTTTTAAAACATTAAATTCACCTTTCTAGGCATCCAAGACTTGAGGAGAAATATTTACTTTATAAATATTTAACTAATCTCTCAATGAGACATCCACCCTCAAAGGCCACCTTTTAAAAAAACTTTAAGTCATTAGTACTAAGCCAAGGGGGCCAATAAGAAATTATAACATTAATGACATAGAATAAATCATTTTACCCAAAATGAGCCTCAAAATGCTGAAAGCCAAATATGCTCCAAACTGCACTGCTCGAAATGGAAACTGGGCTGACTGCTGATGCTACTGCCCAAGATGGCACTGCCAGAAATAGAACTTACTAAAAATAGTAAATTCTAAAAAGTTGCCCAATGCCTTTGCAAAACATACCACTGCGAAGCTCTCTGAAAACCCTGAAAACTCCACTAGACATGCATCTGAAACTCTAACATACAAGCCATCAAAAATGCATCAGAACCCCTATAAAATAGGAAACTCTAATTTTACTTCTGGCGATCCTACGGGCTTCCGGAAATAGGCTATCAGTCACTGAAGGGCGTATAGCTAAAATGGGGACATTACAGTCCGCCCTTCCCAAAATTGCTTGTCCTCAAGCAATTCTAATGCCTTCCCAAAATCACCATGTTGAACTAAACTGAAACTGAATATGATCCCTGGGTCCCAAATCAACCTAAAAGAAAGATAGCACCAACTGATGTAAGCACTGCACTGCTGGATGCCAATACAAGAAGCCTCCTGATTAAAACTAAACTGAAACACCATAGAAAATAATTCCAAAAGGCCAACATTAGCTTCATCATCATTAGCTGTTGAATCACAAACCTAGGTGAATCCTGCATTCCAAATCATCCTCAGGAATATTGTTCCTCTAATCCGTTGCGCTACTCTGATTAAAACAACTGAATACCCAAGGTGGAGCAACATATCATGGTCCCCAAAAAACAATACACCAAACATGTCAGTGCCCGGGTCCCATATTAGTTTGTAGAACCTGCAAACTTCACTGTTATAATTCTGATCAACAACATAAATGTTTTCAAACATGTTACCAAACCAATGCCAATCATAAAACAACACTCCACATACCATCACTGTACAATGCTTCTTTTGAAGCAAACTACTTTCACCGAAAGAACTCCGAATAATCTTCACACATCTCACAACATAAGTTTCAAATTGATGAATCAAATCAGCAAATAGCTCGCTGCCCCAAACAATAATGTATGAGATGTTACCAAAAATTTCACTGTCTATTATCAGAGAACAGCCCATACCTGAATTTTGACTATACTATATTATTCCCTCACTCATTTGAGGAAAAAACTCAGTCCAATAGGAGACTGAAAAACCTGGAAATGAATAAACCAGCTCCCTAACAGGTCTGAAATAAACATCTTAGGATCTGATTTTTGGAAAACCAACATCCAAAAAGACAAACAGCTGCTGCAAAACTGAAAATCATCATCCAAAATATTACATTTGCTCATATCCATAGCTGAAAACAGTCTCTCTGGAGATTTCGTTACAAAAAAGAACCGTTCTTTGCTCAAAATTTCTCTCCAATCCATTTGTTGATGAACAAATGGATCCATCAAGTGGCTAGTAAGGAAGGGAACAACACCATTAATTCTGAAATTTTGATCCTTATCCCTCCAAAGAACCTTCCTACCATACCCTAGAAGATTTTTCATTTCACATCGAGGATGCCAAACAAGGATACCTGACCAACAACGATCCACCACGCCCCTAAAGAAATTCACAACACATTCCCAAGTGCCAAACAACTCCAAATGCACACTTAAGAAAATATTGACTTCTTTGATGAACCACTGAAGTCTATCCATGAAAGTTTCAAAAACAAGGGAGTCTAAACCAAACATTGTCTTCCAATCCAACTCCCAAGACATGTTAGTGTGAGCATTACTCAATCCAAAGGATAAACTGTCAGGCATGTAAACAATATGTCTTACCAAAACAAGATTTGATAACACCTTGATGTCAAAGATGGGAAAGTCATCATGAATCAACAAATCCCATATGGCAACTGAATTCTCTAAACCTCTTATGCATCCACTTACAAGCAAGCTTAGAGGATTATCAATCACATAGTATAATTCGTCCCCACATTCTCGGAGATGTTTGAAATCAGCTAGATGGTCTCCTACCTCCATTACACCCAACTGAGCATTCGCTAGCATGCACTTCGTTGATTCTAGCTCAGAAGTAAGCTTATCAACCTTTCTTTCACATCCTTGAAATGCACCAATGATCTTTGTGAATTCGTAGGCATAATCCCGATCATTAATCCAACATAGATACTTTGATTTCATAATCACTAAGGAGTCTTTAATAAAATGCAGATTAAAGAGAGTGACTCCATCCCAAACTTCTCCCTGTCTCTCTTCAATCGAACTATGTGAGCAGTCAAATCTGAATAAAGCATACACTTCATCCTCAACAAAAAACATGAATTGACCTTTCCACTCACAAAAATGTAAGGATGGTGAACTGTTGATAGGCTGCAATTCAAAATCAGAACTTTGTTTCTTGTCTTTGCTGCCCCCATAGCTGCTCCAAGACTCTTGTCTTTCACCATCCATCAACTGAAAATGATCAAGGTCATGAAGATAATCAAATCCTACCAATTCTTCAGACCTTTGTTTACAATCAACTACATAAAGAGGAAAATCTGATTTGAATTTGAGAACTTTTTTAAACTCTACATCAGCAAAGACCCCGTGGTCTTCTAGCTCTATTTCCCCTTCACTATCTCCTTGATTATTTGTTAAAGAAGCCCCCAACTTGATCAATGAGTCATTATTGATCGCAGACCTGAAAGTTTTAGCAACAACAAAATTTTCTTTAGTGGCTGCAACCAAATTAAAATGGTCATTATGGGACTCTTTCATGCAAGCTACTTTGTCAAAAAACAGCTTCTCCTCCAAAGGCCATCCCATAGCTTGCAGTGAAATCTGAATTTTGTTATTTATTGGGATCAAAGAGAAATTTTTCCCATACAAGTTCCTTAACAAAATTAGGTCCCTTCACACCCGGATCCCAAATGCTGAAGGGCTGATTACTTTCATCAAGAGGAAATTGCCCTTCGTACTTCTCTTGGAATGGTGACTCTCTGAATGAGACACCTCCCAACTCACCAAAACTGATATCTTCATGAAAATCTTTCTCAAACAACATAGTTTGATGATCAAAAGATTCAAATCCATGACTACTCATGTCATCTTCACTGAAATGAAGTAAAGGATCTTCATTACTAGCTGATTTGAAAACTTCATCCTTCTTGTCTTCAATGAGCCCTCTATGTAAAGGTATATCACTGATCTCTTCATTAGTTGTTACAAGCATACCAAGGAAGTCTTCTTGATTCCTTGTCATAGACTCTTCATGTGCACTCAAAATTGTTGTTGCCTCATTGCACTCATCCTCAGCATGTGTGGACAACTGCATATCAATAGGTACTTCTTGAGAAACAGCCTTACAATCATTGAGAAACAACATTTTATTTCCGTCTTTTGCATTAATGACTACCTCATTTTTCTACTCTGTCTTCTTCAAGTGTGGCTTCAATTTTCTCTCACATTGAATGAACAAATCTTTGATCAACATACCAGCAGTAAAGGAATTCTTTCCTTCTTGTTCATGAATGTTTAACAGAAAAGTTAAGACGGATTTTGGAATGTCATCCATCTCATTGATAGTTAAAATTAAAATGTTTCTCATTGTTGCAACCACATCCTCTTCTTGTTCACTCCAAGTTGAAATGAAGAGGTAATGGATCAAATAATATATTCGATCTTGCATACTGTTGATGTGTTTTACGTGACCGCACCAACACAGAATAAAGTTTCCCAATGGATACTCTATCCTCTCTTGAACAAAGTATTCATCATGCTAAGATTGCGAGTGAGTTCATGCTTTCAACTCCAAGGTTCCGATAATGCAATAGAATACCCTCAGTTGGTTCGTTGTGATTTTGCTGGTATCACGAGGGGATTTACACAATTGTTCGGCAGCTAATAGCAGACAGCAGATTAAGGGTTTCACATGGTTCGAATGATTTGGCAAGTGAGCACAAGTTTCCTAATTCTAACCAGAAATGAATTGAATTTAAAATGAGTGTAGGGATAAGAAGGTTCTAATCTACTCTAAGGTGTGGAACGTGGGATCAATCTCAACAAACTTCGACCAGACTCTGCTCTGCCTCACGTTGGACAACTTACACAAAGTCGGTGCAATCTTCAAGGGAGTGTGTAATGTCCCCGTCTCAAGCTTGACCTTTTTAGTGGCCGTTGGCCTATTACGGAGACCCGTAGGCTAGTCGGAAGGTAAAATTAGGGTTTCCTATTTTGAAGGATGTCTTTGCTCGGAGTTGATGGATTCAATGGCGGATTCTTTCGGGGTTTTCAGAGAGCTTCGCAGTGGTATGTTCTTCTTGGCTTTCTGAGCATCTTCAGGAATTTACTATTTTTAGTAAATTCTATTTCTGGCAGTTTTACAGTTGGTTTCAACATGGTTGACTTCCTACTTCAGTTTGGTTAGTTGGCTTGCTCATTTATGGCTTCGAGGCACATTTGGAGAGATAAGTTGAGCTATTTAATTAAAGTCACGTTTTAAATGTTATAATTTAACGTTGACCCCTTAGCCTAGCTTCTTCACTTTAAGTCTTTTTAAAAGATGTTCTTTAAGGGTGGCGCTTCATTAAAGAGAATTAATTATATCTTTTATGAAGTTTATTATAAGCTTAAAGTGGACGCCATTTTCAAGCAAAGATTAAAATGATATTAAAAGACAAGTTGCTTGGAAAAGTGGGACGCCACCTATGGAGGAATTAGGGTTTGACTCAAAAGAGAAGGTTAGGGTTTCGAGATGAGTCAACCAAAAATTATAAAAGGGAGCCTTTGATCATCATTGGAGGATCTTTTGTCTACAGTATTGTTATGCTGCCGGTTTGGCTCTGGAACTGCTTCGAGGAATGAAAGCCTCCTAGCTCGGGCACTGCTTCTTGCTTGCAATACAGCAACTAGTGGTGAAATCATCTAGTTTGTCTGACATAATAGTTTGGAGAAATCTGCAACTTCCCTATTGGATGGGTGTGAGAGTTCATTGAAGGCTATGCGGAGGCTTCATTGGGGATTGCCCAAGTTTGAGAAAGAGGTTGGATCTGTTTAGTGCTATTTCAAGTTTTAAGCTTACTTCTCAGCAAAAGAAATTCTAATATATTGTTGTAACTCTATTTATATGCTGTTGCGCATTGTTAGCAAGATATCATCTTTCATATTGTAAGCTGGCAGTAGTACTGACAGCAATTTAGAGTCTTGCTTTATCAAATTGTAATGCTCATCTTTACTTTCAGCATTTGATATTGTATTTAATTTACCTCCGCCCTATGGTAGCTACTTTCCCACTCTGGGTTAGCAAGCACATTCTGGGTGTTGAGTACTTTCAGCTTTTCAGTATTTCTTTCAAGCATTGTACTTTGTAACACTCCACCATATGGTCGCCCCTCACTCCATACTGGATTGGGTAGCACATACTTGGTGTCGAGTTCCCTTTCAGTTCGTAGTATAGAAGATCCTCTGACCATATGCTCGCCATCATCGGTGCCATTCTTGGTTAGAGTTCCTGCATAAGCAATTTGATTTAGATCCTCTGACCAATGCTCACACCTTGCCCACATCAGGATCCTGGCGTACATTCTAGTTAGAGTTGCTTCAGCACGTTTTGGTTTATCTTCTAACCTTAACGGGTGCATTGATTGAAATTTGTAATTTGAAAAAACGAAAAAAATTTGGCTCGGAATATTTCAGAGTGACAAGAGGTTTTCAAATTATAACTCAACATGTATGTACCATCATAACGACGCATACAAACACTTGAATCACAATCAAAGTTAAGTTTGTAATGTTTTCCAGTTGACCACACAAGGCAAACTTGCCGTCAGCAAGCCGCTAGTGGTATGGATAAAAATGAAGTTGTCTTGATTAACACCACCAATCCACAGCTAACATCTACTTGCATGAAAATGAAAACTACTTTACTTTACGCTACTTGAAGTCGAAGGGATGAAGAAATCTTGCTAGCTACTCATAACAAAGATGAATTCACCATTCAATGAAAGATCTTTTATTACAATAGTTTTTCGCAACAATCTCTTACAAATTTTTCAAAGGAAAACTTTCCTTCTCCTTCAAACTACGCTATGCTAAGATATTACAACTAAAGTATCTCTGCTCTACTCTCTATTCTGATCTCTAAGCTCTACCACTACTAACTTACAAATGAGGGGGGATGCCCCTTTATATAGTTGGCCAAGTCCAATGGACGACTCAGATTACAATCGGCTGGATGGCCCAGATTGTGCCACCTCAGCCCTAAACAAGATTCACCCTAAAAACTGCCACAAAGAAGAGTGGGGGTAATAAATGAGCAATTAATGGCCACCATCTTCAAGAAGATTCCTGTTCATAGACGCATTCACATTGCTTCAATTTCTTGGACCGGTACGGCAGGCACGTTCTCGATCTGACTTCAAGGCTGTAACACCTTTCTCTTGCTCGACAATGATTTTCCTCCTTGATGTTGTTCTTCAACTTCGAAGTACTTGCTTGGGTTTCCATTTTTTTTTTTTTTCCATCCTGAGCTTTGAAAACATTTCTTGTCTTGAACTTAAACATTTCTTCTTTGCCACTTGAGTAGGGCACATACTAGGCCTCAACACTTAGCCATTTCTTGCAACTTTTCTTCCTCAAGCGAAACTCATAACTTTATCTCCCTTCGAAGGTTGTAATATCATCGTACTTCATCACTTCAAGTCATCGTGCTCTGGCCTCCACGTTCATCCTGCAAAACAAGCAAGGAGAAGAGCATCAGAACAATCCACAATATAAATTCCTTACTTACCTGATTTTCATGCTTTAACTTCCACAGTCTGAGTGATCTCCGGATCTGATAGGGTTCACCGTTCTCCTCTAGCCAACTTTGCTTTCTTCATGATTTCTCAACATCTGTAGGTTGGGGCATATAACACCTGTGCATCATATTTCAATGCCTTAGGCAAATTTCATCTTCCTCAAGGGTGCATTTTTTAAAGTGTTAGCTTCAACTGCATCTTCTTCACTTTTCCGGCTGAAGCATTCACTCTGACATTTCATCCAACTCTGGCTCGAGCAAAATGTTTTCATCAAGAATTTGATCAAAAAATTATCTAGGCATCCAACTTCAAATTCATCCGCCAAGGCATTTTTATGTCCACAACACATTTTATTCCTTGCCTTAGAAATTTTCTTAAATTTTCCTTAGGAAATTCATCAATCCTGCACCCATCAAAAATCTTCACCCTGAAGGCTTCGGCTGAAGGCTTCGGCAAAGTGTGAAAGACTTTAAAATACATTCCTCATCGCAGACGTCCAATACCCAGAAGAAAATTCCCTTCAGAAAGCGTCGAATTCATGTGTCTCCAAACAAAGGGGTACATTTAATTTTTTGAATTTTTAACCTTAGAAAAATATTTTGCCAACAATTTTATTCTCATTCTTTATCCCTGGGCTTATTTTCTTGCTTGGCCTTGAAAACCTTATCAACCTCATGAAGTCGGCACATTCTGACGTATCCACTGCCAACTCATCCATGCCTGAACAAATTTCATCATCTTCTCAAGTCTGGGTGTATTTCTCTAGAGGTGAAATTTTGATACTTAGAAAAAAATTTAAAATGTCATCACCAGCTTGGGCGCATTTGAGTTTTTTCCCCTGCCATTAGCAAACACTTAGAATAATTTTCTCACCTCTTCTTTAGCTTGGGCGCATTTTTAGGGTCATACTTCCATTTTAGACACTAAGAAAATTTTCCAAGGCTCCTCCAAGTCAAGGGCGCATTTGACTACGTCTTTAATTTTTTCATCCTTAGAAAAAATTTACACTAACTCACACAAGTCAGGCGCATCTAGGGGGTCCTCCTTTCAATCATGATGCCTTAGATGATTTTTAAGCATCCTTCACAAGGTGGGCACATTTTGATGGGCCTCCTGCCATTTACCAATACTTAGAAAAAATTTCATGCATCTTGTTCCTTAGGGCGCATTTGCTAGGTAGCACTTCCACTTTCCATACTTAAAAACTTTTCCACTTAATCATTTCTTCCTTGGGCGCATTTTACCTTCTCAGCTTCCATTCCTCCTTACTTAGGCAATTTTCTAAGTCATCTCCTTGTTGGGCGCACTTACTTAGTCAAGCTTTCAATTTCATTGCCTTAGAAACATTTCAAAGCTCCCCCCTCTAGCAAGGCGCATATCATACCTTGAGCTTCCAATTTTGAATACTTAGAAAATTTTATCTTCTCCACTCTAGCTTGAGGCGCATATGGAGGCCTCTACCTTCACTTTGACTCTTAGAAAACTTTAAACACCTTTCCTTTGATGGGCGCATTTACCATGGGGAGCCTCAAGTTTTATACACTTAAACTTTTAAATGATGCTCCTCACCAGTCTAGGCGCAAATGAGGGGCTCTGCTTCAAATTACACATGCCTTAGTAAAATTTTAATCACCCTCTTCCAAAGGCGCATATTCATGGGTGAGCCTTCAATTGGGGGCGCATTCTAAAGGCTGAGCTTTCAATTTCTACACCTTAGAGATTTTCAAGGCCTCTTTTCCTTGGGCGCAAATAACCCCTTGTGCTTTCATTTTCAAGCACTTAGAAAATTTTCAATCACTCCCTCCCTCTCAAGGCGCATTTGGAGGGGTCCTCTTCCAACTTTGCAACACTTAGAAGATTTTCAGCCAACTTCAAGTTCAAGGGCGCATTTGAGGGGTCATGGTTCTAGTTTGAGCACTTAGAAAAATTTTGTAGCTTCCTCCTTGCTAAGGGCGCATTTAAGCCTCTCTACCTTCAATTTCAACACTTAGGAACTTTTTATCAACTCTCCTTTACCTTGGGCGCTTTTGAGGTGGGCAACTTCAAATTTCAAAGACTTAGAAAACCCCCTCCTTCAAGTTTGGGCGCATATAGGACCCCTTACTTCCAATTTTTCAAACTTAGAAAATTTTGAAGTCTTCTCCAAAGTTGGGCGCATTTCACCTTCTCTACTCCAAGTTTTTCATACTTAGAAAATTTTCCACACTCCCTTCTCAAGGCTAGGCGCATTTGACATCTTGAGCTTCAAATCTTCATGACTTAGAAAATTTTTTAAGTTCTACATGCAAGTTTAGGCACATTTTGGGGTTGGTACTTCAAGTTTCAACGCCTCAAGAGAATTTTTATGCACTCCCATGTCTTTGGGCGCATTTGGCAAGGCCCACTCCAAATTTTCAACACTTAGAGAATTCTACATGGCTCTTCAAGCTCAACAAGGCGGATTTGAGGTGTCAAGCTTCCAATTTATCAGACTTGGATGGATTTTCAAGCTTTTGCCTGATTCGAAGTAGTTTGTTCACATCTCCATAAGCTTGCCCTAATTTGCTATTTTTAGAAAGTTCTTCAAATTTTGCATTTTAAGCTAATTTTTAGCTCCAGAAGGCTTGATTCTGCTTTGTTTCGAACCTCGGGATGTGGTTAAGCTGCTGGTGCCTGATATCTGCCTTGAACCTGCTATTTTTAGCAACCTACTAAAAATAGCAATTGCTCAAAATAAGTTCAAATTTGGCGTGTTGTTTGCAAGAGGAGTGTTGGTGGTGGCTGGATGTTGCATTTGCATGACTGTCGTGTTCTGCCCTTGAATTTAGGAAACCCTAATTCTTCTGTACAAGCTTGCTAAAAATAGTAAGTATTTCCTTTTTGAACCTCTGCAACTCTGTTCAACTTGAAATTCGCGCCATGGGGTCCTGATCACCTGCTTGACTTGTTAATACTGGCGCCTCGCGTTGACTTGCTATTATTGGCATGTTTCTGGAGGTGGTTTACTATTTATAGTAACTGCTCAGTTTTATGACCTCCACAGCTCTGTTTGACTTGAGATTTGAATGTCGTGATCCTCACCACTTGACTTATCTGTTCACACTGGCACCTGATGCCGACTTTCTATTTATAGCCTGTTTCAGGAACGCCTTACTATAAATAGTAAGTGCTCCGTTTTCCTTCAAATTTTACCAGCGGACTCTTTGGAAGATGTTGATCATGATGGGATACCTCAGTTTTCGGAAATTCTAGCGTCTGACCCCTCATTTTGAGTCCCGAAGCTCGAAACCCTAATTCATCTTGCATGTGTCTCAAATGAGCTCCGATCAATTCCGTTTCTGTTGCATGTCATCGGGCTTGTGATTCTGAAGTGTTGGGCAGCTACCGGAGTGGTACTGCTAAAAATAGTAAGTGGCTGAAAAAGTGATCAACCAACCGTTGGGTGAATTTGCATGTTACACTGCCCGAGAGATCTTGAAAAACCCAGAAAAACCCAGAAAAATCATTAACATGCAAGTATTGGCTAAAAATAGAAAGTTTTTGAAAAGTGACCGACTCCACTTGCATGTTACCTCGTTCCGAAGCTCTCGGAAAACCCAGAAAGATGATACAGACATGCGCTGAGAAAACTTACATGCAAACCCTAATTATAGCCTCTGAAGGCTGAGTACTGAAAGTTGTCGTCTTACTTTGCATGTTACAGCACTGCGAAGGTCTCGGAAAACCCACAAAGAATCTTCAGACATGCATCTGAAAATCCACCATGCAAACCCCAAAATCTGCCTCCGAAGGCAGAATTGCTAAAAATAGCAAGTTGTTCGTTTCTGCTCAAATTTTGCCAGCGATGAGTTCAAAGTGCTCAAAATGTAGTGCAGTTGTCTATACGTGAAAATCTCGAGAAAACAAACCCCAAATTGACACTTACTAAAAATAGAAAGTTGCCAGAATTCAGTGAAAATTCAAAGGGAGCCTGCTGGAAGCATACTGACTGCAACGTGAAGCTCAGACTCCAACTTATTCACTCCATTTGACTTTAAATTGACCAGAAAACTCAAAACTCTAATTCTATAGACTTAGCCAAAATTTCACGTTTAAGCTCACAGACGGGCACATCCCCGGAAAGGCAGACAACAGAAAAGAGAGACAGAGAGAGAGAGAGACAAAACCAAAGCCAAAAAACGAGGAACGGAGCAAAAATTAGGGGGTCCCCATTTTGAATGGGGTGATGTGTGAAAAGCTCACAACATCTGGCATCCCCACGGGAAAGTGTTGAAAAACACTTTAAGAATTGAACCTTGGTTAATCTTTCTCGAACCATCATACAGAAAGGACAATTACTCAGAAGGGGAGAAAAATTCGATATTGGATCAGAACACCTTCATCTAAGACTTTGTGAGTGTGTGCATATTCATTCCATCTCTAAACCATCTTGACTTCCGGAATCGGCCACAACAAGTTATACAAATATCTTAACTTCAAAAGCATCCTAGACATTGCCTCGCTGCCAGTCAGGCGTCCATAGCCCCGGCGAGGTTGTCGCTACAATTCTCACGAATATTGCTCCACTGTCGGCCGGGTGTCCATAGCCCCGGTGGAGTTATTCGCATATTCCCAAAACCAATATTTCATAATATTTTTCTTTTCATTTCTCATTTTCTTTTCTTTTCTGATATTTTCTTTTTAGCACACTTTCTTTTCTTTTGATTCTCTGTCAATTCCTTAATTGGCTGGCAAGCAATGAAGCCTCCAATGGGTTTGAGAATTGTAGTGGCGCTGAAGCAAGACTTAAGATTTTCACCTGCCAAGACCTCTCTCAAAAAACCAAAATGACTCAGAATGGAGATAGGTAAGGTTTTAAAGGTCTTTAGACTCACGTGTTAAGACACAATAATGGGTGAACCTCCCGAGACGAGCTTAATCCTAAACTGGATGATAACAAGAGGAAAACAACCCTAGTTTTCAACATTTGCACAAATTCCAGTGGGAAGACACCAAATGGTGAGGGAAAAACATCATCACCCCCTTTGCCATGGGAAACCCCAAAAATCCTTGCCCATTTCGAACCAAAACCACTTCAATGGACAACTCAAGGGAAGAACGCCGAACCAAAAATCCAAAGGGCAACAAACCAAAACCAAAACGAAACAAACCAAAAGCAAACCTAAATCTAACTACATATTACAAAGTAGGCTCTCGGAGAGAACCTAGGACTGGAAATAATGCTTGAGGAATTGCCAGTTGACTGGCAATGGGATATCCTCCCCTGTTCGTGTCCGTAACTTAAATGCATTATCCCCTCGGGATCTCAGAAGCTTGACAAGGGTCCAACCATGATTTGTCAATCCGTCCGTTCATAACTTTTTGATGTTTAGCCAAACTTTCCAAAGCTTCATCTCTTTTCTCCTCCAAGTGCATTAACTGGGACAATCTAGTTTGAACCCGGTCTTCTCTCTTATTGACTTCTCCACATTCTTGTTTTAAAATGACTTGTTGAATCATCTTTGGGACTTGCTCCAAGGAGATCTTACTCATGGCACTGGTATTCTCTGAATGGAAAGCCTCGTGAATCCTACATGAATTGGGTGACGATAAGCCTTTGGTGGAGGCATTTTCTGTCTCTTGCTTTGCACCTTTCAACACAAAATCTCCAGACATCCTTTCATTCTCATCCCCACTTGAATCATTTTCAATCAACACTTCGGTGGAGGCAGGCATATCCTCTAAAAAAATTTCTCCATTCGAGCTTTGCAACATGAGGACTTCTTTCTTAATGGGCTTATATGAACCCAAATCAGTTTCCACGAACAAAACATCACTATTTTCACCACATTCTGTGATCATTAATCTGAGCCGTGGTGTACTTTCAATTTTTATCTGATTTGGAACTCCTCTCCAAGGCAACCACATGTGGGAGAAGTCAGTCGCGATGTATCCATTTAGCTTTCTGGACCAATCTCTACTCAATAGCATGCCATAACCACCTGGTATATCCACAACTGATATGTCAATGTGACTCTGAATTCTGGGATCCGCTACCAGCTGCATATGGATATTACTTAATTCTCCGACAACTGGAACTTCAGTCTTATCCAGCTGAGTGACCTTCTTGTTGGTCTAGAGCGGAATTATACCCAACGCCTGACATACCTTCAAAGGCATGACATTACTTAATGCACCGGAATCAATCAAACAGTTATGCAATAACTTCCCAAAAAATTCTGACTGAAACAAGGAATGGGGCTGGCTCATCCTTTCCCTGATAAAAGACGACTGGCTTTTTCCTTTCATTTGCTGAGGCATTCTTACTTTCATCTTTCCTATTCAATTGCGATTGATTGTCTCGGACAACCTCTTTTGGATTCTTCTTCTGCTCTTTGAGGACATCAGGTTGAGCTTTCTCCTTAATCTCTGCCTCTGGCTTCTTAGAAGTGTTTAAAGAACCTTGTACCATGCCTACGAAATTTTGAGGTTGTTGCGGAGCCTCCCAAGTGTTAAATGGCACGTAAGGCACCTCTTCTACCACATTCGTGTTCTGCGCTAGACGAGACTGTGTGACAATAGGAGGATTTCTTGGTGCACTGGTTGCTTCTTGGGACGTATTCCTCACAGCAGGCGTTTCATACAAACTTCCCAGAATTGTATCTCTGACCTCTGAAATCTTTATTAGCTCACGTAGGGGGAGACTAACTTTCATCCTTTTGAATTCTTCTAGTACATAAGAGCCAAGTCTTTTCACGTCCTCTCTAGGAAGACTCTCCTTTTGTCTTTGCCCGACTTGATGAACTGGCTGCTGAATAGCTTGTTGTCCTCCTTCGCCTTGTGTTGCATTCTGTCGCTTGTACTCTGGAGAATCTCTTGGTAAACTTGGATTATTGCTTACGTTGGGATGCGGCGGAGTTGTAAAATTATTTGGAGGAACCGATGATGTCAGAGATTCACGTTGTTGGTGGTAATTCCTCTGATATACTTTAGGAGCTTCCCCTCTAGTAGTTTGAAAAGCTCGTACCTCCCTTCTTCCTTCTACCAAGACGCTGTTGTTGAGAGGCGGAAAAACATAATCATCTCTATGAAGAGGCTCTTCTAGTGATGCATACGTGGCGTGAACTTCTAACGGTATTTGAAACTCTGGCATCCCCACGGGACCGTTTGCTGAAGCTGATGGAAATTGGTGATTAACTGGTGGGGGCGTGTAACTCTGAAACTCAGGCGGGAAATTGCAATCTTCTATTATCAATGCCTAATCGTATCTGGGTGCTGGGACTAATTCATATCCTGTAATTGGAGGGTTCTTTGTGGCCTCTGTATTCCGTGCTTCACTCTTGAGAATACCAGCCACAACTTGGAATTCGTGACACTGAAGCTCAAAGTGTTGGTTAGTGTTATGTAACCTACACCATCCTGACGAGGTAGTTTCGGCCATATAAACTCTATCTGCAGGACGGTTTTCAGGAGGTGGCGGATTGTCCAATGGTGACGGGACACCTCCGTTGTTGGGCCCTGTATTCCAGGACCTCTTCTGAAATCCTTGATTGTTATTTCTATACCCATGACTGTTTTCATGACTGTATCCTTGATTGGTATCCTGATGACTTGGAGGATTATTTTGATATCCTCGGTTAGCATCTTGGTGTGCCTAATAATTTCGTTGCATAGTTTGTGTCTGATTATTTTGATTTTTGAGGTAGGTCACCTCAGTTGACAGCCTCTTCACTTGTTCTATTAAATCTTTTATTTCATCTTTCTCTTCTTGAGTTTTCATTGGCGGCACTGTGTTTTGGAGATAAATAGGCTATGTAACTTGCGTCTGGGACAAAGGCATCCCAGGATGGAGAACTAACTGACTTGATGGTGCTTGCACTTGATAAGCTGGCTGTGGAATTGCATTTAGCGCCGGAACTTGTTGATTCCATGTTGAGCCAAGCGTTGGCACTTGATTGTTTGTTGTGACTAGACTAGTATATAGTGAGGGTCCAGTTATATTTTGTCCTAAACCTTGACTTACTTCAACAGCCTTAGCATAAGCTTGATTCATGTTTGCCGGAGTGGGTGAGATTTCACGAACATTACAGTCAAAGGATCAAGCACTGAATAGTAGCTTTCTCGAGCATCAGCAACAACATAAGGAGCACGTAACCTTGTGAGGGCCTTTTGGAACCTATTGTTGAATGCATGGATGGGCTCTTGGTCTTGTCTTCTCACTTCTGCAAATTCACAATAAAGCTCTACAGGGGTGACTGGTATACCAAACTTTCCGATGAAGGCCTCCTTCATCTACTCCCACGATCTTATAGACCCCACTGGTAGGTGAATGAACCAAAAAATTAGCCTCTTCTCCCAAGGAATGTGGAAATAGGCGGCAAGCCACGTCTGCATACCCAATCTGCCTATTGCGTAGGTGATTTTCAAACATCTTGATATGGTCCTCGGCCGTGCGGTTAACATCATTGACAATGAACTTGCTACAAAAAATTTCAGGATTCTTTGGCATGTCATGGTAATCAGGAAACTCTAGTGGAGATGGGTTGGTAACCAACTGTTGGCGTAAAATCTAACACCTCTGGAGTGCAAGTTTGTACGGACAGCTATGTACACTACGCAATGAGTGCTCTTCAAATTAGGAGGGGAAGCTCCCTCATTGTGCTGGAATGCATGGAAAAGAAAAGTAATCTAAGTCCTATCTTTTTGTTCTCAGCTGGAAGAGGCACAAGGTTAAGAAAACCAAGAACGTTGCAGCTAAGGATTTTCTGGTTTCGCAGATCATTAACTACAACTAAGCTAACTACTTTAAATCTATCCAGTTTCCTCAAGAAAACAGAGCATGAGGAAATGGAGCAGGGATGACTATCGGACGATAAACGAGTTTAGATTCTCTACTTGAAGGCAAGGTGGCGCAACTATCATCTCAATCTAAACAAGCTTATTGGGCACAAAACAGATTTAAGAATTTACCAAGACAACCTTATGGAACCCTGTGTGGCATAACACTTGATCGAAATAGTAAAGTCTTCACAAAACAGCCTTTATCATCACAACCTCACGAAACCCTATGTGGCATAACCTTTGACTATAATGATAAAGATTCACAAAACAGATTTATCACCGTAATTTCTCGAAACCCTATGTGGCATAACGATTGATCACAATGGTAAATTAACACAAAACAGATTTATCATCTCAATCTCTCGAAACCCTATGTGGCATAACAATTGACCTCAATGATAAAGATGTTCAAACAGATTTATCTAACTATGGGAGGAATTTACCACGCCAATCTTATGGAACCCTATGTGGCATAACACTTGATCAAAGTAGTAAAGACTTCACAAAACGATTTTATCATCACAATCTCACGAAACCCTATGTGGCATAACACTTGATTGAAATGATAAAAGATTCACAAGACAGAAAGAATCCACCATCACAATTGCATGAAACCCTATGTGGCATAACAATTAATCGTAATAGTGAAGACACATGAACAAATACCAAAAGAGCAATATTGAGGGCAAGGTAGGCGCAGCATATATTTCTCTCTCAAAAGTTATTTACAAATGAGCAAAAGCTCTTATTTATATACATCAAGGTGTAGGTAACCCTAAAATCACCTTGAGTTCACTCTGTTCTTGCAATGCATGCAAGTCATGCCAAACCCTAATGAAGTAAACTATACTTAACTGGAAAACTACCCTCAGTTAGGTACATTTAACCTAAATGGACCATGTGCAAGCATGCACGTCCTTATTTAAAGCAAAGTTAACTGGACACTACCTTCAGTTAACTGGAAACCCTAACCCTAACTCCTGTGTTGATAATTCCAAGGACGAGATAAGCATGTGTTAAGCAAGTAAGACTAAGTCGAAGTTAAGCTGCTTGTGACTCAACCCTTGAAATTAACTGCAGTTCCAACGGCATCACTCCACGTCATCTCGGTCAAACACTTCAACCAAGAACTCATCAATCTCTCTGTCTTCCGTCACTCTGATGCTGTCCAAAACAATAATCTGTCTCTTCAATTCTCTATCACTCTCCTTGATTGTATTTATGCATTCTCTGACATCTTCAGCCGCTTTCTTGAATCTAGCTGAAATCACTGAAATGTGATCCAAAATCTCCATCAAGATATCTCAAACATGCTTTTGAAACTCAGTTTGTACAACCTCGAGATCAGCGTAGGTACCATTTTCACGAAGATAATGGCACAAGATCTGAGTGACTTTGGCGGCTCCGTAAATGGAGTAATCTCTGTTCCTTTTGCAACTTAACACTTCATTGTCAGCTGCTCTGATGAAAACCTAAATTAAGACCGATTTGGTCTTGAATTCAGTCTAGTTGAACCGCCTTCTGAAAAACTTGCCTGTTGACTGTGAACACGGCTATGTTTTGACAACTTTCTCCAGAAAACTAAAATGGCTCCTGGTGAGGCTAAAAATACCCTGTCGGAGGATAATTTTCACCAAAAATTATGAGACATGGGTTTTGTCCGGAAAATGACTCCAAGACAACCCACAACGTCAGAATTGTGAAAAAACGCCGTTTAACTTGACATGCAAAGACTTTTCAGTCGAGAACTCCAGGGGTTTTTAGAGCTTTCCGGGGCAATTTTTCTTGAGAAAATCTGGAACATGGGTTTTGTGCACAATGGAATTCTGAACAAACCCAGATGATGCGATTTTCAAAAAGATGTGATTTTGGCCCACATGCAAAGAAATTCTCGGAAAAAAGCACAGAGCTTCAAAATGAAGACTACGGGGCGATTTTCTCGAAAAAATCTAAGACGTGGGTTTTGCTGCAAATGCTGAAATATGCGAACCCAGGTGATCAGATTCTGAATATGTGTTGAACTTCTTTGACATGCGAAGAAAGTACCTAAGGTGAGAAATAGAAGAAATAAGACAGAAGATAGAAATTTTTGCTTGTCTGCTTCTGAAAAATCTGCCAATCTCCTCTCTGGAACTTGATAAAACCTGCATGCAAAGTGAAAATAAAGTCTAAAATCGCCTTCCTCTGAACAATCTGAACTCGTTGGTATGAAGAACTCTGAATTCGGACACCTGTAGTACCTTTAGCTTGCTGGTCGCTCAAAAAGAATATGAACTTCAGAGCAAAAGATGATGAAATAATGAACGCCATTGCTGAAATATATAGATTTTCATCTTTGAAATTCGCACAAGGCAAAGAATTCATGGAAATGGCGCTTGGCTTCAAATTGGACCCCATTTCTAGTTAACTGAAACATAAATATGCTAAATAAATAGCCATGCATTAGGGTTTGCCTTTCAAGTCTTCAGTTAACAACTTCATGCGGTTTTGACTTTAGTTAACAACCTATGTTAAGTTCGCCATCTTCAAACTTGTTTTAGATTCACAAAATTGAACTTAAGGCGTCCCTTTTGATAACTAAAGTTGGCATTAAGGAATTCGCCATTTTCATGCAATGAATATTCTAAAAATAGCGACCCTTTTCAATCTTCAGTTGACCTTCAAGAAGTGCGCCAACTTCACTCTTATGCTTCAATTTATTTCTAAAAATAACAACCCTTTCGGAACTAAAGTTGCCATTCCTTGAAAAGTGCGTAACTTCACAAATTAATGCTTCATCATTAAAACACTAAATATGGCGACCCTTTTGATAAGTTTAGTTAACACTCAAATTCGCCATACTTCACAAATTTATGCTTCACCATTAAATTCGTCCCTTTTAGAACTTCAGTTGACACTCAATGAAGCGCCATCTTCACACAAACTTCACAATTTTGACCAAATTCGCCATGCATGTGAACTTCAGTTGACATTCAGTGATAATCTTTAGTTAAATGAACATGCAAACTAGTTAACTCGACATGCGAACTGAAAGATCACTCCACATGCCAATATACGAACTGAAGATGACAACCCAGAAAACGTTTAGTCTAACTGCAGTCAAAACTCCAGTTAAGGCGTCCATTCAACTCTCTTTCGAAAATCCAACTTTGAACTCTCAAGCGAATTCCAGACTTAGCCAAATTTCATGAAAATTTAAGTTAAAACCTCTGCCAGGACCTCTGTTCATCCTCTGACACTGGTTGACTGACTTCTCCGATTAGCTGGCTGATAGGTGCACTGCAGGATGAAGTAAAAACTGATCAAAAGATATCTTGAGACTACCGACCATAAAACTGACATCTAAAGGCTCAAAAATCCAAGCGCCTTTTTCAAAAGCTGCGCTTTTCCTCAGACTTAGTCAAATTTTGACTTCTGCATTTCGTACGAAGGGAAAAATAAATCCTTCATAATTTCTGATTAACTTTCAGGACTGGATCACAGGTTCACCGCGAAGCTGACCTCATTCTGCACGACAGCTGCAAAGGCACACTTTTCCAGAAAACATCATTTGAGGGGTGAAAAACAAGGGCGCCTTTTTGAAAAGTTGCTCTTTTTCTCAGACTTAGCCAATTCTCACTTTCGTCTCGTTTTGTGCTATATCTTCCGCAACTTGCTTGAAACAGGTCCATTTGACAAACTTGATAGCTCATCGCGAAGTTGACGTGATGCCGGACAAATGTCTGCTGGAGGTGACAAACCCTAAAAACAAGATCTGGGCCCCTAAAAGATAGGGCGCCCATTTGAAAATGTGCTCCTTTCTCCAGAGATAGAAAATTTTGATGTTTTTCGTTTAGATTTTCGTTTTTCTTAAATTCCTTCAGTAACATACTGACATGACACTGACACCAACTCCATATTCGAAAAGTCCAAAAACGACCTTCTGACATCACTTTAACAAGATTAAGACTCAATTAAGCAAAATGCCTTAGTGAAGCAAAATTTTTGGTTTTGGGTACAACACCAACCACGTAGCACCATTTGGAGCGGGTTGACCTCCTGGTTGAGCCATTGCTTGAACTGGTTGTCGCCTCTGATAAACAATAACTTGGGTTGGTTGTTGTTGAGGTGTAGTAGCCTTAACTGGTTGTTGCTGCTGAATGAACACCGGTGTAGTAACTTGAACTGGTCTTGGTTGAGCAAACCTTGAAGCACTTGGTGGAGTTCTGAACAAACTTGAAATTTCTTCTCCACTTGTTTCTCCTCTACTTGACTGAACCTCTTCACTTGATGGAATTCCTTCACTTAACTTAACTCCTTCGCTTGAATGAACTTCTTTCTTCTTCCTCGCTCGAGTAGGTAGCTCTAACTCCACAGACTCTTTGAATGAACTAGGAGCGGATCTCAATATTCTTTTCAACTTGTCTGGCGAAAACGAACTGATATGATCCAGGATGTAGCTGCTTCTTCTATTAGCGGCGTGCGGGATTGTTCAATCCTGAGAGAACACCATCTTGACTTATGATCATTTTCTCCAATGGAACCTTTTGTACTTCAAACCCTTTCTACTTCAAAATAACTGTGTTGTAGCTGTTAGTAGGCCCTCCTTCTAGCGCCAATTATGTTGATGTGTTTTTCGTGACCGCACCAACACAGAATAGAGTATCCGTTGCGAAACTCTATTCTGTGTTGGTGCGGTCATGAAAAACACATCAACACATACCCAATTCAATCAGCAAAATACTTGTTTTGAGTTCTGAAAAGATCTTCAATATAGCAGCTCTTCTGGAGTACTGATTGCTATCAGTCTCATCAAGGTCTTGAAAACTTTCCACTATCATATTTAATATGGTCTTCATAGTTTTGTCATCATAGGGCAATTGGGGAATTACAATTCTTATTATCTCCATGAAATAGGAAGAAATCAGCAGCTTGGTTTCCTCATCAGGATGCCCCAACCAATAGGGTTGATTCAAAGTATTCACTACAGGAGTTAGTGCCAACTCCATTTTCTCTTAAGGTGATGGCTTCACATGTCTCAAGCATTGTTCTAACAAATGAAGAATGTTCTCTTCATTTTCTCTTGACTGAAATTCTTTACCAAGTCTCTTTCCAGCGGTAAAAGAGTCTCTGCCAACTTCATCTCTTCTTCATTAGCCATGCCTAACTGCCAACTTTTGGATACCACAAGGCGCTGAACTAGAATATGTTCTGACTTTCAATGTACTACCAGAGATCTCTGTCACTCATCTGCCTAAACATGAAGCACTGATCCACAGGATGGCAGGATCTTCTGTTCTGATACCACTGAAATATGCCCCTTAATTTTTTCCTTGATTTTCAATATCAATTACAATTGCAACACGCACCCGTTAAGGTTACCTCCAAAACCAAAACGATGCGAAAGGTAACTCTAACTAAGAATGCGCCCTAAAACCACTGAAGAAAGAGGGGCGAGCATATGGTCAGAGGATCCCTAGGATCTAAATAACTCAACAACTGAAATTGATTTACAACTGAAAGTAAATGATAAGACTCAACGCCAAGAATGTGCACACAAGATCCTTTTGAAGGCGAGGTGCTAACATATGGTGGAGTACTTATTACAAACTGAAATGAACTGAGGCGGATAACCAGCCATGGGAATTTCCACGCTACCACTTGTACAGTGGGGGGAAAACATTACAATGCAAAACTAATTCATCCGCTGCGGCGGGCATCCACTTAACAGTGGGGATTCTCCACGTTTCAGTGGATACAATGAGATACAAATTTATTCTCCACACTGGCGGTAAACCATCCAGGGGTTACAAATATGAGAGATTAATATATAAAATTTGCAACAAACTAAAGGACTGGAACAGTACTACTGTAGTGCCCCTCCATTCTCATAGTGGATGTACAGGAAGTTTGGCTTTGGAACTTGGAGATGAAAGTAAAATAATAGAGATATTTAAAGGTATGTGCTAATGATGTTAAACAATTGATATTGTATATCATGAATTTATGGACTAAGTAAAAAGGTTAGGAAATGATTTATTAGATGTGTTTAAGGATATATTTATCATGATGTGTGTGTTTTGACATGACCATTACTATGATGTATGTTATGGACATATTGATGTGATGAAAGTGTTTTGTTACCTTTGGATTTTTCACTTGATTCTAATATATTATCATTGTATTGTCATATTATTATGATTTTGATTATGGTTATTTTTATTATTATAAAATATACTGATTTGTGTTCAAGTTTTGTGGTTGCAAGATGGGGCATGAACTTCTATTAGTGTTTTGGTGAGTATGATGCATATTTTTATGTTATTGTTATTATGCAGAGATTTACTTGGATAATTGAGTGATACAGTAGTATGTTTGTTAGGATAAGTGGAAAGGGCGGCATCGTACCATTGGACGTATGAGAGACATACGGGAATGAGATACGATTGCTAGAGTTTCTTTCTTAGTGCTTCGGCTATTATGCACATGTGCTCTAATTTGTATGTTTAAATGAACAGGTACTAAACTACGTCTCTACCTAAATTAGTAGGTCTGAGTGTGCCTCTAATCCCAATGGTGGTTGAGGAGATAACATCTAGGCCCAAATTATAACCTAACCCTAGCCATTGTTCTCAATTAGAGACAATTGATAAAGAATGTGTTAACTTTTTCGGGTTGTCATGAGACAATGTCCGATCTTCTTTACCCTATGTTTGGAGTGTTGCATTTATTCGATTGTTTCTATTGTGATATGTGACTGTTTGATTTTGTTGTCTAACCTTAGTTTTGTATCTCAACCTGTTGGTGTTAAACCCCGTAGTTAGTTGTGAAGTTATGATTGTGATTAGTGTTATTTATCTTTTGATGTGAATGTTGCCCTTTCATGTGAAGTTATTTTATGATTTATATTTTACCTTAGTTTGTGAATTATTTAAGTGAAGTTATATATTGAATCTATCATATTTATTGTTATGATTTTTATTAATGTGTTTGAGATGTGATATAATATTATCCATAAGTGACATTTATTTATGTTATGTTTACTATTTTCATGTTATAAATCCCTTCATATTTGTGAGATCTTGCATTGAAGCTTCTATATTTGTACGATCAATTATGTCAGGGATGTGCATTGTTGGTGTTGATTATGAATTACTGAACTACAGTGTGTTATTATGTTATAATATTGTGAGATTGATGTAATATACTTTATTGTAGTGTTGTGGTTTAATGATAAGCTTTTAGTTTTCTATCCATTTGTGTTGTGTTTGGGGTCTATAGAAGTACCTAGAAACATTTGTGAAGTTATTGTAATTTTCGGTTGATTCTTATTTTGATAGTTTTCTTGGGATGTTTAGTGTCAGCCATTTGTTATTTCTATTCTGTTGTTTGCTTGTTTGTGGGGCCTAGTGTTGTCTCCTAACACGGAGGGAGTGGGTCTCAGGGTTCCACGTGGTAGGGTGGTATTTCCGAACCATCCATTGGGATTTAGGTGGTGCAATTCGTGCGCAATGTGAAGAGTCTTTCCTTTTGCTTCATTCTATAGTTGAATTTTTGTGTAGGTGATATTTTCATAAAAAGACTATTTTTAGTGTATCTTATACATATGTACCTCTTAGATTAATGAATCGTGTTCATGATAGCATTCTTGTATAGGAAAAGTGAGTGAATTGATACAATCTTGTTTATACACATTTTTACTATTGTTTAGTATGTAATAGAGAGGTTTAATGTAGAAATATTGTATTTATAATGTATGAGTTTAATTAAGTAGTAGATATGATATATCTTTATGTACTTATTTTATAACATTGATTAACAATAGATTTGTATTGGCATAGTGTTAGATGTGGTTGAAAATAATTTCGATATGTTAACATATATAATTTGATGTATGAGATTAATTTATATTCAAGTGTTAATAAAATATGGTCATAGTGTATCAAATATGTTTTAGACTTAATTAGTGTAGGTGTTTCTTAGTAGCGACGTTAGGGGACCATGGTGGATAGGTGTGCAAATGGGTTATGTTCAATATTATTTTTAGGTTATAATGTGATTATAATATCATGTTGATGTAATAATGTTATTCATATTAATTGGTTGAGTTGCATTAGTTAGTGTTACTTTAGTTTATTTAAAAAAAATAATAAAAGAAAAAAAAAAATTGGCTTGATGTTGATGGCCTTTTGTATTAATCCACTTGGTCCCTTAGCAGGGCGTTACATCTGGTATCAGAGCCAGTGTTGCAGCACTGGGATCTTTGGTTAATGTTATTGCCCATGCCTTGTTATAGTAACTTTTTTATGCATGTGCTGATAAATGTTTGATGTCTGACTAAAAATTCGTAGGGACCCTTGTGTTAGATACTTTGTTTTAATCTATACATTTAGTTGAGACGTTAGATAGAGGATTATACACTTTGTGTATTCTCTTGTTGGATGTGATTTGTTATATGTTGTAGCTATTATTTTTTTCTTGTGTGACCTTGTTTCATTTCTATGACTTTTAGTTCTTTAAAAGTGTAAATTTAATCTTGGGATGTATTGGTGTGTTTAGATTAATTAGTTAATAAGTTGGCATATAAATTATCCTTATTTGACTAAATGTGCATTATGATAAGGTGTTATTTGGTGTAATTAGGTTTCTTATGTGGTTTTATGCTAGTACTTAAGAGTGTATGTTATGTAATTAATAGGGAAGTTCTGACCTGAGTATGTCATCTATTCGTGTGTTTTTCTATGTTTTGTAGGAGTGTTTACACCTATATGATGTTAAGTGCATTTTCATAATGTTAAGAATATATTGCATGTAAAATAGTTCTTAGAATAGATTAAGGAAAATATGTAGGTACTTTATAAATGAATTATTATTGATATTTTGTGATTGCTATAATACATGTTGAGTGATGTAATGGAATTTTAACTTTGTTTTTAGCTATGTTTATAAATGGAAAACTTGTCTATGAGTGGTACTTAAAATTTGGGTAGAAGGTATGATTTATTTTTTCTTTGTATAGATGCTTTGTTTGGAAATGTTGCATTTGCAAATTACTTGCATTGAATTAAGTTATCTTGTTTCTTCTTCATCCTAACCCGCATACAATTAATATAAAAAAAAGGGTATTAGACAACATTATAATAGAAAATCATTTAGGTCTTAAACTTGTATGCTTAAACCTTGACTATGAATCAAAGAAATAATGTTTGAATTTACTTGAGTGGTGGACTATATATTCTCTTGAAATTGTACTCCTTATTTATGATTAATGCATAAAAGATAAATTATGAATGAGACTGAGTGTAGTTGTTAGGTATTTAATCTATGTATTTTGAAATAAATTTATGTGAATAAATTTGCATTATATGATATGATATGTTTTTTTTTATTATTGGAAATGACTACTTTTGTGGAATAAATAAGATGCTAGTGCATTGAACTAAGTTTGTATTTTGGGAAATTATGAGGATTGTATTAGTATTTGTAATACCCCATTGTTTCTTATACTATTTACTACTATTGTCTGCTTTATATGTTAGTGTGATACTGAATTGTGATGGTGACTGATTCATCGTTTTGGTGTGTGTGGTTGTGTAGTTTAATTGATTGCTTCAATTGATATTTTTATTGTGATTTATGATACTCTATATGTAGGGTTTGGATTATTTTATTAGGTAATGCTTTCTCTCTAATGTTTTAAATGTCGATGTGATAATCGTATGGTGATCATGTGATTTGAATTCTGTGTTACTTTATAATGCAATGGTTTAGTAATTAGTTATGATGCAGTAGTTAATTAGAATATTATCTTATGATCAATTTGTTAGAAATGTTAGTTGTTATGGATATTGTAATTGTTAGAATAGATTAGGTGAGAGGACAGTGTAGCATCACTCGTTCACGAATGCCCTGCTACACTGCAATTCCTTCTCACAGTAGGATGTTGATTATATATTTATATATACATGTGCTACTTGACGTTTGCTTGGATGTAGGATTGCAGGATTAAGTCTCGATTCCACCTGCTTCGGCAGGACAGGGCGAGCAATAAACTAGCCCAACGGGTAAAAATGTTGAAAAAGGGAGTAGGTTTGGAAGCGTCCCCGTCCCAAGTCCGTCGTCTGTTGTGAGTCATATTATGACTGTAGTTTTCGTTCTCGTTGTTTGTGTAGTTTGTTTTGTTGAGGTATTCAGTTGATTTATAGTTCATGTTTATTTAATTAACCTTATTTTTATAGGATAATGGATTAAAGTTGTTTAGTTGGTTGATTTAATTGTGTGTTAGTTGAATATTAAATTTAAATATATTATAAATTAAAAAGGTGATTTAATTTATTTAAAAGAGTAAATAATTATTTTTAATTAATAATGTTGACAATAATTAAATTAAATAATTATTGTTGAAGATAATTAAATAATAACTTTTATTAATATTAATTTAGCATAGATAATATCTGGTTTAAATAAATTATTTTAAATAAAAACTGTAGATAAATTTGTGCTTTTAAAAGCTAAAAAGGACCAATAGGAAGGGGGCTTTTTGTGAAAAGAAAGCAGATGTGCTTTATGGAGTTTTATTTTGATTTATTATTTTGTTTCAAGAGAGGATTATGCACACACACAGAACCTCTACTCTGTTGTTTTGTGGATCTGGGAAAGGAAAGATAAAAATAAAAAGAAAAGAATTTTGTTTGTGGAAAAACTGGGGGAGAAAATAACTGTATGAAGATAGATAGATTCGAGGAGGAGCTGCAGGAGGAATTCGAAAGGAGCTTTCAGAAGGGATACTTCTTCAGACAAAGGACTCCAGGTATTCTCCTTTTAAGTTATTAATATTTCATTATTCTGTAACAATTTTGGTTGCTAGGGTTTTGAAATTTGATCGAATAAAGATTTGTGATTCGAAAACTTGCTCAGATTAAAACCCTTGTATCTTCTGTTGAAAACCTTAGTGAATCTTTTTGATATCTCTTCAATATAATTTAGTTGTGAAACTTAGTGTTTGAAAAATAAATCATTTAGGTTGAGGTTGGATTTATTTGTCAGAGCTATATTAATTTTATTGAAAATCTGTGATCTTATGATTGTTTGAATATCTGGGTAAATATATGTTGATATACACCCTGTATATATTATATATATATATAAAAAAAGAGAGGGATTAAATATATACACAAATTATTATTTTATCTGAATCATCAGAATGGATATATGTATGAATTTTATGCATTTGTGTAAATTTGTTTATATAAATATTAGATAATATATATTTAATTGATGTTATGTTCTGTTAAAGTTTCTCTGTACTTTCGTACGAAATTGGGATTTAATATAAAATAAATAAATAAATTATTTTATTATAAATGCGTAGGAGCGAAATTTAGTTTAATTAAAATTCGTATTCTTTTGTAATATATGAAAATTTACAGTTATAAAAAAAATATTATAAAAAAAATATATATATAAATTTAAATTTTTTGGGGGTGGGGGTCGGCCGAGGCCGTACCACCCACGGCCCCTCTGTGGCGCTGCGGCCACCACAGGGTGGTACGCACTGCGTACCACTGCCTGCGGGGGCCGTAGCCACCACAGGGTGGTGGTACCACAGCTGTGGTGGCCGCGGCCACCACAGACTGTGGTACGTGGTACCACAGTTCTGTGGGCGGCCGTAGCCACCACAGTGTGGTACTGTAACATATAAAAAAAAAAGGTAATTCGATTTTGTTTATTTTATTTTTTTTGTTATTATTAATAGTTGTCAATATCATTTAATATAATTCGATTTTTGGTTTACAAAATAATTTTTTTTTATAGTTGATTTTTATTAACTCGATTTTGTTATATAATATAACTTTATATATATAATATATAAAAATATATATATATATATATATATTTGTATATTTATATATATTTTTATAATATTTTCTTGAATAATATTTTATAAACTGTATAATATGTGTTTTGATAAAATGTTTTTTTATAAAAATGTTTTAATTGTAGAATATTTACAATAATTTAATTTTAAAATATAGGTGTGTATATATATATTTTTTATACAAGGTAGATGTCATTATTTTAGTGAATTTAAAATATTTATTTTGTTAAGTATGTATACATATAATTTCGTGTGTGTAATGCTGGAAAAATATAGTATAAATTAAGATTATATTAGTGTAATTGTAAAAATTAGAAATAAACTACGTGTTAGTTAACTGAGTGTTTTCGAGAAGTTGATTTATTTAATTGGGGAAAATTGTTGGTTATTTAAATGAGTTTTAGGGTACTGATTATGTATTGTTTTCTCGAGATCATGCACTTTATTTAATTTGATTTTCTTTAATTTGGGTTTAGCTCTTGTAGAAAACCTAGAATTAACTTATTCAGTTACAGGAGTCTAAGTTGTGTTTAGGACTTCCAGAGGCGGGGATATTGTTATTTGTGTTCGATCTTGTATTTTGATGTTGCCCTTATGTATTGGCTTCGGATGTGGTATTGATGTATACTTGGCTCGTGTCGTTTATGAATGTCATACATGTGATTTTGGGCGAGAGGGTTGTGCCTCGCGATTGAGCCATTGTTGGTTCGGTTTTCCTTGTTGATATAATCCTGTGAGTTGGATATTTTGTGCTAGAGTGTCTAGAGAGAGTGGCTCTAGTGGGGGCCGGCGCACAAAGGGGCTGTCAGGGTAACCCACGTAGAGTTAGTTTAATCAGTGATAACTTAAGTAATAAACCACGGGTGGGGATTAAACACTAATAAGATAATTGTGAAGCCTCGTCCACCTGTTAGTGCTATCATAGACTAAAGGGGACTGAGAAGGCCGTGGTTGGCAAGGTCATTACCTTGTCCTCACGAAAGGTCAATGGCTCCGCATGAGTAACCCTATGGAGCGGCACCTTGAGATAGGTTGTCAGGAGAACCATAGATGGAAGCGGCACCTTAACTTGGTTGTCTGGAGAATCCATGTAGAGATGGAGGCGGCACCTTGTAATAGGTTGTCTGGAGAATCCATGTGAAACCATGCGATGACACTCTACTCTAACATTCTGTTTATGTTGATTTACTGAAGTCCTCTGGAAGTGATTTATTGTTTTGTCCTTGGTCATTGTTGGAAGTAGTATTTGATGTTATGTCTTGAGTTCCAGTGATGTTGTGAGTGTGGCTGGTTGTTATGTTCATCAGTGGTTTGTGTTGTGCCTTTAGATTTGGCGTTGTTGAGTATTTAGTGGTCTTTGATGTTAAGTTGTTTTCTTGGAGTTAGTCTTTGCTGTTGTTAGATGTACTTGGTCGGGGACCCTTCCTTGTCTACTCTCAGCACGGGGGTGGTTGGGTGGAACGTGCTTCGCACCCCGTTGGGTTTCCCCTTCTATTGCAGGTGTATCTTTATTGCAGGACTTTTGGAAGATGTTGATGATCCAGTTATTCTTGTGTACCAGATAGTTGTATATACTTCAGTTGTAATGTATTTAATGTAATCATTGATGTATTGTCTCCCACATGTGTTGGGATGACCTTGTTGTAATTGGTATATGTAGTTATTGAGGTGTACCTTCAGTTAGTTGTATTTTATTATTATTTGGGATGTAATGTATATTCGAGCCATGTTTTGATTCAAGAGCGATCACTTGTAATAGTTGGATATGTTATGTTGTAGCTATCGAAATATGTAACACTCTATATCTTTATCATCACATGTGTTATCATATGTACTTATGTCATGAATGTAGTTATTGTTTAATGGATATCTTAAATGATGAAATGAGAATGAATGGATATATGTAACTGTTTATTTATGGTTTAATTTATTATCGTGTTATGGGTTAGAATAGTCATGTCACTTCGTGTACCCCATTGGAACAAGTTGTGCCTCTTAATATAATGTTATGTTGTAATACTTAAGTATGTTATTATATTCTTTTAAAAAAAAAATTGTTCCGTTGTTTTAGTTCCTTTGGGGTTCGCACGGCGGGGCGTGACAGCTTGGTATCAGAGCCCAAGTTTAAACACTGGGCGCTCTGGGATAATGTGGACCCATTAAGTTGTTAGTTGCGTAGGTAATACTCCAGGCATTATGAGCCATGGCGTTGACCTAGGTGCTTTGTTCGTTAGTTTATGTTTTCCTTTTTGGGTTGATCTGACTTGGCTACCCAGAAGTTGTTGTTACGTGGTGTAGGTCCAATGGACGCAGGAAACTAGTGGAAGGGATAGGACCCTCGGTGTAGTGTACAATGCACCGATATCCTTCCTACTGGAAGAATGCATTATGGACAGTTGTGTTGTGTGTGAATTTTGTGTGTTGTGTGTGGTGGATGACAACCAGCTTTGTTGTTATGTCCACCCTTGTATGTCTTCTTGTGCTTTACCTCATTGTGCAAGCGATTGTCCTGATTGACCCTATGTGTTTTGGAGTTGCTTTTGCGTGTTATATGGTATGGAATTATGGAATATGGTAATAGGAATATAATGAATATGTGGTTAGTTATAGAGATTGTGGCGTGTTCTCTCTGTGGTTGTTGTATGCTTAATCTTATCTATTTTATAAATATATATATATAGTTACTGGCTTCCAGGAGTAAGCCATATCCTAGGGGGGGAGGATGTAATACCCCCATGTTTTCTAATACTAATTGCTACTATTGATTTCTCTTGTGTGTAGCGTGATACTGATTTGTATTGGTGACTGATTCATCATTTTGGTGTGTGTGGTTGTGTAGTTTAATTGATAGCTACAATTGATATTTTATTATGATTTATGATACTCTATATGTAGGGTTTGGATTATTTTATTAGGTAATGCTTTCTCTCTAATGTTTTAAATGTCGATGTGATAATCGTATGGTGATCATGTGATTTGAATTCTGTGTTACTTTATAATGCAATGGTTTAGTAATTAGTTATGATGCAGTAGTTAATTAGAATATTATCTTATGATCAATTTGTTAGAAATGTTAGTTGTTATGGATATTGTAATTGTTAGAATAGATTAGGTGAGAGGACAGTGTAGCATCACTCGTTCACGAATGCCCTGCTACACTGCAATTCCTTCTCACAGTAGGATGTTGATTATATATTTATATATACATGTGCTACTTGACGTTTGCTTGGATGTAGGATTGCAGGATTAAGTCTCGATTCCACCTGCTTCGGCAGGACAGGGCGAGCAATAAACTAGCCCAACGGGTAAAAATGTTGAAAAAGGGAGTAGGTTTGGAAGCGTCCCCGTCCCAAGTCCGTCGTCTGTTGTGAGTCATATTATGACTGTAGTTTTCGTTCTCGTTGTTTGTGTAGTTTGTTTTGTTGAGGTATTCAGTTGATTTATAGTTCATGTTTATTTAATTAACCTTATTTTTATAGGATAATGGATTAAAGTTGTTTAGTTGGTTGATTTAATTGTGTGTTAGTTGAATATTAAATTTAAATATATTATAAATTAAAAAGGTGATTTAATTTATTTAAAAGAGTAAATAATTATTTTTAATTAATAATGTTGACAATAATTAAATTAAATAATTATTGTTGAAAATAATTAAATAATAACTTTTATTAATATTAATTTAGCATAGATAATATCTGGTTTAAATAAATTATTTTAAATAAAAACTGTAGATAAATTTGTGCTTTTAAAAGCTAAAAAGGACCAATAGGAAGGGGGCTTTTTGTGAAAAGAAAGCAGATGTGCTTTATGGAGTTTTATTTTGATTTATTATTTTGTTTCAAGAGAGATTATGCACACACACAGAACCTCGACTCTGTTGTTTTTGTGGATCTGGGAAAGGAAAGATAAAAATAAAAGAAAAGAATTTTGTTTGTGGAAAAACTAGGGGAGAAAATAACTGTTTTGAAGATAGATAGATTCGAGGAGGAGCTGCAGGAGGAATTCGAAAGGAGCTTTCAGAAGGGATACTTCTTCAGACAAAGGACTCCAGGTATTCTCCTTTTAAGTTATTAATATTTCATTGTTCTGTAACAATTTTGGTTGCTAGGTTTTTGAAATTTGATCGAATAAAGATTTGTGATTCGAAAACTTGCTCAGATTAAAACCCTTGTATCTTCTGTTGAAAACCTTAGTAAATCTTTTTGATATCCCTTCAATATAATTTAGTTGTGAAACTTAGTGTTTGAAAAATAAATCATTTAGGTTGAGGTTGGATTTATTTGTTAGAGCTATATTAATTTTATTGAAAATCTGTGATCTTATGATTGTTTGAATATCTGGGTAAATATATGTTGATATACACACTGTATATATTATATATATATATAAAAAAAAGGGATTAAATATGTACACAAATTATTATTTTATCTGAATCATCAGAATGGATATATGTATGAATTTTATGCATCTGTGTAAATTTGTTTATATAAATATTAGATAATATATATTTAATTGATGTTATGTTATGTTAAAGTTTCTCTGTACTTTCGTACGAAATTGGGATTTAATATAAAATAAATAAATAAATTATTTTATTATAAATGCGTAGGAGCGAAATTTAGTTTAATTAAAATTCGTATTCTTTTGTAATATATGAAAATTTATAGTTATAAAGAAAATATTATAAAAAATATATATATAAATTTAAATTTTTTGGGGGTGGGGGTCGGCCGAGGCCGTACCACCCACGGCCCCTCTGTGGCGCTGCGGCCACCACAGGGTGGTACGCACTGCGTACCACTGCCTGCGGGGGCCGTAGGTAGGGTGGTGGTACCACAGCTGTGGCGGCCGCGGTCACCACAGACTGTGGTACGGGGTACCACAGCTCTGTGGGCGGCCGTAGCCACCACAGTGTGGTACCGTAACATATAAAAAAAAGGTAATTCGATTTTGTTTATTTTTTTGTTATTATTAACAGTTGTCATATCATTTAATATAATTCGATTTTTGATTTACAAAATAAAATTTTTTATAGTTGATTTTTATTAACTCGATTTTGTTATATAATATAACTTTATATATATATATAATATATAAAAATATATATATATATATATTTGTATATTTATATATATTTTTATAATATTTTCTTGAATAATATTTTATAAACTGTATAATATGTGTTTTGATAAAATGTTTTTTTTATAAAAATGTTTTAATTGTAGAATATTTACAATAATTTAATTTTAAAATATAGGTGTGTATATATATTTTTTTTTATACAAGGTAGATGTCATTATTTTAGTGAATTTAAAATATTTATTTTGTTAAGTATGTATACATATAATTTCGTGTGTGTAATGCTGGAAAAATATAGTATAAATTAAGATTATATTAGTGTAATTGTAAAAATTAGAAATAAACTACGTGTTAGTTAACTGAGTGTTTTCGAGAAGTTGATTTATTTAATTGGGGAAAATTGTTGGTTATTTAAATGAGTTTTAGGGTACTGATTATGTATTGTTTTCGCGAGATCATGCACTTTATTTAATTTGATTTTCTTTAATTTGGGGTTTAGCTCTTGTAGAAAACCTAGAATTAACTTATTCAGTTACAGGAGTCTAAGTTGTGTTTAGGACTTCCAGAGGCGGGGATATTGTTATTTGTGTTCGATCTTGTATTTTGATGTTGCCCTTATGTATTGGCTTCGGATGTGGTATTGATGTATACTTGGCTCGTGTCGTTTATGAATGTCATACATGTGATTTTGGGCGAGAGGGTTGTGCCTCGCGATTGAGCCATTGTTGGTTCGGTTTTCCTTGTTGATATAATCATGTGAGTTGGATATTTTGTGCTAGAGTGTCTAGAGAGAGTGGCTCTAGTGGGGGCCGGCGCACAAAGGGGCTGTCAGGGTAACCCACGTAGAGTTAGTTTAATCAGTGATAACTTAAGTAATAAACCACGGGTGGGGATTAAACACTAATAAGATAATTCCGAAGCCTCGTCCACCTATTAGTGCTATCATAGACTAAAGGGGACTGAGAAGGCCGTGGTTGGCAAGGTCATTACCTTGTCCTCACGAAAGGTCAATGACTCCGCATGAGTAACCCTATGGAGCGGCACCTTGAGATAGGTTGTCAGGAGAACCATAGATGGAAGCGGCACCTTAACTTGGTTGTCTGGAGAATCCATGTAGAGATGGAGGCGGCACCTTGTAATAGGTTGTCTGGAGAATCCATGTGAAACCATGCGATGACACTCTACTCTAACATTCTGTTTATGTTGATTTACTGAAGTCCTCTGGAAGTGATTTATTGTTTTGTCCTTGGTCATTGTTGGAAGTAGTATTTGATGTTATGTCTTGAGTTCCAGTGATGTTGTGAGTGTGGCTGGTTGTTATGTTCATCAGTGGTTTGTGTTGTGCCTTTAGATTTGGCGTTGTTGAGTATTTAGTGGTCTTTGATGTTAAGTTGTTTTCTTGGAGTTAGTCTTTGCTGTTGTTAGATGTACTTGGTCGGGGACCCTTCCTTGTCTACTCTCAGCACGGGGGTGGTTGGGTGGAACGTGCTTCGCACCCCGTTGGGTTTCCCCTTCTATTACAGGTGTATCTTTATTGCAGGACTTTTGGAAGATGTTGATGATCCAGTTATTCTTGTGTACCAGATAGTTGTATATACTTCAGTTGTAATGTATTTAATGTAATCATTGATGTATTGTCTCCCACATGTGTTGGGATGACCTTGTTGTAATTGGTATATGTAGTTATTGAGGTGTACCTTCAGTTAGTTGTATTTTATTATTATTTGGGATGTAATGTATATTCGAGCCATGTTTTGATTCAAGAGCGATCACTTGTAATAGTTGGATATGTTATGTTGTAGCTATCGAAATATGTAACACTCTATATCTTTATCATCACATGTGTTATCATATGTACTTATGTCATGAATGTAGTTATTGTTTAATGGATATCTTAAATGATGAAATGAGAATGAATGGATATATGTAACTATTTAATTATTGTTATCTTATTATCATGTTATGGGTTAGAATAGTCATGTCACTTCGTGCACCCCATTGGAACAAGTTGTGCCTCTTAATATAATGTTATGTTGTAATACTTAAGTATGTTATTATATTCTTTTAAAAAAAAAATTGTTCCGTAGTTTTAGTTCCTTTGGGGTTCGCACGGCGGGGCGTGACAGTATTTGAACATCTTGTTTATTATGTATAGCTGAAACCTATGATATAATGTCCTTTCTTACTTCTGTATAAATAGAAAAGATTTATCCATTGAATGTTTTGTATGTTGGATTGTTATGTGGGGGTAACATGTGAAACAATTAAGTTTAGGTATCAGATATGGATGTTTGAGTAGGCATAATCACTATGCAAAGGTTTAGTGTTACTAGTATTGGCCTGAGATAAAGTTTGAGAGAATGTGGGATTGTGTTTTGAAAAACAAATATGTGATGTCCTTTTGTTCTGTGAAAATTTGAATAACTTGTGTATAACTAGTTGAACTTCGGATACACGAATAATGGTGTGGAAGTATTAATGATTCTTAGATGCATTTAAAAATTCATGCTACTTATGTAAAATTCTTAGTGTGGAGGAAAAAATAAATAAATCAGTTTGCATATGCATATGTTATAAGGATAAAATGTTATGTCGAATGAATAAAAGTGAATGAGAACTTGTTTAGTGGAGTTGATAAGTGATCATGATAATCTTGACATTAACATATCAGCATCATGTGATATATGGAAAAGAGTAGAGTGAAAGAAAAGATGATAAAGGGTTATTGACATATGTAATGATATGAATCACATGGATTATGGAAGTAAATGTTCTCATGGAATTGTGTATGTAATTTTATCCCTTGTAAATGTGAGAAACCAGTAACTGTGCATTGGTTGAGTGTTGTGAATACCCCGTACTTGCTTTGTGTGCCCATGGGATGGTGATACTGTGTACCCATCCATGGAGAAAATTGTGTATTTGTTGGTGTGGGATTAACCATACCTTTATGTGTTCATGTATGTTTGTTACCTGATTGAGGGCCAACCCACGTGTGGTTGAAATTTATATATGAGTAGCCAAAAGATAGTTTCACAGATTCTTTTCTTTTGGTTCTCCAGTCCCTCAATCCGTGAAGGGGTAGTAGCAGCCACAAAGTTCCTTGGGCGGAGTGTGCAGCGTACGCATAATGCGACGCAGAGCAGTCTTAGCTCAACCGATCCCGAGGCAACGTACTCACTACTTCCCCTTATGATGGATCAAGGTACTTGATCCATATGTGTGAGCCTAATCCCCACAGTTTTGAGTATAGCAGCATTGGTTTGTTAGTATTTGTCTGGCCGTCCATAGGGACGTTGAGCTGACATTAGCGAGTCAACCTCGTCTGTATGAGAGGTGAAGCTCGAGTAGCCCCATATTGATATACTTATATATGTATTATATATACCGTATTCGCACATGTTCCGACATGATGCAATGTATACGATGCCACACCCCACTGATGTTCCGACATAGTGCTGGTGATGATGTCGTGTTGCTGATGGTAGCGAGCTGGGCTCGAGGACACGATGCCACGTGCATAGACACGTGAAGGTGCACTATGAGATTGTGTTATGATAGCCTACTTGTGTGATGAGTGTAATGGGGCCTCACACACTTGTAGAGGGAATACTCATGTTTGCTTTCGACATTGTTTGGGTCGGTTAGCATATGGGTATGTCCTAGCCATGTATACCTCTGGCTACGGCGAGTACCTGCGTGTGCCTTCTCCACGAGGTATCACTATGCGGGGTGTGTCTAGCACGTGCCTATTTCCGTGGAGCCACGGACACACTGCCATGCAGCATACGACAAGTGTGTGCCTTCTCCGGCTGGTGTATGACCATGCCGCACTGAGATGCGATGCGGGATGGGGGCCGAGGTGCACATCCCATACGGATAGCCAAGGAGTGCGAGGGCCACTTGGCTAGTCCATGCCGCGTGACGACGCGAAGCGGGGTGTAGCCGAGGGGTACACTCTGGGACATGTGGATGGCGTGCTCACTCTGCACCACATGGGGCTATTGTATAGCCAGACGTTGTTCCCTCCTTCCTCGTTTGGTGGCTAGTATCTAGTCACGCAGTGTTGTATAGTGCAATTTCTAAGATTGTGAACTTTTCTTTATAATTATTGATGAGTTTCTAGTGATTGTGAAGGCTGATACCTTGTTTATATTTGATTGTGATGGTTTAGCCACACCTTGTGATCTTATTTGCTTGTAGCCCTTGTGGTTACATTTGATTTAGTGTTGAAATTGTGCACATTAATTCTTTTTATTGTTGAAATTGAATTTTTATTTTCTTTTATTTATGACTTTGGTGGCTAAACTAATTTATCCTTATTATTTTCGATGTCGGCCATTTGTCGTATTGTGATTCCTCTCCAAGGATGTATGAGGCAAACTTGGTGAGTGTATACGAGGAAGTAGACACAGGGAACCTTGAGGATGGGGGTATGTGAGGCTGTTACACAGCTAGGACCCACTACCCACCTATGTGTGATGACTATCTCTTGGAGGCTACCCACCTTATACAACAAGAGGTAGGTCATTGTAGTCTTGTATGGATGGTCTCACCATGTGAGTGTGGCCTAACACCATCAAACTACTGAGTGTGAGGCATGGATTATGTGAGATGGATATTGGCTCTTGGCTCATGGATTATGTATCATGGATTAGTATGCTGCTTTCCGGTGTCCAGATGGACCCTTATGTAGCCTTGTGATGTGCTTTTTTCGGTGATGTGATTGTGTATGTATGTGTTAGATGTATATTTCTTATGTGTTGTTGCTTATTGATGTAAAAGAGGGATAACCATGCTATGTTAAATGTAAATGTATTGTCAATCTATGGTATTAAATGGAGTGGATGTTATTGAAATCATAAATTGTAATTGAAAATAAGTTTCTAAAACATGAGACAATGTGTATTTCTGAATAAAAATAAATAAAAATTTGTGCATTCCTTACATAAGATTATGGAGATTTTTATAATTAGGAATGGAAAAAGGAGTAATTGGAGTGCTTGCTATATTTGTTAGTATAAAACAAGTATCATACTATAAGAGATGCAAGGATTTCTAATTAAATGTAAATAGAAAAATATTACTTTCTAATGTGTAGTTAGATAGTGATTTTGATCAAAGATATTCGGAAAGAGGATGTACATCAAATATAGAATAGAAGTTTTTGGTACTAATGTCTTATGTTTCCACCCTAGTCTGTAACTTCCAGGAGTAAGTCAAGTTTTAGGGGGGAGGATGCAGTGCCCCTCCATTCTCATAGTGGATGTACAGGAAGTTTGGTTTTGGAACTTGGAGATGAAAGTAAAATAATAGAGATATTTAAAGGTATGTGCTAATGATGTTAAACAATTGATATTGTATATCATGAATTTATGGACTAAGTAAAAAAGTTAGGAAATGATTTATTAGATGTGTTTAAGGATATATTTATTATGATGTGTGTGTTTAGACATGACCATTACTACGATGTATGTTATTGACATATTGATGTGATGAAAGTGTTTTGTTACCTTTGGATTTTTCACTTGATTCTAATATATTATCATTGTATTGTCATATTATTATGATTTTGATTATGGTTATTTTTATTATTATAAAATATACCGATTTGTGTTCAAGTTTTGTGGTTGCAAGATGGGGCATGAACTTCTATTAGTGTTTTGGTGAGTATGATGCATATTTTTATGTTATTGTTATTATGCAGAGATTTATTTGGATAATTGAGTGATACAGTAGTATGTTTGTTAGGATAAGTGGAAAGGGCGGCATCGTACCATTGGACGTATAAGAGACATACGGGATTGAGATACGATTGCTAGAGTTTCTTTCTTAGTGCTTCGGCTATTATGCACATGTGCTCTAATTTGTATGTTTAAGTGAACAGGTACTAGACTACGTCTCTACCTAAATTAGTAGGTCTGAGCGTGCCTCTAATCCCAATGGTGGTTGAGGAGATAACATCTAGACCCAAATTATAACCTAACCCTAGCCATTGTTCTCAATTAGAGACAATTGATAAAGAATGTGTTAACTTTTTCGGGTTGTCATGAGACAATGTCCGATCTTCTTTACCCTATGTTTGGAGTGTTGCATTTATTCGATTGTTTCTATTGTGATATGTGACTGTTTGATTTTGTTGTCTAACCTTAGTTTTGGATTCCAACCTATTGGTGTTAAACCCCATAGTTAGTTGTGTTGTTATAATTGTGATTAGTGTTATTTATCTTTCGATGTGAATGTTGCCCTTTCATGTGAAGTTATTTTATGATTTATATTTTACCTTAGTTTGTGAATTATTTAAGTGAAGTTATATATTGAATCTACCATATTTATTGTTATGATTTTTATTAATGTGTTTGAGATGTGATATAATATTTATCCATAAGTGACATTTATTTATGTTATGTTTTATTATATTATTATTTTGAGGAATAATTATTTAATTATTGTTTATTATTATCATTATTTGATATTTGGTTATTGTTTATTGAGTAATATTTGTCTTACTTTTGTTTAGATGTAATTTTTGTATTATTAGACTCTTGATTTATTTTATTAAAATGGTCATTAGAAATTTATGTTTTATGGAGTCTTTATGTAGTTTTAATGATTTAAAATATTTTCTATGTGATAGTTTTATGGGTGAGAGGTATTTTTATTTTATAAAATTATATTTTTTGAGTCCAGAACCCACCCTAATTACTCCATTATGAAAAGTGACGAAAATGGAAGTTGAAAGGGGGGCTGAGAGGTTGTCTTTTGGGGGGGAAGTGTTCTCTTTATTCTGGGAGGAGATAAAGGGTTTCTATGCTGTTGGGTTATTCGATTTTTGGCATGCATGTTGGATTTGGATTGGGATTCTTTTTGGGGAGAGATTTTTTTATGATTGCAAAGAGGAAGGAGCAATGAAAAATTTGTGGCAATTTGAGGGTTTTGAAAGTTGAAAACTTTGGAGTTGAGCATCAAATTTCTGTCATTCCCAAGCGTTGGATCCAGGTTGGATTTTTAGATCTTGTGTTAAAATTTTCTTTCGTATGCATGAATGATTTGATTGATTTCTTTCTTTTGATTTTTGATTTTTAGGTTATAATGTGATTATAATATCATGTTGATGTAATAATGTTATTCATATTAATTGGTTGAGTTGCATTAGTTAGTGTTACTTTAGTTTTTTTAAAAAAATTAATAAAAGAAAAAAAAATTGGCTTGATGTTGATGGCTTTTTGTGTTAATCCACTTGGTCCCTTAGCAGGGCGTTACAACTACTGTTTACAGTCTTACAATGCAAAACATTTGCAAGTAATGAGTGCACAAATACAATGATTTTACAATGAAATCTGCTCCTAACCTCTACAATGTTTTTCCACTATATCTCCGATTACAAACATGAGAAAGAACTTGAATGAAATATTGCAAAAAGCTGGAATAACCAGGTCTGTTATAGATAACCAGCAAAAGAAATGTTCAGACCAGCAAGTAACTTCACAAGTTGTTCAAATCTTCAACCCAAACAAACTCCTAATTCCTCTAAAATGAATGCACATATGACTAGGATCCAAGACACCCAAGAATTAGTGCAAAACTAAGGCAAAGTTAAGTCTGATATGAAACACCAACAATTCTAATTGCAGACCAGCAAACTGTAATCTTAGAAACAACAATAAAACTCACTTCAAAATGCAGCTATCTCTTTCAAAACTTCAAAAACACACTCCAAACTGTACTTACAGCACTCCATAGTCAAGGCAACCAGCTACAAGCCTAATTTTAATCAAAACACAGCCACTATTGGAGAGCACGAATCCCAAAGCAAGTTGCTGGAGGAAGTACGGCCTCTCTAGAAAATCAAACACTTCACAATAAAATCTGATATTTTGCAGAAAGGGTCGCCCTTGGCACAGAATTGATAAGCATCAATACCCACAATGAGATTTAAATCACACAAAGACTTGCAAGTGAAAATCTACTTCAGCCATTTAATAACCAGCAAGTGCAAAACTGAAAACTATCACCAATTTCACCACGACGAAGCCCTGTATGTACTTCTGAATGAAGCACACTCCCAATTGACCATCTAGGGTGCCATAGTTTCAGGCCCGAAGAATGGTGTGAATACTAAGCTCCCCCTTAGCCGGGTTCTGAAATCAATTCAGCAACATAACTTTACAATATTTTCCAAAGATGAGAAATGAATGAGGAATGGCCTGCTTTTATAGAATTGAAGGTGACTATTGGCTCTTCAGCTTCTATCTTTTTTTAAACCTCCAAAAGAGACACCCATTTCACTTTTGAAATATTTTAACTTTTTAAAACATTAAATTCACCTTTCTAGGCATCCAAGACTTGAGGAGAAATATTTACTTTATAAATATTTAACTAATCTCTCAATGAGACATCCACCCTCAAAGGCCACCTTTTAAAACAACTTTAAGTCATTAGTACTAGGCCAAGGGGGCCAATAAGAAATTATAACATTAATGACTTAGAATAAATCATTTTACCCAAAATGAGCCTCAAAATGCTGAAAGTCAAATATGCTCCAAACTGCACTGCTCGAAATGGAAACTAGGCTGACTGCTGATGCTACTGCCCAAGATGGCACTGCCAGAAATAGAACTTACTAAAAATAGTAAATTCTAAAAAGTTGCCCAATGCCTTTGCAAAACATACCACTGCGAAGCTCTCTGAAAACCCTGAAAACTCCACTAGACATGCATCCAAAATTCTAATATACAAGCCATCAGAAATGCATCATAACCCCTATAAAATAGGAAACCCTAATTTTACTTCCGACGAGCCTACGGGCTTCCAAAAATAGGCTATCAGTCACTGAAGAGCGTATAGCTAAAATGGGGACATTACACTAAGAGATAATGTGCCTAGGTCTGATGCAAAGTTGTCCTTCTCTAATGCAAGTTGTGGTCCCCAAACCAAGAAACCAAGCCAAGAAATGTAGCGCACAGGTATGAGATAAAAAAGCTGAAAACGATTTCTCCTTGTGCTCCAAAACTGTGAATGCAATGTACTCGATGGTGAATACTGAATATATCCACCTCTCAACATGGGAATGGGGCCATCTCCAAACCCTGAATGTCAAGGGATCATCACCTTGATCAGACTAAAAGTAATCTCCAACCAAGAGACAAGCTCAATGTCAAAACCAAACTTAATTCATGTATGCTCAAATGACTCACAATGCCTCCCTTTTAAAGCATTTCTCTAGCTGCCCTAGCCAAGGCCGACCTCAAGGAATGATATTTTATTTCTTTTTATTTTATTATTTTTTATTCTCACATGAGACAAGTCGGCCCACTTAATTTTTATAAAATTGATTTGGCATTGCAAGTGCGAAATAAAACAATAATAAATATTTTATTTTATTTTTCATTATAAATATTTCCCTTTTTCCTCCATTAGCAAAATTCATCAAAATGTATTTCTCCTGGCCAAAAATCATTCTCTTACCAGGAAGACAAGCACATAGGAATGGTGAATGAGCTAGCTCTCATCGCCAAGCTATCACTCCGAGAATGGGGACATTACAATCCTCCCTTCCCGGGATTGCTTGTCCTCAAGCAATTGCAAATTAGGATGTCGGAGTATCTGCTCTCCTTCCCATGTAGCATCCTCCAATGGCAAGTCTCTCCATGCTCAATTAGAATTCACTAGAATCCAAGTCACTAGAATTCAACCATTACTGTGGTCAATTGGGGTAATAGGCAGCAAAGGCCATCTCCAGTGGATACCTTCTATAATAACTCGAGTTGGACATTCAAGACCCTCCACAACTAACAATGGAAGAGTCGGAACTCCTCACACTAATACACACATATATCAATGGAGCAATCAAAACTCTCCATGAATGACAAATCAGAACTCCTTGCACTAATACACACATAATTCAACAACATAGTTAGAACCCTCCATGAGTGAAAATAGCAACAAAGTTGAAACTCTTAGCACAAATATACATATACCCTCATCAAGCATGCATGTGTCTCAAATAATTTCCAACTACCATAACATCTCCAAGATTCTAGTACACATAACTTGCCAAAACCAAGTTACAATGCCAAGAGCAACTACCAAGAGATGGTATCAAAGCTAATATCATTTACTAGAAAACAAGAGTCCACACAGATACTAGAAATGCATGTCATCAATAAGTGCCAAAATACCTATATAATGACAAAACCCACTCTCAACTAGCATAAAATGAATAAAAGGCAAGATAGATTTGCACCATGAACCAACCATGTGGTTCTAATTTATGGGAAGGCCAATAAGTGAATATAATATCCATGGAGAATTCTAATGGAGATATCATCTCTACCAACACCTAATTACATTAGCTTCGCCTCAAACTAGAGCAGGAACCAAGTGATGGGGAGAATGTCAAAACATTACCAATAAAGAACATATAAGTATGGAGGAGATTTAAAAATACCTATCCAAAATTACAACTTGACATTTATACAATTGCACATTTCAAACTCCATGTTCATACCAACTCCAAAAAATGCAGCCCTTACCAAAATGCAAAAACAAAAACTAACAAGGAGTGTGACTTGTTGGAAATATTGTCATTGATGTCAAAGGAAAATTACAGCCACAATGATTTAATTATTGTCATGTGCTAATAGGAAGGGCTGACTGACCATGATTCAATTTTTGGAAACATTTATTATATTTTAATTTAAAATTTTGCATGAGAAAGGGCTGGCCGACCCCCAAGTTGTGGTGCCCATATTTGGGGACAAATCATCCCAATTTAAAATTAAAAAAATGAAGGGACACCCCTCTTTGAAAGGGGACGACTTTCCTGGAAAAATCACCCCTCTCCATGAAGAGGCATGATGAGATATAAAAAGGAGAATGGATGTTGGCGTGTTGAAAGTGAGTGTGTGTGAGGAAAATGTGATATCATTCTAATGCAAGCAGATTTTTGAAGGAAAGTGAAATGTTCATCATCCATTGAAGAAGCAACATCCAAAAAGTGAAACTTTGTTTATTTGGAGGTCAGTGCCTCCTAAAAGAAAAAATTGGTGTCTCTTGCTAAGTTGGTGCTTAGTAGTGGGGATTGGTGTCTCCAGTGGGTTGGTGCCTACAAATTTTGTAAGAGGATTTTATTCTGTGGCTAGATTTGGACAGTAGATCCAAGCAATCTTTCTTTGTGGTTTTTTCCCGAAAGGGTTTCCATGTAAATCTTATGTTCTTAATTGTTATATCATGCATGATTGATATTACTGTGGTTGTTAAATTTTAAAATAAGCAAAAGATTAACTTATACTGATTCACCCCCTCCCCTCTCAATATAATTGTGTGCTCATCACAACAAAGTCATACGTTACATCCACAATGTCCCTTTCTCAAGATGGATACCTGATACCACATGCTCAAGATAGGTTCACAATGTTCATTTTGTGGGGTGTTCACATAACATTTAAACACATTCTTCTACACTAGATCACAAAATGAAACTTAAATACCCAAGGCCCACTTACAATTACAACATCACATAAAGTACATAATTCTTTTCATTAACTAATTGGATAAATTTCTCAAGAAGCTTTCACATTCAAACATTTGCAAGTATTCACAAGAACAATATAACTTTTCTAACATGTGAGGCAATTTGAACCTTTTATTTTCCAAAATTTACTTAATCCCATCACCCAACATCAAGTTGGTCATTTTAGAACACAATTAATTGAGTAAATACACTACATAAGCCATTCATCATTGTAACTCATCGAACAATGAATTATTAAGAGGGAAGATGAATCTAGTGATCTAAAACACCACCAAAGGTTAATATATTACTCTGTTGTAGGGTCTTATTTGCATGTTAACAACTCAATCACACCATGAACCAATAACAGAACCACAAGTGCTGAACACTTTAATCATTAAGCATTACATTTATACTACCATTCTTAAGGAACTTTCATATACATCATAACATCATATAACATTTTTAAACATGACATTTATACCAATACAACATTTCCTTATTCAATTGAAATCCTTCATCATATTAGTTTCACTCACATTAAATATCATCATAATTCATCAAAAGGAGTATAAGAAAGCATGGATCAAGCAAGAATTATGGCAATTCTCCAAATCTAACCTTTCATTATTATCCTTAAACATCATAGGATGAACAATATGGAGGAGAGATAAGATACAATGAGGATTAATCTATCAATAAAGAACCACTCTTTAACATAATTATATTCTAAGTACAATCAACAACCATACGCACTAACTTCACACATGCACAAGCAAAAGTCAAAAACCTAGTAGAAATTCCAAAGCTGTAATATCCCATTTAATTTTATTTTTTAATTATATCAAACCCTAGCTCACCATCATAATAGTTTGAACAATTAAACATAAATATGAAATCGACCCAAAAATTGTAGTTTAATAGTTTATTCTCTAATCAAATATAATGTTTAGAATACAATTCAGAAAAACCAAATTAATCCCTCGTAATGGCTGTTGTCTTGCAGCAATCTATTACTTGCTGAAAATGTTTTTTTCTGTTTTTGGAAAGCTTCAAAATATATCTGATATATGCCCTTAGAATGTCATGACCATCAGCTAGTTGAAAGGATATTTCAATTCAAATTGAAATTAATCAAATTTGCATAGTGGTGATCTCTGTGTAAAATCACTCTAAGGAATTGTGGGTTTTTTCCTCCAATTCCAGACCTAGAGAGGTTTTGCCCTCAAATTAATTGAACTGTAGTTCCATGCTCCACAAGGAGTAGAAATCAAATCATAATTATTTTTCTCAATGATGCTAATTTTCCTTGCTTGTCTCTCTTAAAATACCATTTTCCTCCAATGGGCATAACTTTTCACATGCCCCTAGATATTATTAAAAATAAACTTTTATTATAATATCATTTAATAATGTAAAGTAACCCTTCCATGATTTCATTTGAAGGACTTCTCAGCCTACAAAGGCTTTTGGGACAGCAGTAATAGGCTGCGATCCAGCTTAAGTGTTAATCCTTCATAAATGTATGGCAATTATAGGAACCGATACAATACTTTAATACAGAAATAATATCAACAGAAATATGTGACAATTTCTATGAATTCCTAGGAAGGAAGACCTCTCTTAGAGTCAATAGGAAAGCTCTCAAGGCCCATCACTATGAACCTCATTAATGGCTTCTTTTCAATGTACATCAATCTATTTTCTTCCTTCTTTCTTGTGGAGTTTATCTATTTCAGATCATTAATTTAGATTAAGAAAAATCAAAACCCACTCCCTTAGAGCAAAATTCCCAAGACCCACAGGAAATGATGGGCATTGTGTTACTCTAGGTTTAATTTGAAGAAGATTTAATTTGAAGAAGGGACATTAAAAAAGATCTCAGCATTGCAACCTAGGCTCTAATATCATACAAGAATGGAAAAGTTATGAGCATGATGTATATGCTTTCCAAGTTTAGGCTTGGCTAAGATAGGGTTAGTAATAGACCCATAATAAACATCCTCAGCAATGCAAAAGAAAATGTACATATATAGAATAAAGAAATAGTGATGTATGCCAATTGGCCACAATGATCAAGGTATTCACCACCCTTATAACTCGAAAAATTATAATCTGGTATATCATCTTGTAGAAAGATTACACCATCCCTTTGTTAAGCATTTTATCTTATAATGGTATATACAATGATGACCAAAACTATGCTTTGCAAAAGATTTCTAGGATTTCTCAATAGAATATGGACATAATAGATGGTGCAATTGCATTCACGTCAATCATGCTGCTCAACACTTCTAATGGATACCCTATTTTATCATGAACAAAAGCATGATGCTATTGATTACCAAGTGAACCAAGGACTTATGTCTAGCTACCCATTATATTTTAATATGTATTAATATAAAAGTATTAGTAATTACAGTGATAAGGTAGCATACCTGGGAATTTTTCGAATCGTGATGTTCCGGATGCATACTTCCTTTGTAAGATCTAGTGCCAACAAGTTCTTTACCTAAGATTTTTTAATGGAGACATGATATTAAATACATTAAAATAAACAAATCAATAATTAATCACAAATGTTTTTTAAATAACACTAAACCAAAGAAAAGAGCATGTCCTCCTGCAAGAGTAAATGATTACACAAAATGGGTGGTAGTTTGAGGTACCAGGATGCAAAATTGAAAATCATACATGGAAAATGCATAAATCTTTGGTGGAGAAGATAGGACTATATAGTTTGAGAACTTATTAATTCCTATCATTGAGCAGTAGCCCATAAAAACAACTTAACTTAATTCTCTAGAGTAATAAATAAATATTACATTCCATGAAAGCTAAGAGCTGAAAAATATTTTGAACTGTTTCTACAGATGTAGTTACTCAATATGCATAGATGTGACAAGATTTATCTAAACACAAGATTTTCAATTTAGGAAATTAAAATTTACGTCAAAGGGAGCCAAAAATTTTAGTCATTGTATATGAAAGTGATACATACATTTGGTGCTAAGTAAACTTTACCAGAAAATTCAATTTTGTAATACTTAAGAAATATATCATTAGGGATTATCACCATCATAAACAATAGCTTGTCTGACAAGTTAGTTTTTGGAAACTAAAATTTAGAAGGGAAAATGTCCAAGCTATACCAAATTGTTCCACCTGTATCATCCTTTGCTAAAAATAACTTATATTACCTAGGCAAATATCTAGTTTGAATTATATCTTATTATTTTTCCTTTGCCTTGCAACCAAAATCTATAATGAATTCTCAATATAGAATTCCATCATGAAATGAAAGTATGCAAATAGAGGTCTAGAACTGATCTTATTGTACTTCAGTAAATGTCTTCCCTAACAACTTTACTAATTATATCTTCCGTGGGTAGAAGTCAAGCAGCCTAGGTATCTGTTGGTGTACGTTTTATCATTCACCGAACACACAGAATAAAATGTCCAAAGACACTCTATCCTCTCTTGAAAAACCACCGCGTATGCTAAGATTGCGAGAAGATCATATGGTGATTCCAAGGTTTCTTTTGTCAGGTCTTGACATGTGGATAAGCTCAATGGGCGTTGTGATTTGCTGGTAATACACAAGGGAACTTACGTTAAAGAAATTTTCACAAGTTCGGGACTTAGGCAGATTTATCATCAAAGGCTCTCTTCAATAGGACTTTCAATTTGGATCTCAAAAAAAATGGCAAAAAGGATAAAGGTTTAGGGGATCTATTCTATGCCTAAGAATTTAAGAGACAGTAAAGATTCGGTGAAAGGTATAACCGCACTTTGTTTCGCCTCCCTTGGACAACTTACGCAAAGTGGGTGCAATCTTCAAGGGGTGTGATAATAATTTTCAAACCTCGAATGAGGCTGAAGTTAAGCTTCCACAATTATAAGCTCAGGCTAACTTTACGCATTGAATGCAAATCATCCATTCGAAGAAAGTATGAGCAATATTTCACCATTGAATCTACACGATCAATCTCTCATTCACTTAACCAATATTCAAAAGCAAATTCTACTTAATTTAATTCTAACTCTAATCTATGGCAGAAGAAGATATGCAACCTTGCTTACTACTTGATAATAAAAGTTATTCAAAGCAAATCATGCATAAGAGCTTTTATTATCGGAAATAGTCTCAATGCAACAATTTCATATACTGTCTCCACACAAATGAAAGTGAGAGATCACCAGTTTAAATAGAGTTTCAAAAATCAAATGAAGGGCCGAGATTAAAACAATATCGATGGCCAAGATTATTACAACTCAACCCTAATTAGGGTTGCCCAAAATAACATCAATTATCAATCAGTAAACAATCAGTAACAGGCAGTGAAGTGGCAGTTGGAGCTATCATCAAGGAGAGGCGTCCCTATCTGCTTCGTCAGCATTACGCTCGATGAATCTGGACACGACCACGACAACCTCCTCCATCGTGACGGGAGGCAGCATACTAATCCGGAATTTCAGTCCATCCAAGTCCTCAGCACATTTGGCGAATGTGCTTGTCCAATCCGCCTCCTGCTTGAAAAAATCATTCCAGATGGCCAAAAGACTTGCCATTTTCGCGAAGTCCTGTCTCAGAATTGGTCCAGTAGCTGAGAAGAAAACCTCCTGAACCTTATGTTTCAACCTCTCCAGCTACATGTCGTTTTCCCGGACAATCTCACGGTCAAACACCTCTGCAGCTGTCATCTAAATTTTCTCTTGGATTTCTTCAACTTGCTCTTCAACTGTAATGTCCCCAATTTAGCCCTACACTCTTTGTTTGGATTTAGCCTATTTCCGGAAACTCGTAGGCTAAAGCTGAAATGAAAATTAGGGTTTCCACTTTCAGAGGAGGTTTTGAGGTCTTGCATGCGAGAGTTTCTAACGCATGTCTGGTGAAGCTTTCTGGGTTTTTGGAGAACTTCGCAATGAGGTAACATGCATGACAGGATATTGACTTGCGTTCTCAGCTGCTTTTTGGAGGCTTGCATGTTGGAGTTTCCCAATTTGGCTTCTAGATTCCTTCTGGGTTTTCAAAGAGCTTCGCGATGGTGTGGCATGCAACTGAATCAGATGACTTTTCCGGACTTACTATTTTTAGTAAGTTGCGACAACTACTCAAAATGCGGAGAAAATGAGTTTGGAACAACTTACTATTTTTAGCAGTATGCTATTTTTAGTAAGTACTATTTTTGGCAGTGCTATTTTTAGCAGCAGTTCAACAGTTTAGTGCAATGGCTATTTCTGGCAGGTCAGCTTGAGCAGTGGTCTCCAACATTTGAGGTGATTATTTTGGCAAGTTTGATATTTGATGAAAAAATAATGTTTTAAGTGAAAAATATTTGGCTAAGGCATGGAGGACGATTTGGAGAGATAAGTGATTTTTATAATGTTTATTAATTAAACATTTTGGAGGCCTTATTTGATGAATTACTATTTAAGTGAAATATGTGCTAAGGCAAAAGGGGACGCCTAGCTTGGAGACATTTGAGTTTAATTAAATATTTCACTTAAATCTTTTAGTGAAATATTTGCATTTTATTAAATTATATTTCCACATATGGGTTGGAAATGAAATGCAAATGAAATTTGGAGAAAAGGTGAAAAGTGAATTTCATTTAGGCACCCTAATTGGAGGGAAAAGAAGATTTGAATTTGGAGACAGAAAAGTTATAAATAAGAGACTTGGCCTTCAATTGGATTATCTATTGTTGCTTATCATATTGTTATGCTGCTGAAATACTTTCAGAGCTTGCTTCGAGGAATGCATACCTCCTAGTTCTTTCTCTTGGTTTCGTGCTTGAAAGATAGCACCTAGCTGAGTTTTCAGAGACTGCTTCTCATCCAGACTAGCAGACAGAGCATCAAGGTTGAAGATTTTAGAGATTTGTCAGTTTTGCATTTGCTGGTTAGGGTTTTGCTGAAATAGAAATCTGCTCATAAGTCCATGCACGATTTTTTGGTGGTTCTGGGTATTGGCCCTATTCTTTAGTCTACCTTGTGCGCCCCTCCTTGCAAGTTTTCAGATTTTTTAGAGGTGTCTCAGATTTTATCTTGCTAGTAGAACATTTCTGGAGGTCGTACCTTCTTTGAGGTTGCATTGGAAAGCGTGCATAAATAAATCACTGCTATTTGGATGAGTTTCTTGGCTTGGTCTTGGTCGCTCAACTCCTAGCTCTCATTTGCATTCAGTTCCACATCATTTGGAGGTGTTTTGACGAAGTTATGAGCATTTTGGTGATTCTAGGGCTTGCTGGTATGAATTTTCTGATTGCTGCAATTTTATATCAGACCTGATATTTTAGTCCCTTTTGCTATATTTCATATGTTGGATAGCTTGTACTTGTTTGGAGTTTATTTCCTAACATTTTGGAGATCATTGGTTATCTATATCTCATTGTATTTGTAGATTGTTCATCATATTGTAACACTGAATCAGTAGTATTGATCAGCTCTTTTACTTTCTGCACTTTACATTTTGTATCCCCACTTTAGTGGAAGAGGATGGCTATGCTGCCTAGTTTACTTTCAATTTAATCACTTTCATTCCCACAATTGTGGATGAGACTGGCCCTTGTTCAGTCTACATTGTATTTGCTTTCTGTTTCTCCGCCATATGATAGCACCTTTTCCACTTCGGGTTAGGAATGCACATGTTTGGCGTTGAGATTATTTTACTTGCATAGCATCATTGTTAATAGAATCTCCGCCATATGGTAGCTTCTTACCCTGCTTGGGTCGGAAAGCACATTCTTGGTGTTGAGGCTCTTTCCTTCAGTTGCTGGTTTTGATTTGAGCTAACCCTAATGGGTACTTTGGTGCTGTTGTGATCATCTCAAAGTTTGAAAAAATTGGTTCGTTTCATTACATCAACTCTAAACCCATCCGCTTTCGCCTTCTCCAGAACCTCTCTCCGTATAGTCACTTCCCAAAACCAATGGTGAAAATCATACGCTGTTCCTGCAGCAATCACCTTTCCTTAAACCAACTCTTCCCTTCGGATGCCCTTCAGGACCCTAAGGCATGGGATAAGCCTTTCCTGAATATCTGGAAGGTTGTCCCAAATTTCCGCCATATCAACAAGTCTGGAAAGAAAAGAAGAAGTTTGCCCATAGGCAAGTGCCAATTTTTCCATGAACGAGGCTGCCTCAGTGTAGAAACCCTTGTTTCCCCGTTTTCTCTGAATCTGACTGTTTTTATGGTTTTTGAAGGTTTTTGAGCATAAATGCAATAATGCGATTTTGCAAGAAGTAGAAAATAAATTCTATAAAAATTAATCAACTCTGGAAACAATAGTATCTAATGCAAATACGGATGCCAGTCTATTAATTAATCTTCTGAGACGATTACAATAAAGATCCAATGACATGCAATCTAAAAAGCAATGATTTTTATTAAAGAACCTGGTATTAGCAGCAAACTGAAATAACCAGATCTGGTACGGCTGCAATAAATGAACCCTTCTCCCTCTGTTTAATGCTTGCAGAATGATCCAAACACTGAGGCGCCTCCCAGAATAAAGATAGAGAACCAGAGTGAAAGGCGTTTTGCACAAGATGTAAGTACGGCCTGAAGATGAAGTACGGCCTGCAGCAAAAGTACGGCCCTGTCCCAGCAGCAAGTACAATGGTACGGCCTCTTGGAAACAATGTCCAGACTCCAATATAATATGCGCCTTGATGAAGAATGACTACTGGATGAAAACCTAATGAAAAACTCTGAAGGTAAAAGATCTCTGGATGCTCTGTAATTTCTTCTGGATGAAGAAATTCCTCTACCTGGCAATAAATCGGATGATATCACACCCTCTGAATCGCTTTCACTGCAGATGGCTCGTTCCCCAATGCTCTGAGACTGAAACCCTTGGCTTCCGTGCTCTTGACGAAACTTGATCAATTTTCAATAAACAATGACATAATGGCTCGAATTTCCAAGCAAATGCCTTATACTCATGAAAAGTGCGAATTCCTTAAAGATAGGGAATCATTAAAAATTCGACTTCTCTTGTTTAATTAATTCAATAGTCTCTGACCAAATTTTTCATTATAATTTAATATCACAAATGGCCCCTTCCATGATGGGCGACCCCTTCAGCTAAAATCACTTAAGTCATAATATTAAAATATTACAACTTTATATTATATGCTCCAGTTAATTAATATTTAATTAATTCAATTAAATATTAATATCTCTCTCAATATTCACCCGATGCACAAGCCGTCTGAAGCTGACGAATAAGGAAGTGATTTTGTACGTGATCCATCCATACTGCTAAAAATAGCAGGGGTCCCACGCTGAGTGCCAAATACTGCTAAAAATAGCAACTCAGGCTAGAAGTGTCTGAATGAGCCCGAACGAAAGCCAACTGATCATATACTGGCAACTGAAGCCAAGCCAAGCTCCATCATGACCCTCTATCCATCCCATCAGCCTACGAGGGTCGCATAATAGGCTAATCCTGTGCTCTGAGAGATGTCATCACTTCCTTATTTCCTGTGAGGGATTAAGGAGAGGAGGAGCTACTGCATCACCCTGATTAAGTGGCTGGGTCAGATGCCGTATGTACTCCTTCAGGCGTTCAACTTCCTTTTTATACTCCCTTCTTTTTCGCCACCTCTTTTTCCCTCACCTTGACAGTTGAGACAGAATTATCTAGTTCTTCCACTTCTTGGCCTTTTGTGGTTGGGCCAAGATCAATAGTGGTTATGGCGAATTCTTGAGGAGTGATCTCATCTTGTGGCTTATCCACTGTAGGTACTGCGATGTGTATGGAACGACTGCCAATCTCATCCCTCTGAATGGTAGAAAACTTCTTGGCAGGTTTCTTAACTGCAACCTGTTCCAACCTTGCCAAAAAGTCCGCAATATCATCCTCCTCTTGGGCTTCTTTTGGCACCTGAATCTTCATCCTTTCTATCAGCCAATCCGGGATGGTAGGCTGTTCAATACCATCTTCCTCTTGAACATTTTCCTCATTTGGGATGTCCAAGACTTCTCTGAGGGCAGAAATCATTCCCTCTTTGACGTCATCATCTTGGACTTCCCTCTCATTATCTGAACCTAATATTTCCGTGCCCGTATGAGATGAGGGCTCCTCATCGTCCAACTGAATAGGCTCATTGTTCTCTTCTTGGACTACAGAAGCTCCAATCATTTCAACTAAGGATTCGTCCATGGTGGCCACCAGCTCATCAATATTCCAAGACGCCACAGAACGAGATGGTTCTCCCCTCTGTATTTTTTGAACAAGCTCTACACTTGGAGCTACTTCCTTCCTCTTCTCTCCAATCTCAACCAAATCCTGATGGGATGCACCAGCATTGGAGGAATATGATTCTGTCTCACTCAGTAAATCATATGTGAGCGTTATTCTTTTTTGTCTCATCTCCTGGATATGATGGTCAATCCACCACTGAGAGTACTTGGTCACTGGTCTCATCAAGGTTGCCAAGTCTAAGTGCTCAAGCTCTGACCACCTTACAGGAGGAAGAGGTCGGCTTTCCTCAAAGCGTGGTTGGATGTAGTTTTCATCATCCTGCAACTGATCAGGCACCCGGCAAAGTTCAATTGCCCTCATGAACTCTATTGGCATTCTGGACCATAATCTCCTTCTGACCTCATATTCATCAGCGGCATTTGCCCAGAAGTCTTCCAGCTCCACTTTGTGCTTGTACCTTCTCCCATCCACTGTCCGGATATGATGATATGCGTCAAAATTGGCCCTGGACTTATAGGCTGTGAATGGGTACCACTGGATCTCCAGCCTGGCGCTCTTAGCTGCTTGCACTGACGGACAGGATTCTAACATATTCCAGATGAAAAACGGGAATGTAACAACCGCCTTTTTAGTTGGCCTCTGGATGTTCTGGTATTCTTCTAGCTGCCTCAGGACTTCAATCAGGATCATCTGATTTGTCGGATAGATGGGCAACTTATAGGGATTTCCAGTAAATCCCTTGAAATATGCTAACCAATTTTTTCGATGAAGTAACACAACATAACCAGCAATAGATGATTGGATTAGCGTTAGCCTCAAACTAAAAATCTGAACTTGAATGGAAGATACTGAACTTGTATTGAAGAAACTGAACTTGAATGGAAGAACTACTCAACGTCAAGAATGTGCACTCAAGATCCCACTGAGGGCGAGGTGCTAACATATGACGGAGTCTAAGAAATTGAAATTATAAACTGTTAGGCGGATAACCAGCCATGAGAAACAATTCCACACTACCACCAAACAGTGGGGGGAAAAGATTACAATAGAAAGCAATTCATCCGCTGCGGCGGGCATCCACAATGCTGTGGGGATTCACCACTATGAAGTGGGTATAAGAGTGTTACAAATAGATTGTCCACACTGGCGGTAAACCATCCAGGGGTAATTTAATGATAAACAGAAAGTAAATTGCAGAAATGAAAGAATGGTTGGATTAGTAATGCTTAATCTCAACCTTACAAATAAAACTCTGCAAATTACTAAGTACAATTGATAAGGAATGAACCCTTGATACAAGTATGAACTTCTACAATGATATAACACTCAAATACTGAAGTATAAGCCAAAAAACTGGAAATTGCAACAGTCTGATATAAAAATCAGAATTCTGGAAATTATAACAGCAGACTGGGAAACAGTAAAATATTCATAACTCACTCGTTTCACCTCCGAATTGACTGAAATCTTTTGCAAATATTTCTCAAGAGGTAGGCGCCCAAAATCCAAGCACCAAACAGCAGCAACTCCAACTTATTTTTTAACTTGCACAATTCCCAATGCACATGAGATGGTACGGCCCTCTTGGGAGGGGCGATTTTATTTAAAAATCAGACACTTCAAATTAAAATCTCAAAACTTGCATAAATGGTCGCCCAAGGTCAGCAAACAGATTGGTTAAATACCCAGAACGAAATTCAAGCTGGAAAATAAGCCATGAATAAAAATCACTTTCAGCAGTTGATGAAACAGCAAACCAAAATTACCAAAATCTCCAAAATTCTTCAATCTTTGATGCTCAATCTGCTAGTCTGAAGTTGAGAAGCAGCAATGTAGCCAACTAGGTGTTATATTGCAAACACGAAATTGGATGAGAGGCTAGGAGGTAGACTTCCTCGAAGCAATATGTCAATTGTCATTTCGACAACATAACTTTAGCATAATTTTCATGGATGAAATGCTGGAGCAAAAGCCTTCAATAAATAAGAGCTCACAAACTCTTCAAATGCCTGAGAAGCAGACCAAGAGACATAGGAGACCCTTCAATTTCCAAAAACCATTCAACTTCACAAGGTGGCGTCCCAAAAGGCCTCATAGAAATTCACTTTATTCAAAAATATAAAAGTGGCGTCCACTTTTCAAGATGATGAAATATTTGAATAAAGACTAATTAAATTTATGATGAAGGCGTACCCCTTCATGGCCCCACTTTAAAACAACTTAAGTTATCTCCTTAGGCCAAGGTGGGGGTCAACAGTGAATTAGAACAAAAAGCCATTAATTAAATATTTTTGCCAACTGAAGACCAAACCAAAATATAACAACTGCTCCAACTGCCAAGGATTAAGAATGGACAACTGCAACTGCCACAACTAGCATTTACTAAAAATAGTAAATAATATGAAATGCCACAAAACTCCAAGCCAAGAAACCCTAATTTTCACCTCATTCCAGTCTACGGGTTCCGGAATAGACTAATGAACTGCAATGCTGATCACTGATGAGAAGGGGACATTACATCCCTGGATCCTGACATATGTAAATTTTGGAAACTGGATGAACCAGGATCCGTATTTACTGATCAAACTCTTCGCCTCATGACTCAGCCTTTGATGCACTCCTCCTTGAAGTGTTCTGGTAATATGCATTAAGAAGGCATCATGCACCCTTCTGAAATGAGACTTCTCCCTTAGCTGGAGTTGTGGGTATCAATCATAAGGTCTGAGTTCATTTTCTCCGTTGCCCACTTTGCCTTTGCAAACTAATCCTGGGTATTTATATGACCTGGCCAATAAGTAGACAATATACGAACTCATGTGAAAAGACTTAGTCTCTTCCAAATTGACCAACTACTCGTGAAGATTGTTACTTATTATTCGAGACCAATTGAACATTTTTACGCCAGAAGTGATTTCATCTATGAAGTAATACATCCAATTTTCAAAAAATGCTCCTTGAGGGTTGCCAGCTTTTATGTTCAGCATCAAAATGATGTCCCCATAATCTTCTTTGAAGTTCGTCTGGCGTGGCCTTTTAGGCATCTTCTTTATTGACGCTTTAGGCTTCTCCAGCCATGCCTTGTTAACATTTGTGGCGCATAAGTCTAGCTGGTTGTCATACAAATGCCTAGCTTCCTCTTTGGTCCTGTAGACAGTACGAGAATGTGCTGGGATGCCAAATGTCTCTTGAATTGCCACCTCGCCCAAGTGTGCCAAAATTCTGCCGTCAGGTGCAATGATCTGTCTTGTCTGAGCATTGTAGTGGATGGCACATTCTACCATCAATTCAGCACAATCCATCGCAGGCGGGAATCCAGCTGCCTAAAATATTCCATTTCTCACCATTCTTCTGGCAATTGGTGTTGGAAGTCCGTTCTGTCCATATACTCTTTTTTTGAACTCTTTGAAGTCGACATGTCACAGATCGGTGTCTGCAACATTTTTCCACTTTGAATTTATTTTCGACTCTCTTTGTGCACCTTTGCTGGCGAACTTCATTGGCACTTTCTTTGACGATTCTCTTGCTGTGGTCATCAACCTGCAGTCAAAAATACTAACATTAATAAAGAGACTTTTTTAAAATAATTTAACTTGTGCCTTGTGTTCGAATATTCTACTTTCAGCTTATTAAATAATTAAACTTCTGCGAAAAAACAAGCTGAAAGTAAATGGATCAAGCTGAAATTTTAGCCAGAACTTAACCAACACGAAAGAGAGAAGAAAAATGGCGAACTTATTCAATTGAACTTCAAACCTCAGTAAAAGACTTCTGGCTGCAAATCAGATTTAAACTTTGAGGATTTAATCAAAAAGCAAGTGATGAAGTGCGCCCCTCTTGCACAGAAATTCGACTTCAGTAAATAAATCCTTTCCTTCCTCGAGAAAAATTCTTCTTCAGCATAAAATTACTTCCTCCTCTGGGAAATTCGATCTTGCCTGCTGAAAACTTGATTGCCTTAGAATTTCGAGAGAGATTTAACTTTTCTTCAGTTGTGTTTGTGAAAAATGAGTTGCTGAAACTCATTATAATGCTGAAGAACTTGATTTGTTTTAGCAACTGCCTTCTTTTCTCTCGATCTCGATTTGTTTTCTTTTGTTCAAACAGGCAAGTTTCCTTTATTTTTCAAAAAGAATCCATGGTGATCTTATCCAGGCAAATCTCTTTGATTTTCAAAAATTCGATTTTTGCTTAAATGTTTATCTTTAATTTTTGAATTTTTGAAAAAAAAACATTAAATGTCCAATTAAATTCGATTTTCCAAGTTTTAAATCATGGCGAATTTAATTTTGCCTATTGGATCTTATCTTTGTTCGGCGCAATTTATTTTCCTCTGATACACGTCTGGCGAATTTAATTTTGTCCAAGGCTTTTAAATTTCTGTGTATTTGGAAATAAATTATTAAAATATTAAAATATTTTAATTTATTTCCAACCCATTTGTTTTGGACCCATGGCTATTTTGATTTTCTCTCCATTTTCTTTGGCTAAAAGTTTATTTTCCAATTTCATTCCCAATTTCGTCTAGCCAAGTCAAAATTTTAGCCGTTCCATCAACAAATGTTATCCCAGATCCTCATTTTCTCCTGCCATGGCGCGCTTTGAATTGTTTCAAGCAAATTTTCTTATGCCAAAGTCAAATTTTCTCTCGCTCGAACAAATTTCTCTAGGCAAAGTCTTTGTCTGGATGTCTTCATTAGGCGAAATTCCATGATACTTGACAAAATTTTAATCCTCTTAGCCAAGGGCGGACTTTCCTACCTCTTTGCCTTGTGCAATTTTCTTTGTGTAATTGGCCAACTTTATCAAATTTTCTCTCCAGACACCCATACTTAGGCAAAAATTTTAATCTTCCTTTTCTTCCCATGCCTAGGCGAACTTCACTTTATTCTTTGCCATGTCCCAGGCGGACTTTCCAATGTCTTCTCCATCTTTCCTCAAGGTATGGCGGACTTTCCAATAGGCTTGCCTTTCAAATTTAGCATTTCTCCTCTTGAAAATGTTAAAATACTTGGCCAAAATTTAAATTTTCCTTCCCTTTTGGCCTCTATAATTAGGAAAATTTTCGGATTTTCCTTTACTAGGCCTCAAACACTTAGGCAATTTTCGGATTTTCCCCTTTTAGGCACCAAACACTTAGCAAAAATTTAATTATTTTTTTTTTCTTCTATGCCATGGCGGACTTTCCAAGTGTTATGCCAAGGTGTGGCGGACTTCAAAGAAGATTTTCCAAGTCCCTCTTAAGTCATGGGGGACTTTGAATGGTCTTTGCCAAGGTGTGGCGGACTTTGCAAGGTCTTGGCCATCTTCCATATTGCTGGGGCGGACTTCAAAGGCATCTTGCCTAAGTGGGGCGGAATTTGGAACCCTCTTGCCAAGTACAAGGCGGACTTTGCAAGGTCTTTGCCACTTTTCCTCAAGGCTGGGCGGAGTTTGGATGATCCTTGCCAAGTCTAGGCGGACTTTGGTCAAGGCTTGCCATTTCTTTCCTTAGACATGGCGGACTTCAAAGAAGGCTTGCCATTTCTTTCTACGTCCCACATTTTAAGGGGCAACTTCCTCAAGGCTAAACATGGCGAATTTTCCAGACTTAGACAGAATTTCATCATGAATTTCATGCTCTTTGGTCAAATTTTTTTTGGTGATTTTCCCCTCAGATTTGACTGATTTTTCAATGATTTTTCCAGAATTTGATCGATTTTTAACTGATTTTCTCAGATTTTTGCCATGCTTTTCCTGATTTTTCGATTTTCTCTTTGATTTTTCAATGATTTTTCGATTTTTAGGCTGATTTTTGGATCTAAAGATGGAAAGTTGACTCGTTGACCAGGGTTGACTTTCTAAAAATAGAAAAGAAAAATCCCTAAAAATAGGGAACCCCGTTTGGTCCAAAAATGCCAAAAATAAAAAAAAAACGAAAAAGCAAAAAAACAGATTCCCTAAAAAATAGGAAGTGTTAGAAATGGCCGAAAGCACAGGCGATCTTCGTTTCCTGGGCCCTCTGAGCACTCCTGTGATGTTTATGCACTGATTCAAGCATGGATTATTGACTTGGCTCGGATGACTCTCAAAAAAACTGACTTGAAACTTTGAACAAGGTGACCTCATGAAATCGTTGCAAGGAGACAAAACCCTAAAAACTAGCAGACTACTAGGGGTCCCCATCTGCGATGGGGCGATGTGTGAAAAAGGTCACAACAATATCCAAACAATATCTGAATGGAGGAAATGGAAGAAAAGAGATATTGGTAAAAAAAAGGAGAAAACAAGGCTCAAAGTATAAACATCACTAACATTCAATGATACCTAAAGTCATAGCCATCTTTGAAGAACAAAGTACCACATATGGATGTCTCTCACTTGCTAAACCACCCACACAACTAAGATTGTGAAGATAGAGAGAGCCTAAAGATATTCTCAATGTGAAAGGGGTTATATAGAAAACAAGACTTTAAAATACATTGTGGAACTATTTATTTGCAATGGATAAAACAAGCATTAGAATTTGAACTCTCTTAATATGTGCCCTATCCACAAAAAACTAAATTTGCACCCTTAATCTTTTACCCATTTAAAACTATGGGTTTTGTGCTTGCATGGAAGATGTGCATCTTTAAAGTGAATTTTACCATGTATTAGAAATATATGAAACAAAGAATGAGACATCCCTTGCAAAGACAATGTTGTGAAATAAGCTTCAAATTGATAAATGAGCCAATAAACCCACCTTCCAAGTAAGTATATGTTTCTAACTTCACAATTTCTCTTGTATAGGAGTATAGAAGGCTAGAAAGAACATCCCTAGTATTAAAAATCATAAACCTTAATTTTACAAAGGTCAGCAAAAAGACAAAGAAGCTAAAGCAATATAACTATCAAGGAATGAGAAATAAGGATCACATTTGGTAAAATTATCATGGCAATCAAAACATATAAGCATCATCAAAATACACATATGTTGTATTGCAAAGTAATCCATCTAAATGGAAATGAGAGTCCACAAGAGCGGGCATCCCTATTGATTCCAACAGCACTCTTGAAAACATTCATGGAGAGACTGAAAATGACCAACAATTGCCTAATGATGCTAGTAATGAAGATCTCCAAGGCACAATTTGATGCAACCTCAAAAAAGGAAACACTATGCTCCACGGGGTTTTGGGGACGGGGAGTACCTGGTACGACGGGACGAGTTTTCGGCACAGGGGTACTTTTGGGTCATTTTTTAGGGGACAGCAGGGACGGCTAATAAAAAAATAGGGAATTTTTTAAAAATATACAGAAATTTCAAATGTTCATAGCATAACATTGATAAAGCATTCATTCTAGACATTTGTATAAGCTTAATACATATCATTAGACTTGAATTGAGATTTCACATGAGAATCGACAAACAAATTAACAAAATTCAAATGCTTTTCATTATCAATGTGCACACATATCATATAAAAGTCTGATAATTATAACCAAAATGCCCAAAGGCTCCAAGTCTCAACTATGAAATGACATGCTAAACATAAAACTAAGAAAATATATCGCTGTCCAAGGTCCCTAATCAGCAGAAGGTAGGTCTAAATCAGCATCGCCCTCGCCATCAGAGCTCGAGTCTAAGTTAGTGTCAGTGTCCATGTCAATAGAAGGATCTGCCTCAACCAATGGAACCCCAACCAATCCCTCATGTGCATTCTCCTCAATCTGCATAGCATCTTTGGGATTAACATCCCAATGTAAGGCTGGAGTCTAACGATACTGACTAGTCTGGCGATCCTTCACTCAGCTGCTCTTCTTTTGCTCTCCTTCACTTACAAGCCAAATGTAAAAATGAGTTGCTTTTTCTCATTTTAGGGCATATATAAGGCATAAATTAGGTGAAGTGGCATGGGGCCTCCCTTGTGGGCCCGCCCATGCCTTTTTTTCATTTTAAAAAACTTTAATTTTTTATAAAAATGTGTTTCTTTTGCTGCTGGGCCGTAGGGTACTTCTAGAAGTACCCGGTACGGATGAGGGACGGCTGGGAAGTTTCGGGTACTTCTAGAAGTACCCTACGTCCCCTGCCTTTTGCCAGAAGTCCCCTGGAAGTACCAAGTACTTGGAGGGAAAATGGGGAATGCTAGGGGACGTTTCCTGGCCGTCCCCACGTCCCCGTTTCGTACCCGGTACCGGAAACGGCATAAAAACACAGGGCACGTTTCCCCATGGAGCATAGGAAATATGTCTTAGAACATAATCAAAGCCTCCCTAAAGTCTCCAAAGCAAGAAAGAAAATTTAGAATGTTTTAAAGTGTAATGTCCCCTTTTTCATGAGCATTGGATTTAGAGGAATTAGCCTATTCCTGATCCTCGGAGGCTAATAGGGCTTGATAAGAGGATTGTTTCGCAAATACCCAGTTGATTGGTTGGCTCACTTCGTGATTTCATGAAGGTTTTCCTATTCTCATCATCGATATTTCTATTTTTGGAAACCTTAATTTTATATTATAATGTTATATTGCACTTTAGGAGTTGGTTAATATTTTATATTATTATAAAGTGCAATAATAAAATAATATTATAATATTCCTTCTAGAAGCCGACTTGGAAAAGTTCTAGAAGGAGGCCAACCGCTTGAGGAAAAGAATAAATACACATGAGGAGCTCACTTCCTATCATCCAGATTTGAGTATTGATTTGATATTTTCAGTTGTGGAGCCTAGGGTTTCTGCAGTTGTTTCAGTTGGCCATTGAGAACGAAAACTCTCAATTGGTAATGCAATTTTGAGGGTGTGACATATCATCTGAATTATTGCAGCTGGAGGAAGTTACTTCAGACTTTCTATTTGTGCGTCATTGAGAAAACTTTGTGGCCTTTGGCCAAGTTTTGAATGATATCGATTGGAGTTTGCATTGGAGACATTTTGGAGTTCATAGTCTTCATCGATTTTGCATTGAGGAGGTCGGCTTGCATAGGAGAAATCTGGTTTTAATATCAGACATTTCCAGTCATTCATATCAGCCAGTTAGAGCCACAAATTTGCACATATATCATTCTATTGGCATCAATTTCTTCATCTACTTGCAGCACTTCAATTTGGGAGGCCAAACAATGATTCTTCATGCGTTTTGAAGGAGGTTACAAGCTGCTAATCTTCAAATCAGAAGTCTGATTGGTAAAGACAGGGACGGCTAGTTTTGGAGGGCAATTTCCAGCTAAGAAGGGTTAATAAATTCTGATAAAATTTGTGAAGCATTGTTAGATGTATAGAAGGCTGGGCGCTTCATCCTTGGAGCCAATTTCATTATGAACTGGAAGAATCGAACCAATATGTCAGGCAGCCATCTACTTCCAGATTCATCATAAATCATTGTAATGCTTTTTAGTTAGGGCCTTATCAGCAATTTTACATTGTAAATTTCAGTTCATTATAGTGCAATCAGCATGGTCATTAGTTGCAGCGATAGGAGTTCATTATAGTCAGATTTGGCAATGTTGCATCTCCATTTGTAGGCCAAGAATATGTTGCTGCTGTAGATGGTCTTCCATTTCAGATTTGGCCATTAAATTTTGTATCACTATTGTAAGCCACGAGTCTTGGCAAATTCATGCTAGCATTCTACTTGAGGATTGCATTTCAATAAGGAGTCATCAGTTGGGAGTTACATATTGTTGTATTGATCATTTGAATGTTGTATGAGGATGTATGCCAACTGTTTGACATAATGCCAATAGGCTGTAGATGCTATTATCAGCGTACTAGTTGCATGCCAAGTGTTTGACAATTTGTCATTGGCTGTAGATGATCTTATTGCATATTCAGTTTGTATGGCAAGTGTTTGCATTAATGCCTAGATGCTATAGGTGCATATTAACTACCATAGGATGCATGGAAAGTGTTTGACATTATGTCAACCAGCTGTACTTGTTAATTTCAGTCATGTATATGTATGAGAAAAGTCAAGAATAGTCAGCATATTACTTCTATTGCATTGTTAAATCAATCTTGCATCTTTAGAAGCATTCCAAACATCAATTGCAGTGTTCAAAACACATTCCAAACAAGTGTTCAATTACATCAGAAGTGTTTGATAATATTCCTTGGGTGCAAATTCACATCAGATTGTCAAGGGATATTACATAAAGGGTCTCCTCAAAAATAGATTGAAGTGAAACACACAATCAACAATCTATTAGTCTTTCCTATTCCTGACCCACCAAATTTGACATTAGCATTACTCTAACCATGGGCTAGAACATAATAGAGCCTTTGATGTAACAAGTTACATTCTTTATCATAACAACTCATAGGGAAAAATGAATATAGAAGACTAACCATAAGGGAGAAGTCAATCATTGTCTCATAAAGCCCAAAGGAAATAAGATAAATCATTATAGTTGGTTGCAAAGATAGACAAGAAATATTAGTTGTAAATGAGCTAGAAAAAGTAAGAACCACAATTATTGGCATAGAAAGCATCAAAATAGATTGTGATTGGAAAATTTATGTCGCTAAATATTTCCATCTCCAATTTGGATGCACTTGTGATCTTCTTTGAAAAAGAGATCTCCTTTGTGCACACTCCCAATAAAATCAAGATTAGTTAAAAAAACCTCTTTCCTAACACCTAGGAACCAAGTTGATCAAGCTCTGGTACCAAACAAAAGAAAGCCACAATTGTGGAAATGCTTTCTACACTAATCTATGAGAGGATATTGTAAAAAAAATATGATCTAAACAATTTCATGAAAGAAATAACACATATATTACAATCCTACAACACAATATATCCTAGGAAATTTTGGCTCCATATCTCCATTGAAAGATGCTCTATAATGTGTCATTACATGCATTATAAGTTGGTCAACAAATCAAGTCAACAATCTAACTCCCCTTTTACATGCTTTTACATGTGTCTTTGAATCGTCATAGATCTCTTACACATCTTACAATGTCATAAGATGCTCTTACATATCTCTATGACATTAGATACGCTTACAACTTACACGTCATACATTACATTACACGTCAAAATAGACAAGTCATGATGGGACACCCTTTTCCATGAGGGCTCACAAATAATTAATAACTAAATAATAAATCGAACATTAGAATTGCTGTCATGTCCCCCGAGATCATAAAATACTAAAATACAAATAAATAGAAAAAATGACAAAATACATATTAACGACCTAATTATTATAATTGTCATGAGACAATATTATAATAATCATAAGATTGACAATACAAATTAACAATCTAATGCTATTATTATAATCAACATAAGATAATATTATAATTATAATACTTACAATTTAAATGCAACTCCCATCTAATATTATTATATTAGAATTATAATAATATAAAATGAAGCAATTAATATTATCATAATAATGAAAATAATATTTCAAGGGAACTAATATAAACTAATAAGCATGTTGATGGGAGAACATTGAATAATAATAAGAACATTACATCGGAGTTTGACACTATCTCAACTATGAGACGGGAACCGTGTATTATGTCTATCGTCAGGGATTGAATAGTCAAACAATTTGATTGATTAGTTTGGAGATTCTTATTCACAGTTACATGGATATTTAAAACCATCGCTATCGGTTACCTCAGGGAAAACATAACATAGACAATATAATACTAGTCGCTACATAGGCAAAGGGTGACGACATTAATCTTATGAATCACGTATGGAGTTGAATGATCAATTCGGTTTCCCTATGCTCTAATAATCATGGCCTCTAATATATAGTGATTATCATCGACCAAACTCAGACAAAACACTCTTAGAAGTCTTTAGTCTAACGTGGGAGACAATCGGCCAGAGGCAGCAATACCTTAATGCAGAGCGATGCTAATTAGGTAAGTTAATTAGATAAGTAACTAAGGCTGCAATCAAAAGACACCTCAAGAGGTAGTGCTATACTCAATGCATACAATTAGTTGATGGAAGAGACGTGACTCCTCATATCAGGCCCCTCAAAGATATATAAGGAGATCAAAACCCTTTCCAAGGGGGCATGGAGGAAATACACAGTAGTATATATAACTTTGAGTGGCAGAGTTGTTGTGGTATTCAAGTTGTTTGGAAGAAATCGTAGAAGGCTTGTGAACAAATACTGGATATCGGCATGGGTAATAGCACTTCAGACAAAGGTTGTCATGATATGTATGGAGATTGCAATGGGAGAGACGTGAATGTATGTAATGGCCCTTGCCCAATCCAATCCAAAATTTTTGATTTTGTGCCTTAGGAATTTTGTCAAACACTTTGCTGGCAACTTTCCAGCTTGCTGGTTTTGTTGTTTCAGCTTGTTTGCTTTGATTGTTTTGAAGTAGAAGATGTTTAGAATGCTTGGAATTGTTTCCAATGCAAGTAAATAAATAACTAATATGAAATGCAAACTCTTTTTGTATTTTCAAATGCATATAGATGAATTGCTGATATGAAATGCATACCTACAGCCAAGGTACATTTTAACAAACATTTGGCATGCAAACTAATCCAAATGTGTGCATACAAACATTAATGACATAAGGACAAATATTTTGCATGAAAACTAACTTAAGAATAAGGCATTTACAATAAGAGACATTTTGTCAAATAGATGGCAGCAAACTCCTTATGTCTCCTGTCAATATATTGCAATGATAATAAGGTCTACAAGTTGGAATTAATGTTATTATCTTGTGCCAATGAAACGCAATGATAACACTAAGACTCTTGGCTTACAAATATGCAAATTTCGATGACTAAAATGCAACAAAATAATTGAAACAAAATTCTGGAAGAACCTGGTATGAAATAGCAGCCACCACAAAAAAATTTGAATCTTCTTAATTGCTGGGAATTTGGCCACCAAACTTTGCAACTATCTTCCACCAACCAAGGCGCCCCTTTTGCAATTTATTTTAGAATTTTTGGAGCCTTCTTGAGAAAAATCACCCCTACCTAAGAGGGCCGCCCCTACTGCTTGAAGAAGATGAAAATATTAAATAATTACCAGCTGCAAACTTCTCCAATCTGCTCCTAAAATGATTGCCAAGGCACTAGCAATTGATTCCTCAAGTACCCACAAAAATCTGATCCTTCAATGATGAGCTACAAATGAAAATGCAAGGTCTTTCATGGCTGACCTGTAAACTGAAACAAAATTGCAGACCTCTCAATATGCAAATATAATTTCCAACATAAGATGATAAAAGCCAAGCCCAAGCTTCTATTTATACTTTTTTCAAAGGAAGCCCACTCACTTTTCTTGTCAATGTGACTCCTTGATGTGACCCTTTGATATGACTCCTTGATGTGACATCTTGATGTGATCCCTTGATATGACTCCCTTGATGTGACACCTTGATGTGACCCCTTGATGTGACCCTTTGATATGACTCGTTGATGTGACATCTTGATGTGATCCCTTGATATGACTCCTTGATGTGACCCTTTGATATGACTCCTTGATGTGACATCTTAATGTGATCCCTTGATATGACTCCTTGATATGACACCTTGATGTGACCCCTTGATGTGACCCTAATATTTTAATTTTCACTTAAGTCACTTTATAACCCATTAATATAATTACTTAATATTACCCTTTTGATTTTGTACTTTTGGCCAAAAAAATACATTCCCTCACCAAAATGACTAGCTCACGGGAATGGTGAATGAGCTAGCACACAACTCCAACTGTCAGTGTGAAAGTGAGGACATTACAATGTACATAACCTGTTCTTCAGTTGACTGTGAGGCTGGATTAAGCCGAGCTAGTATTTGTTAAATATCTGCAATACGTTCTCATAAGCATAGTGTCAAGGAGGATGATATTATCATATAATAACTGAGCCAAGATTTGAACTGTAACTGTGTTATGAAGGTAGAACCATGGAAGCTTAATTAGTTAAGAATACTTAAGAGACTTGATGACATTTGAGAGGGATCGAGTAACTAAAAGGCATGTCCCTTTGATGGACATGTCTATTTAAAGAGACACGTCCCTCTACGCAAACAAAAAAACATATAAATACAATAATGAGTGTGAGATGGGAAGGGAGGGGAACAGCATGGAATGATTTTAAAACTGGTTTACCCTCAGTAGTAGATCACACGAGTTAGAGGTGCCAATTGGACTCAACAATCAATAGTGATGATAATTATTTATATCAGACAGGATAAATTAGGAGCTGCATTCAAATCATAGCACTTGGCAGGCATATTTAATATCACTATAGTTGCAATCTATATTCCAGAGCTTAAATCAAAAAGTTGTTGTCACTATCAACACTTGAACATTCTTATCAACCAGGAATTAGTGTGATAAAATTAGTGTTCTTAAGCAGTTCAAAGTACTCCCTCTACTAAAACTATTGTTCTTGGCATAACTAGTATCTCTATTTGTGAATCTAAGAGCTAGATTCGAGGAAGACCCAAAAAGGAGACATTACAGTGGTATCAAAGCATCCGGAAATAATAAAAACCTACCACCGAAGAAGCTCCACGAATAATAGCCTTGGAAACAACCTCATGGGTGACCCATTAAGAGATGAACTTAGGGCCTTCATGGAGAATAGTGATAAGAAAACCCAAGCCCTAATGGAACAAAATGAAAGAACTAGCCAAGAATTACTGCAAGCCCTCCAAAATTTGAGTAGCAATAATACAAGGGAGGCAAACTCTAACCACTCTGAAAACAACAATCCTACACCCTCACAGGCCACAAGTTCTAGACCCACTAGACCCCCTTTCTTGCCAAGAGAAGAACCCATGGAAGAAAGAAATATCAACAGATCCCCCGTAGAGGATATAGACGAAATCGTTGTAGCATATTATAGACTTGATCCTGAAATTAGGGGAAATATCCTATTCAAAGACTATTGTGATGCCAAATTAAGAAACGCTCCTAGGAAGGGAAGAAAGGAAGAGCCCAGGAAACCATACCTGTCTTACCAAGACCGAGAGGAACTAAAGAGGAAGGGATTTTACTTTGACTGCAGGAATATATGGAACCCAGGGCACCAATGCGGTTATAAAAACCTTACAAGGAAAGATTGGTGTCATAAATGCGAGGAAGTTCAGCAACCTGGACACCAATGCGGACAAAAAAGAAGATGAGCCCTCAACATGGAAGCAAACTCTAATCAAGTCGCAAGAGGGGAAGGAAAGGAAGGCGCCAATAAAAGAAGGTACGACAAAGGAGGTACAAAAGGAGGAGACTCCTTCAAGGAATGAAGCTCTTCAAGATGGCGGTCATTGTGACCGATGGTGGACATTGCAACTGATAATGGCGGTCATTGCGACCGATGGTGGTCATTGCGTCCAATAATGGTAGTCATTGCAACCGATGGCAGTCATTATGACTGACAATAGGCAGACCTTGTGTCTGATTATGGCGGTCATTATGACCGATAATAGGCGGACCTTGTGTCCAATTATGGCGGTCATTACAACCGATAATAGGTGGACCTTGTGCCTAATTATGGCGGTCATTACAACCAATAATAGCGGATTTTGTGTTCGATAATCGCGGTCATTGCAACCGATGGCAGACATTGCATCCTATAATGGCGGTCATTGCGCCCGATGGCGGACATTGCATCCAATAATGGCAGTTATTGCAACCGATGGTGGTCATTGCGACCAATAATGGCGGTCATTGCGACCGATAATGGAGAACTTTTTCTATAAGGGAGGGAACTAAGCAAACCCAAGAGGCTAAATCATAAAAGGAAGGGAAAGAGTTGGCATGATGGATCCTTAGGCCCCCCATCAAGTCATGCTTCCTATACTCTCTTATGGTTGAACCCCCCAAGGATATTAGAGGACTTTGGTTGATTTAATAAGTTGACCATGAGTTTACTAACCTTTAAATCTACTACTTATTGGGGTGAATGACTAGGATCCACTAACTAAACATAATAAGAGTGAATGATTCTAGCTTATGTATAAGACCTCAATCATGATTTCAATTAGGTTAAAAAGATTCCCTCATCTCTTGTTTATTTAGATTTAGAAATTGGACAAAGTTAGGGCATCTCCAATTAAGGAAAAATGAGATGCTCGGATCACCCAAATCCTAAGTTGCTTGAGGACAAGCAAAATTTGGGAGGGTAGGACTGTCATGTCCCCCGAGATCGTAACATACTAAAATACAAATAAATAGAAAAAATGACAAAATACATATTAACGACCTAATTATTATAATTGTCATAAGACAATATTATAATAATTATAAGATTGACAATACAAATTAACAATCTAATGCTATTATTATAATCAACGTAAGATAATATTATAATTATAATACTTACAATTTAAATGCATCTCCCATCTAATATTATTATATTATAATTATAATAATATAAAATGAAGCAATTAATATTATCATAATAATGAAAATAATATTTCAAGGGAACTAATATAAACTAATAAGCATGTTGATGGGAGAACATTGAATAATAAGAACATTACATCGGAGTTTGATACTATCTCGACTATGCAACGGGAACCATGTATTATGTCTGTCATCGAGGATTGAATGGTCAAAGAATTCGATTGATTAGTTTGGAGATTCTTATTGATGGTTGCATGGATATTTAAAACCACTGCTATCAGTTACCTCAGGAAAAACATAACATAGACAATATAATACTAGTCGCTGCATAGGCAAAGGGTGACAACATTAATCTGATGAATCACGTATGGTGTTGAATGATCAATTTGGTTTCCCTATGCTCTGATAATCATGGCCTCTAATATATAGTGATTATCATTGGCCAAACTTAGTCAAAACACTCTTAGAAGTCTTTAGTCTAACGTGGGGGACAATCGGCCAGAGGCAGCAATACCTTAATGCAGAGCGATGCTAATTAGGTAAGTTAATTAGATAAGTAACTAAGGCTGCAATCAAAACACACCTCAAGAGGCAGCGCTATACTCAATGGATACAATTAGTTGATGGAAGAGACGTGACTCCTCATATTAGGCCCCTCAAAGATATATAGGGAGATCAAAAACCTTTCCAAGGGGGCATGGAGGAAATACACAGTAGTATATATAACTTTGAGTGGCAAAGTCGTTGCGGTATTCAAGTTGTTTGGAAGAAATCGTAGAAGGCTTGTTAAGGAATACTGGATATCGGCATGGGTAATAGCACTTAAGACAAAGGTTGTCGTGATATGTATGGAGATTGCAATGGGAGAGATGTGAATGTACATAACCTGTTCTTCAGTTGACTGTGAGACCGGATTAAGCCAAGCTAGTATTTGTTAAATATCTGCAATACCTTCTCATAAGCGTGGTGTAAAGGAGGATGATATTATCATATAATATCACCGAGCCAAGATTCGAACTATAACTATATTATGAGGGTAGAACCATGGAAGCTTAATTAGTTAAGAATACTTAAGAGACTTGATGACATTTGAGAGGGATCAAGTAACTAAAAGGAACGTCCCTTTGATGGACATGTCTATTTAAAAAGACACGTCCCTCTATGCAAACAAAAAAACATATAAATACAATAATGAGTGTGAAGATGGAAAGGGAGAGGAACAACATGGAATGATTTTAAAACTGGTTTACCCTCGGTAGTAGATCACACGAGTTAAAGGTGCCAATTCGACTCAGCAATTAATAGTGATGATAATTATTTATATCAGACGGGATAAATTAGGAGCTGCATTCAAATCATAGCACCTGGAAGGCATATTTAATATCACAATAGTTCCATTCTATATTCTAAAGCTTAAATCAGAAAGTTGATGTCACTATCAGCACTTGAACATTCTTATCGACCAGGGATTAGTGTGATAAAACTAGTGTTCTTAAGCAGTTCAAAGTACTCCCTCTACTAAAACTATTGTTCTTGGCATAACTAATATCTCTATCTGTGAGTCTAAGAGCTAGATTCGAGGAAGGCCCAAAAAGGGGACATTACAATTGCAAAGTGCATGGAACACATATCCCAATATTAGGCTCCACCCACTCAAAAAATTTGTCACATGCACAATAGACCCTCATTCCCTGAAACTCATACATTGTTGTGTATGATGGTGTTTTACTTTGTCACTTTCACAACAACACAAAATAGAACAATGGATGAAAAAATCATTTTTATAAATTTGCAGGGGAAGCCCTATAATTTAATCTACTTTAAAATCTAAAATATAAATAAGCATGCTGTCATGTCCCCGTTTTAGCTGACATTGCTTGTCGAGGAGTGAGCCTATCATTCTGATCCTCGTAGGCTGACAGTGGTGTGTAGAGGATCATTCGAGGCGGTTACCCAGCGTTCAGGAGCTTCATTGTTGCAGTTGTTTCAGGTTGGGCCTTCGCAGAGTCCTTCAGAGTGGTTTTTCAGAAACTTTCTATTTTTAGAAAGTCTGACGGGCAGAAGCTGCTATTTTTAGCAGGGGCACCTAGTTCAGCTGGTCAGCTCAGATTCGACCCCGTACATCAATTTGTTGGTCAGATGGAGAAATAACGGAGTATTTAACGATTTATTAAATAATTAATATTTTGACTTTATATTAAAGTCACTTTATTAATGTATTTAAATATTAATAATTAAATGGTATATCATAAAGTATTTTTAATACTTTATAATAAAGTGAAGAAGTTGATTATAATGAATAATTATTTATTCATTTATTTGGGCGCCATTTAATTAATTATTTCTCCTAAGTCCAAACAGGTAAATTAAATCATTTATTTAAATGATTATTAAAAAGAAGGGTTTGGTCGAATTTTTCAAGAGAGCTATATATTCACAGCTAAAGACAAATCGAACTCATTTATTGATGATTATTTGAATTTGTCTTTTCTCTCTGAGAACTTCTGGAGTTGGAGAAACAAGGGTTTCTGCAGATTTCAGTCATTCCAGGCTTTGGAGAACGATACCTCTTCTTAGTCTAGCTTTCTGAAGTTGTGAAAGATCAGCTTAAGATTGCTCATCTAGTTGGCTTCATACAGAAGTCGAATTTGTGCTTATTGGAGGAGAATCATCAAGGGTTTGAAGAGCAGATTTTAGTTTGTTGAAATAACCACCATTGGAGAAGAAAAATCAGAAGTTATTGATCTGCTGCTACAGTGACGTGTGAACAGTACCCGCGCTACAGTGACGCGTGAACAGTACCCGTGCTACAGTAAAAACGCTACAGTGATTCGCTACAGTGATGTGCTTGGTTGGTGTTGCTTCATCGACATTTTGAGAGGGTTTCTCTTGCTGTGATCATTTCCAGAATTTGCCAGTATGCTGATATGAAGTCTGTTGTAGCTGATCAGAGGGTTTCAAGGCACGTTTACCTGTGAGTTTATAAATTGTAACTCCTAGATTTTCTGGGTATTGTTGTTTTAGATAATAGGGGTTATTTTATGAACTGGGTTGTCAATACATTATGAAAATAATGAGTATTTAAGCTGGTATAAAAATCTGGAATTTTCAGCTGTGTATTTCCATTGCAATTTCAGTTTTGAGTAAAAAAATTATTATTGCAACATCTCCTATTTTGCGGCATTATATTGTTGTATCAAACCATTGGCAATATATGATCAAAACACAAAGAAAAGCACAAACCCATCAAACACAAGACAAAAAAACTTTATTATTCAACATAGTTGGGGTTGAGAGACACCTGGTCTCTTACACATGCTAATATGAACATTATGCAATTTGTTCATTAGGGTTTCACATAAAGATAGAATAAATAAGCAAACTAAACCTATTTATTTTTATTCTCAAAGGCTAAAGCACAAGAAGACATTGAAGAAACTTAGAAATCCTATTCTCACCAATGAATTTTCTCAATGTATGACAACTAAAATGTAAATAATAACACATCCAAAGATTAGAATAGAGATCTTTGGAGTTGTATCAACAACTAATTTGATCTTTGAAGAAAACATAAAACATGGAAATAACAACACCTAGAAGAAGAATGGATGAAGACAATTAATTATCACAAAACATTCAAAGCTACTTCATGAATTTAAACATTGATGTCACACAAAGTTAACACATATCTCACTAATCGGATTCTTCCTTGAACAATTACAACACTTGATATTTGATTTGAATAGAAATTTTGGTACCATAAGCAAGCTTCAAATTCGCATTCTTTATATATTCACTTAACAATATAATTGGCCTAGAACTTGAATGACAAGTTTTGCAACATAAACCTGGAATCAACTCTTATTACACTATATGTGTAAATGACTCATTTATAGTTTTCTACTACAATTTCTTGAAGCTTCAAAAATAATAAAATAATTGCTTTGAAAGAAATTCTATCCTCATCCTCTAAAAATAATATAAAATATTACTTTCTTTCCATTTCTACTTTTCATCTTGGGAATCCATTTGAACCAAGGGTTTTGATTTCTAACTTCGTCTTTAATTTGTTTTAACTAATCCTCGTCTCCTCAAGAAAATAACAAAATATCAATATGCTTCATCTTGGGCATCACTTTGAATAGAGGGCTTGGATTCATCGCTTTTTCTCCTTTATTTCACTTTATTTGATATTCATCCTTCACTTGGGCCATATACTAATGGGCACCACTTGTGCTTTAAATCTATCTTCATTTTTGCAAGAAAAACATGCTATTTTGATGCTTGATTGATTTTAGGCATCCATTTTCTTTTGATGGAGGTTTTGGAGGTTTTACGCTGCTAACAACAACTTATGAAAATTGGCAAAGTTGGTGCTCAATGGAACTTTCTCCAATTGATGTCAAGTGGGATAATTATGCCACTTATGCCAAAGTGGAACTTTTTGACAATGATGATGCCAAGTTGTGAAAGCTAGCAAAGTTAGCACTCGATGGAACTTTCTCCACTTGACACCAAAAAGTGGAACATTTATTACTTGACACCAAGAAATGAAAACTAGTAAAGTTGGCACTAGCTAGAACTTTCTCCACTTGACACCAAAAAGTGAAACTCGTGGAGGTTTTTGCCAGCAGCGTCAATTTTCAAATGATTGACTCACAACTTTGAATTTCTTTTAAATTTATTCCATTTTTCATTTTCAAACAATGACTTTAAAATTTCCATTTTTCATTGCCTTTCGTCTTTCTAAATTCCATTTTCATGTGTAAAAAGCTTAAAACTGCTCTAGTAACCTTTTGCCTCTGCCATGCATTTCCTTTCACTTAATAAGTGAAAAAGAAACTTTCTAAAAATAGAAAATTTTGATTTTTGTGCTTCTTTTCTCAATTCAAGACAGCAAAATAAGAAAAAAGCAATTTTTCTAAAAATAGAAAGTTTAATCTCTGACAGACACTGAAACTTCTTGAGTTGAATATTGGACCCTGCAAAATGACCACTTTATGATTGGAAGATGATCCCCATATATGATTCTATCTCAATGAGCTGGAGAAGATTTGTGTAGCCTGAATCCTTATTTCCTCTACTTGTGCTAGTATTTCGTTTAGGATTCGAAATTTGATAATCTCAAGATGAGCAACCTGCATACATCATTTATGTACCAAGATGTACCAACACCTAAGGACTTGGCTAATTTGACAATAAAGACAACATAGTTGACATTGATGTGACAACAGTGACTTGGCTTTTGGTTATAAGCATGATTGCAAACAAAGTTTTCTAGGAGTACCAATAGTGTAAAGAGCAAGATCATTGATCTTCAATTGCTGAAGGATGCTATAAAGGAGGTTGGCCTTGCAAATGTTGTGTAGATAGTTATTGAAGTTGACCAAGGTTTCCTCTACTTAGATTGTCTATATTCAATAAACCATGGTTTGACTCTTGGACTTGGCAAAAACTTAACAAGCCCATTTTCGTCTTGGACTTGCCAACTTAAAAATCATTGAAAAAACTCATGATATTGGATCTCATATCAAAATAACTTCATATACACACAAAAACTAATTAGTTAGATCTATCATACGTTTGTATACAATGAAATATGTAAAAAACACAAACTTCAAACTTGAACCTTAATACAAGAGAAAAATTGCTTTGATTAATTAAAATTGTTTTTTGTACACATACAATGGATTAAGAAATTCATGTCTGTGATACCAGCAAAAAAATATAGAAAAATCAAACTAAGGTTGAGAGGGGTCGCTCCTCCCAACATTAGATACAAGTTGTTGAACCTTGAGCCTCTACCTGTACATCAAAGAAACAACCACAACCACTCTATCTATAGAAGAGATAGCAGCATCTTCTTTGACAACTTTGTTTCTAGTTGCATGGACTCACACCTCTTCATCCCTCATCACCACAAGCTCCACCTCATGATCAGCCTAATCAACCAATGCATGGTCCTCTATTGAAATGAAGCCATCCTTGATGACCCACTCAGATATGGGATCATACTCCTCTAACTTTATGGGAGTTAATTCTTCATTTGTAACAAAAATCCTCTTGTGGTGGAGGTGCAATTTGGAATGCAAAATTACAAGGTCATTCATTGTTTGCATTGAAAAACTATTGCACTTTTTGAAGTGTATGTACTCAATCATGGTCTAGTTGTGCTCACAACAAAAGCATTTTATTTTTGGCTCAAAAATCAAATGGCAATTCTCTAAAGATTGGTCACCCTAGTGCCAAATTTTTCCTATCTGTGATGAGCCTAACCAAATCAGACTCAAAAACTCTTCACTTGCTGCCTTGGAATTTTTGTCAAACAGTTTTCATGCAACCAATGGTGGCCAATATGCATCTACAGCAACTAAGCATTAATACAAACACTTTCCTTACCAACTGAATGTGCAAGAAGACATCTACAGCCACTTGGCATTTAATCAAACAATTGGCATGCATACTAGAGTGTACAAATGAGAACTACAGCCATAGACAATTTTAAAAACAATTGCCAAGCAACTTCAAATTTAGACTCTTTAATTGAATGGTCTGATTACCAAGACTCAAAGAATCTGATTTCAATACTACTATGATTAGCCAAGACTCTTGGCCTTACAAACTAATGCCTTCCTAAAATCTGAATACACATTGCAGCAACTAGAATTATCTTATACACTACATATGAATGCAAATAACATAAAACCTAGTGTAATTCAAGCTCTTGATGTTGGTGATAAGATAGCAGCCTTGGTTCCTTCAAAATGATCTCTGAAATCTTCAATGATAAACCAGATACGAACATGAATGTTATTCAAAACCCTCTAGAAGTCGTCCCTGGCAGCCCAGCTAGCTGTAATTACAAGACAAATGCACACAGCAATATGCCTTCAAATATATTTCCTCCAATCTGTCCACAAATGCCTAAAAGATAATGAACAATGGCTGCAAATGTGAAGCTACAGGTCTGTAACCCATAACAGCAGATAATAATCTTGATATTCTTCAATGGAAATCCTTCAAAGTTTGAAATACTCTTCAACAATGGTTGTTCTTTGCATAAAATGAAATCTGCTCTTCAAACCCTAGTGAAATTCTGAGGATAACCACTTAATAACTGCATTGGTACTGTAGCGAACTATTCACACGCACTGTAGCAACTGTAGCGTTTTACTGTAGCACGGCACTCTTCACGAGTACTATTCACGTGGCACTGCAGCGCGGGTACTGCAGCGCGGTACTGTTCACGCCACTGTAGCATCTTACAAAAATTCCGATCTGCAAGTAATAAATGATATGGTACGGATGGAGATACAATAGCCTGAGAAATAAGAATGAAGCTGGAAGTTGATCTCATATAGATTTAATATTTTCTTCTTCAAACCCTTACTTATTTTCCCCTGTAAGCACGAATGTAACTTCTGAACAAAGCTACCTGTTGTGACCTTTTTCACACATCGCCCCATTCAAGATGGGGACCCCTAATTTTTGCTCCATTCTGGTCTTTTTGGCTTTGGTTTTTGGTCTCTCTCTCCGTCTGTCTCTGTTCTATGGTCTACTTCCCGGGATTCCTCTGCCGTTGAGCTTAAAATGCAAAAATTCTGGCCAAGTCTGAAAATTAGGGTTTTGTCTTCCTGGTCAGTACAGGGGTCGAATAAAGTGAATAACTTGAAAATTGAGCTTAACATTGATGTTAGCATGTTTCCAGCAGGTTCTCAGCAAAATTTCATCAAATTCTGAGGTACTTACTATTTTTAGTAAGTCTGCTATTCAGGACAATTCGTCAGCTATTTTGAGGTTCCGATCATCACACGGCATTCAGAGTATATCAAGCTCGCATACCAAATTTGAGCGAAAACGGACAACTTACTATTTTAGCAGTCCGGCTTCCGGCACGAATTTCAGGGTCCAGATGCAGAGATTTTCTTTGCATGTCTGGATATTCCTTCTGGGTTTTTCGAGACCTTCGCGATGATGTAACATGCAAGACAAGACGACCACTTTCAGAATTCAGCCTTCCGAGGCTATTTTTAGGGTTTGCATGTCGGGTTTCTTTTGCATGTTGGGTGATTCCTGATGGGTTTTTCGAAGCTTCGCGATGGTGTGACATGCAAACAAGGATTCTCACTCAGTAAGGAACTTGCTATTTTTAGCAGGTGTGACCCAGTTGAGCTGAAGTGTAAAACGAGAGCAAACAGAGTTCATTTGGGATGCATGCAAAGCGAATTAGGGTTTCCAGCTTCGGAGCCTAAAAATAGGCAGCAAAAGTCAAAATCTTCGAAATCCGGTGTAAACCACCGCGATCAGCGTTCTTCAGGCTATCTGCTGGTAAAATTTCAGGTCCAACGGAGCACTTACTATTTATAGTAAGTCAATTTGGAAACATGCTAAAAATAGTAAATCAGCTGCATGCGTCGATCCCGGCAGTAAGGTCACGTGGTGAGGAGCGCCTCATTCAAATTTCATTCAAATCGGAGCTGTGGAGGTACCAGAAACGAGAGGTTACTATAAATAGCGAAACACTTCTCAAAATGTGCTATTTTTAGTAAGTCAGCTTAAAATGGCAATGTCAACAGGCTAACCAAGTCATGAAGGTCCAGTGGTCAAAATTTCAAGTCATTCCGGGCCTCAGAGATGCAAAATCAGAGGATTTACTATAAATAGCAGGGGCATGCACGCTGGCAGAGGAAGGTAAAAAAATGTTTAAGTCTGAGTCTCATCCTGTAGCCTACTTCAAATGCGCCCAAGGAGAAATAAGTTGATGAAAGTTTTCTAAGTGTTGAGTTCATCCTCCTGCCTAGCCCAAATGCGCCTACCTTGAGAGTTTGCATGCTAAAAAATTTCTAAGTTAAAACTTCATCCTGCTCCCTAGCCTAAATGCGCCCACTCTAAGAGGTTGATGAGAAAAAATTTCTAAGGCATGGAGATATCCTCCTGCCATGACAAAATGCGCCCATCTCAAGAGGGAGGTCAAAGATTCACAGGAGGAGTCAAAGGCGTTTTTATCCTTCATCAAGTAGCAAATGCGCCCAACTCAAGATGTTCAAGCATGGAAAATATTTTAAGTATGAGTTCCATCCTCTTGCATGGGTAAAATGCGCCCAAAATGGGCCATGTAAAGACAAAAACTAGAAGTTCAAGAGTCACATAAATGCGTTTTTCCTCCATCAAGGCTGAAATGCGCCTAAGTTAGAAGCTGGTCAACATTCTCCTCTCTCCTTTGAATGCGCCCAAATAAGGGCAAGTAAAGACAAAACAAGGTGGGGAATATTCCAAAGGAGGTGGCGTTGCAGATTTTCATCCTCAAAGACATGTAAAATGCGCCCAGCAAGCAAAAAGGTCAACCAGTCAACAAGTTTCGTCCTCCTACAGGGGCAAAATGCGCCCAAACACATGCATGTGAAGACAAAAAATTGGAATACGAAGAGTCATCCCTTTGCCAAGCTGAAATGCGCCCATGTTGAGGTGTAAAAGGTAATTGGGAGTGGTAAATAAAGTAAAAGGTGGTGAAGGGCGTTATCCTCCATCAAGCTCAAATGCGCCTAAGATGATGTGTTGGAGAATATAGCAAAATGTGTTGCCTAGGCGTGATTTTTGAATTTCCTCTCCTAGCCTCATATGCGCCTAGTGTGGAGGGTGTTAGAAATATTTCAAGACGTGATTTTTCTTTTTCCTCTTCAATTCTAATGTGTGTGGCGTGATTTTCTCTCAAGTGTGTTATAGGCGCCAGGGGTGATGAAAGTGAGGAGGTGTTAGAAAATTTCCTAAGACATGTGAGGTGTTAAAATTTTCTAAGGCGTGGTAAAAGGCAAGTGAATACTCCAAGGCGTGGCAATATTCCTCCATCATGTACAAAGTGCGCCTAAAGTAGAGAGTGTTAGAAGATTTGTGGTAGGCGCCAAGGGTGATGGGAGTTATAAGGTGTTAGAAATTTCCTAAGGCATGTGAAGTGTGAGAATAAAATGCTAAGTGTATTATGCGCCTAGAGTGTGAAGTGAAATACAAAACGGTGGCTAGAAAAATAAAATGTGCCAGGCGCCTTCATAAAAAAATTTCTAAGTAAAGTTGATATTTGCAAAATGGCAAAATGGATCGAGCTGGATACAAAATTTTTACGGCAAAATTTTCCAAAGAGATGATTTCAAAAATTTCTAAGGCACAAAATATTTTCTCCCTTAGAAAAATGCCTAAGTCTGGAGAGGTGGTGGATTTTTTCCTTGAAGCACAGATGAGCCGCTAGAGATGAAGTCAGTGATCGCCAGCTGCACAAAATTGATACAAATTTTCCAAGTCAGAGCAAAATTCTCAGAAGGGATCGAAGAATGAGAATAAATTTGATGAAGAATAATTTTCTAAGGTTCAAAATTCAGAGAAATAAAATGAACCCGTTCGTTGTGCACCCATGGGTTCGATGCGTTCTGGAGAAAATTTTCTTCTGGGTATCGAAGATTATCGATGGGGAGTTGATTTTAAGGTCTTCCACAGCTTGTCGAGGATTCTGGGATGAAGATTTTAAGTGGGCACCAGGTTGATGAATTTCCTAAGGGAAATTCGAAAAATTTTCTAAGGCAAGGTGAAGAAAATGTGTTTTCAAGGTAAGATTCTCCAGATGATGAATTTGAAAGAAACTGCCTAGGTGAATTTGCTTCAATCCTTCGTGAAGATAGTTTTCTTGAGCCAGAGATGAATAAAATCAAGCTTGTCAGAGCTCCAGCAGGTGAAATAAATTTCTTGAAGATGCAGTTGAAGATGACACGCCCTTGAAGAGGATGGATTGGAAAATTGGCTAAGGCATGAAGAATTTGAATGCGAAGTTGGCTGCTGGAGGCGATGAACGTGAAAATCAGGTAAGTAAGTTAAGCTTACATTATGAAGTGTTCTAATGCTTCTCTCCTTGCTTGTTTTGCAGGAGGAACGTCGAGATCAAGTGGTGATGACTTGAAGTGGAAGCACGATGAAGATGAGTTTCAATCTCGAAGGAGGAAAATTTGCAAGAAAATGGCTAAGTGTTGAAGAAACATTTTCAAGGCTCAAGATGAAAAGAAGAATGAAGACCCTCAAGTGGAAGAGGTCAAAGAACAAAGTCAAGAAGAGAAGAGATCGAGAACAGTGTGAACGCGTCTACAAACGGAATCTTCTAGAAGGATGATGGTGGACATTATGGCGCATTTATTACCCCACTCTCCTCTGTGGCGGTTTTAGGGCAATATTATTTAGGGCTGAGGTGGCACGATTCTGGCCACTCTATTAATTGTAACCCTAGCCGTCTTTTGTGACTTGGCTAGCTATATAAAGGGGGAGTCCCCCTCATTTGTAACTCAGTAGAGATTAGATCAAGTTAGAATCAGAGTAGACATTGAGAGAGTATTAGAGCTAGATAGTGTAGCATTGTAGAGCATTTTGCATAATTTGGAGAAGAGAGTTTTCCCTTTGAAAACTTTTGAGGAAATTGTTGTGTAACACATTTTATGATAATAGATCTTTTCATTGATGATGGAATTCGTCTTGTCATGAAATGCTAGCAAGGTTTCTTCTTCCTTTCGTATCCAAGTAGCTTAATTTCATGCAAGTAGCTTACTTTGATGTGTGGTGTTTTATTGAGATAGCTTCGCTTTATTCCATACCACTAGCGGCTTGTTGATGATAAGTCCGCCTTGCGTGGTCAACTGGACATTACCTTGAGTTTAACTTCGGTTGTGGTTTACATGCTTACATGCGTCGTTCTGATGGTGTATGTATGTTAAGTCATAATTTGAACATCTTTTGCTATTCCCCTTGAAGATTGCACCGATTTTACTGAAGCTGTCCGACGGAGGCTAGGTGAAATCTGGTTGAAGTCTATTGAAATGAACCCCCACATATCCTGCATTTAGAATAGAACATAAACTTCTTAGGCCCTACACTCTTTTAAATTCAGTTCATTTCCGGTTAGAATTAGGAAACTTGCGTTCACCTGCCAAATCATTTGAATCACACGAAAACCCTTAGTCTAAACAGTTGTGTAAGTCCCCTTGATATACCAGCAATATCACATCGAGCCAAACTGAGCCTATTCGCACTTAAGGAACCTTGGAGTTGAAAGCATGATCTTACTCGCAATCTTAGCATGCTGAATACTTTGTTCAAGAGAGGATAGGGAAGCCGTTGGCAACTTTATTCTGTGTTGGTGCGGTCTCAAAAACCACGTCAACACTACCCTGTTAGCAAGCTTCAGCTGATCTTTCACAACCTCAGTATGCTTGATTCTGAAGAGTTGACGTTCTCCAAAACCTGATTGCAGAAACCCTTGTTTCTCCAACTCCAAATGTTCTTAAAGAGAAAAGACAAATTCAAATGATCATCAATAATGAGTTCGATTTGTCTTGAAGAGAAATATATATCTTTTTCCTCAAAAGTTCGACCCTTTTCAAAAAAATCAACTTAATTGCATTTAATAATATAATAATTCGCCCTTTTAGAGACTTAGGCAAATTATTAATAAATGGCATCCATATTAAATGAGTAACAAATACTCATTTAATAATAATAATGCTCCTTTATTATAAAGTATTAAATACTTTATAATTTGCCATTAATAATTAATATTTTAATATTTCACTTAAAGTGACTTTATAATATAAAGTCATAATAATAATCATTTAATTATTATTAATGATTCGTAATTCTTCGTTTGCTCAACAAACTGTCAAACTAGGTCAAACTGAGATGACCAACTGAACCAGGTGCCCTACCAGAAATAGTAACCCCTGTCTGCCTGACTTACTATAAATAGTAAGTGTCTAAAAATCACTCTGTGAGAGTCTGCCAAGGCCCAAACCTGAATCAACGGCTGGAGTGATGTCTCGAAACTCTGGATAACTGCCATGGACAACCCTCAAATCAAAACTGTCAACGTACGAGGGTCAAATGATAGGCTAATCCTTACGAACTCTGATGCTCACAAAATGGGGACATTACACTATCGTGCATCTAAAACAATAAAATTAAAATGTTTAAGATTTACAAATATTAAAACTTTAACATTTAATAATAAAGAAGTAAAATCTGTAATTTTAAAATCAATGTTTCAAAGAATGCAAACTTTAACTAGCCTAGAAGTTGTCCTTATTGACTTGCATATGTCTCAAGAAAAGAGATCTTCTAGTGTCAATTTGTAAATCTCGAATTTGGACATGATCTTCACCCTCAACAATGGATTCTACTCCATAGCTTCTATTATGATGTAGAGGCCTCCCATAACCTACTCATCAAACTTGAAGCTCTCAATAAATTCAAGGCTAGGTTGAAGAAGTAAGCACAAACATGAAGTGGCCTATGAATATTTCTTATCCAATGCTAGTCTATGATATGCCAAATGAACCCATATTTGTCCTCAATGGCATCATAGAAATGTCCAATATAATCCTTTGATTGGTTCATTCCCTCAAAATTGTACCCCATTGCTAGCTTTTCTCCATTAACAATACAAAAGAGAAAAACCAATGGCTAGATCGCTTATAAAAAGTCAAATTTCACATAGTTAAAAAAACAACTCTAATTACTCTATACTTAAGCCTTAATATGTACATGAGGAAAAAAAATTGTAAACACTAAAAAAGGAAAATGAAAAACATAGCATAGCAACAACAATGCATTTTGAGTAAATAAAAAAATGATCTTCACTCTTATCTCTCGCAATAACCCTAACATATCTATGGTGATAGCTCCTATTTCAACTTCTTGTAGCCATGGTCTTTTGAACCCTTCCCTATTGTCAAGTACAAACTTGATTGAGGTCTTTGCGACAGGAGCTTGTTTGGGAGTTGTCCTTGGGTCTACAACAAATGGAAAAATTTAATGTTCTCCTATGGTGGCATGGGAGAGGAAATTAGTTGGTAATGTTGGTAGTACAATTCATGGTTTTTCTCCTAGTAATACTTTTCCCAAGAAAGATTTTGCTTTCATAGTAGATATGAGGGTTGCCCTAGCATGAAAACCTAAAAGGTTGGTTGCTTCAATTACTTTGTACAAAAGGGAGTTCATTCAAATGGTTTACATGGTTCTCCAAAGAAGGATCAACAAAGGGTGTTAGCCTCAATTTCTACTGGTAGGGCTAGAACAAAGTTGAAGAGTGCTAGCGGGTCAATGGCTAGATATGATCCTACCCATGGTGGTCTTATTGATGCTAGCCGCCAAGTTGGACATGCATATTCTAAATTTGTGGGTAGTGCAAAAGATAAAGGATGGCCAATTTAGTTGATTACTTTGAAGGAAAGGTAGTATCAATATATTTTGACTGCTAAGGCTTCATTTGGATAGAGAGGATCTACAAGATGTATGGTTAATGTAGTTGACAAGATTCTAATTTTAAATATGAGTAGTGAAGTGGTGGAGGAAAGTTGATCACTACTCAAAATTGGCATTTATTTACACACTCAACAATATTTGGTCTATTTTGTTGGAGTTGCATCATACGGTAACTAAATCTTGTAAACCCTTTCTTTTTGAGCCTATTGTGATTTTTCCCTCTACTAATAGCTTTTTCTTTATTGTATTTGAATCTAACGTAGGAAGAGATGGTATTTACTATTCTTTCTAAGGGTCCTTGGGCATGGGGGAGAGCCTCTTTTGTATCAAACTCTAATTCTTGAAATTTGATCATTTGACAAAAAAATCAAGGTTTTGCTAGTATAGATGAATTTTCCCAATCTTTCTTTGCATTTTTGGCTTTTTTCTTCCCTGCAAAGCATCAATAACAATTTGGGAAACATTATATCAATTTATTTTGATAGTGTGAGGCTTTCTCATTACTCTTGTACATATTTTGGTAGAGTTGAATTTGTCTTTCGGTTTGCCAATGGAGATATGTAGGCAATAGCATTTGAAAGTAACATCTTGATTATGAAATTTTATCCTTTAGGTGTAGAAATTGTTTTGGTATTGGTAATTTGTCTAATTTGTGTCTAGGGAGAAAAAGAAAATCTTTTGGTAAGGCATCATGGTAGCAAAATGTTGAGCTGCAACATCATATTATAAGCCATCCCTTGGTAGAAGCCCCATTTCCTTTCCCCAGTAGGCCAAATTCACCAAGAGGAAACATGCCCTTGCCTCCTAAGTGTGCTATGAAAGATGATACTATGAAGCACATGGAAGAGAAGAAAGATTGTCAAGATGTTGAAAAATCTATATTGTGAGAGAGTTTTTTACAAGTCTTCCAATCACTTACTTTTGCACATAAGGATTGTCATTTTTGTTCCTTTCTATTGAGGGGGATGAGGATGTTGATCTAGAGAATGTATCTCCCAAGCAAGGAGGTTGGACCACAATTACCAACAAAAAAGAGTATCAAAGAAGAATGCCTTTTCTCAAATGATTTTAAGATCACATAGGAAAAAGAGGTTAGTTAATATGTTGTATTAGGCTTTATTTATGTTATGGTGTCTTTATTTTCTCAAGAAATCCCCCCTATAGATTGCCCCAACTAATTAATCTATTTAAAAAAAAATGAAAAAAATATAAAGAATTGTGTACAATCTCCTTTGCAAGAGTAAAAAAAATGGGCTTCATCAATACCTAATCCACAACATCAATCCCAACACTAAAGACTTGCTACAATATTCACTAACAAGCATTTGCTTCAAAGAATCTTTTTGTTGTAGCAAAGACTAGAAGCTAATGAATAAGGTTGCAAACCGAGTGACACCAACTCAACTTAACTCCCTCTTAACTACAAATTCTTTCATTAAAAAGAGTATCCAAGTATGGTTATAAATGTATGTGGAAATGTTTCGTTCATGCTACACAACTAGCTTGATCCACTCTACTTTGACATTGTCCTCCAACATTATATTAATGCAATGTCCTAAGCAACAAGTCTAAAAAGTGTTGGGATGTCTATCCATTAGTAATTTATCTGCACAAAAATATTTTTTTGCATTATCTCTGACTACTTGTACTACATTTTCCTCCCCAAATTCTACCAAAACTACTTCCGAAATACCATATAAATAATCTTCAGTTCTGATCACCCCTAAAGCAACAATTGAAGAAGATTATCCCAGCTGAAGAAGATACAAAAAAAATTAGTAGCATCCTATTTTTTCTATCAATCTGTCCATTAGACATGATAAGATAACCCTTCTTCCTCTATATATCCTATTGCACATCAATAATTGCTATACATCAGCCACCTCCATCAAAATTGGTCCCTAGAGATCATAAATAGAAGGAGCTTTGAAATCTTGACTAGCTACAATAACTATATCAACAATTACTTGCCAATAATGGGATCTAAAACAAAAAATAAAGATATTTTAGGGTTTATAAAAACAAATTGAAAAAATGTAAGCCCTAAATAAAACTACAAAAGTCGAAATAAAAAATTGTCATAAAAAATGACAAACAATAAAATGTTATTACATTGAAAGAGATGTCACAAAAATACCAAAAAAATCATCAATTGCATTCCTTTCCCAGTTTGTAGCTTCCTTTGTTCCAACTCATGCTTTCCAATGATGGTTGGGGACCATGAGAACTATGTTAGACAACCCAAGTGCTCAAATAACAAACTCTAGGCCCAAAGCTAGCAGAAGCCAATCACTTCAAAGCATTGAAGAAGTGGAAGATGCAACTATTTTTTGGTTTTGGCTTATTCTTTATTTCTTCTTTTTTGAAGGGACTCTAATTCCATCTTCAACTCCCTCACAATCTCACGGCCAACATTTTGCATAATCAAACACTACATCCAAGTATGGTATTCAAGGCAATTAATGCTCCCTAGAAACTTCATACCACAAGATTTACGAAAAACTTTCCCTTTCTTTGTGCTTGACCTATCATGCTTCCAAGTGGGGTGTTTCTTTTGTGGCTTTGACATATTAAAATTGTAAATCCTACACCATAGGGAGAGAAAAATGTAAGGGCTAATTAAATGCAAGCAACAAAGGTCACAAAAATGCAACGAAATTTCTTTTTTCTCATTGAACATAAATCCCTAGGGTTTTGCCTTTATATTTTAATTTTTCAAATTTAAAATTTAAAATGTATAAAATTGAAAATAAAATGATAAATGTACAGAATAATGAATAAGACAAAAAAATAAAAAATTTCAACTTATCTTGCCTCGATGCTTGAAGTTGGAAGTTGAGAACGTCTATCATGTCCCTTTCTCGCACATAAGAAATTATTAAGCCATTAGCTTATTTCCCATAATTTCCGGCAAGCTAATTGGCATTAAAAAAGGGAAAAATAATTTAAATAACTAGGTTGTCAAAAGTTACCTTTTTTATATTTTATATTGACAGCTTAAATTAATTATTTAAAAAGTTACTTTAATTTGTACTAAAAAAGAGGTGTTAGGCTCAAGGAGGGAAAGGTGACCTTTTTGCACGCTTTAAAATGTTTTTAAAATATTAAATTGAATTTGGAGCAAAAAAAGAGATTAAAATTATATTCAACGAAAAAGTTATAAAAAGGAGGGAGATGTGGACAGAAAAGGGTTACCAATTTCATATTTACTATTTGCTCTAAGTGAGACTTGAGTTCTTCTTATATTTATTGAGGACAAAAACCCTCTAGAAATACCAATTTTGGGGATGAAAACTCTCCTGGCTGGATTTGATGATTTCATCCTAAAGTCACAAGTACTGAGTGGTTTTTGTAGAAACCCTAGTTTCCCCTCTTTCGGACTCTAACTTGTTTTTCTGAAGTTTTTGAAGTTTTGGTAATTTTTGATGTTTTTGAGGTTTTTTGACAAGAATTGAAAATTGCGATTTTGCTTGGAAATATGAAATAAATTCAAATAAAATATCTAACGGCCATAATACATAGAAATTGCAAGCTATAATGATGGTGCTTCCTTTATTGTTCAACTTGAATCAATACAATCAGGATCTGAGAACATGCAACAATAAAATAACAAATTTTTATAGAAAACCTGGAATATGCAGCTTGCTGGTAATTGACTGGAAATGGTACGGCTGCATCAATTAATTACTTCTCCTCCGGTTTGGTGATCTCTACTGCCTCCTGAAACCCCAGCGCCTCAAATGATGCAAACTGGAACCCACAAACAAAGGCGTTTCTTTTGATCTGATGAGTACGGCCCAAGGACAGAGGTACGGCCCTGACAGCAGGTACGGCCTGTCAGAAACAGCAATAAATGTTGTACGGCTTCCTCCAAAATCAATGTCTGAAGCTCTATGAATGGTGCGCCAAGATGTATGATGGTTTCTGAATGATGAATATATGCTGAAGCTCTGTAAATAATAAATGCTCTGAAGATCAATGATTTCCTCTGTGTGAGAAAACCTCTGCTGGCAATAGATCAAGTGATATTTCACACTCTCTGAATTGCTTTCCGCTGGAGATGGCTCATTCCCCAAGGAAGTCGAGTTCAAACCCTAAAGTCTGTGCTCAGATCAATTTGATCAGTTCTCAAAATCCAATAATCACATAATGGCTCCAAACCCAAGGCAAATCCACTAATAAGCTGAAAAGTGCGATTTCCTTAAGAATAGGGTTTTAATGAAATATTCACATTTTAATCTTTTAATATTTCAATAGTCTCCGTGAAATATTTCATAATAATCGTTAATTGCCAACTGGCCCCTTTTGATGATGGGCGCACCCCTCAAGGCAAATCACTTAAGTTATAATATAACATTATAACTTTATATTATAAATCATTAAATAATTAATATTTAATCAATACAATTAAATATTAATATCTTCCTCGTTACTCATCTGATTACTGATCCGTCTGATGCTCGAACTCTGAAGTGATTCCGGATGCCGCCAAAGCCATACTGCTAAAAATAGCAGGGGTCCCACACTGCCTGCCAGGAACTGCTAAAAATAGCAATTCTGCAAAAAGCCTCCGATCGAGCCCAAACGAAAGCCTGCTGATCAAACTTTGCCAACTGAAGCTGAGCCAAGCTCCGAAGTGACCCTCTATCCAGTCTATCGGCCTACGAGGGTCGTGTGATAGGCCAATCCTGTACTCCGAGAGATGTCACTGAGAAGGGGACATGACAGTTTTCTACTTGTCATTTCAATGGATATTTTTTATGTGTTTTCACATTGTGTGTGAGCTTCAATTTTGGAGGTGTTGAGAAAATCTATACCACTTTCCTCCATGGCGGGTTGTACCACCCCTTGCTGACATTCCTTCCCTAGGTGGTCTTAATGCTGCAAAAAAAAAAAAGATATTTGACCATCATAAGGGTTTTAACTTGCTGATATTTGTTTCTTCTAGCCCGTGTTTGCAGGCTGTACAAGTTTGCGAAGGTTGGGAGGACTTCCCTTGGGCCGTACCATATGCTTGCCAGCTGTACCAAGTGAAGTAAGGCATTGGAATGAGGATACAAAGCGCTCCATTTTCGGAGATGTTTTTTTGAGAAAACTTTACTATGAATTTTCCCTTCATGAAATTCCCAACTATTTTGATATCAGAGAGCTTTAGGGTAGAGGCAGAGGCTCCACCTAAGATCTAGAGTGGGAGCTCATTAGGTATAAAAATGGCAACGAAGACCAATAGCTATAAAAATAATTATCATGTGATGGTGCCTTCTGTTGATGTTATTGCAGCTTCAGGCTTCATACTTCCTTATTTATTTGTGATTATTTAGTGGCAACATATCTCTAAGATGGCCGACCTCCTTTGTAATTAATGTTTATTATTTGTAATTATTTTTATGGTGGCCGACCTTGTCCTTGAAAAGGTGCGACCCCTCTAAGCAACATGTATATATAGAAGGTCACTTTCTCTCATTTGTGTATCAAGCAAGTTTGAAGTCTCTTCTCTTCTCTCAAGTGTGAATTACCAAGAGCAGATTGTGAATTCATCAAGTGCAGATTGTAAAGTCATCAAGAGCAGATTGTGAACTTTTCAAGAGCAGATTTGAGTTGCAAGGAAGTGCAGATTATTTATCTATCATTGCATGTTGTGAAGGTGCTGATTATTGGCCTTGAGATTGGCCTCATTGTAAAGAGACTTATTGCCATTACTTATATATATAAGAGATATAATTGTTGCTGGGTTTTTCTCCCTCAAGAGGAGGGTTTTCCCAGGGTATCTGCTGTGTTATTATGTCTATTTTGAATTAATTTTCTGTGCATTACATCTGATCATAAAAATCAACATGGTATCAGAGCAGGTTTGAAGAAGATCATGATCAGATTTCTTATAACAGCGATACTCTTTTCTCTCCTCTTTGTTGTCAATCTTTACCCATTAGTCAAGATGGTGAATGGTCTTAAGATTGAAGATAGACTCGAGGGAGATTCAAATTATACATCATAGAGGTTCAGAATCATGCTCACCTTGGAAGAGAATGATTTGGCTGAGTTTGTGGAGACCAAAGTTCCCAAACCAGCGGAGGAAGAAGAGAAGTTGCAGTGGAGGAAGAAAGACATCAAGGCAAAGAAGATGTTGGTTGATTCCGTTAAAGATCATATTGTTCCCATCATCTCTAAGATGAAGACGGCAAGGGAGATGTATGAGATCAACAACACAAGTTGTGCACTTACATTGAAGCAACAACTTCATCATGTGAAGATGGCAGAAGGAGAATTTGTCATCGCTTACTTCATGAAGATTTCCGAATTGAGAAATCAACTCTCTTCTATTGGTCATTTTGTTGATGTCAAGGATTTGACCATGTTGGCTCTTAATGGTCTTCCTTCATCTTGAGAGTCTTACATTCAAGGAATCAGCGCGAGATCGAAACTTCCCAAGTTTGATCGTTTGAGGGTGGACTGTTTTCAAGAAGAATCTAGGTTGGCTGCAAGAGGTATTGGTCGAAGCTCTACAAATGAAGACACTCATGTTCTTTCCACTCAATCATCGGAGAAGAAAGGAAAAGGAGGAAAGAAAGGATACTTCAAGAGGAATAAAGATAAAGGGTCAGATGGTGCTCCCGCATTCAAGAAGCGGGACCTCTCCCAAGTCCAATGTTTTCGTTGTGACAAGTTTGGTCACTATGCAAAGGATTGCCCCACCTGGCCTAATCAACATGCTTCATTTGCGGATGTGGATGAGATCTCTCCTCGGAAGGATTCTAGGGAATTTCTATTCTAAGCCATGGGCCTGTGTTCAAGCCGTGAAGGTTGTGTGCTGATCTGTGTGCAAGAGCAGTGTATCTTATTGTGTCCAGTATTTGCATCCATCAAAATATTTAAAGAGATAAGTATTCTTTGTTTGTTGAGTTATATCATTTAATTGGATCTTGTAATTAGTAAAGAGAGATAGTGGTTTCTCTTGAATTGTGTTCACTAGCATAAGATTTTTTTGAAGATTTCATTTATTGCATGCTGGTTGTGAAGATTTCTAAGTGTGACTATGAAATAAAAGGAGAATTACAATTTCGATGGTGATTAGCTGGTCACATCAATATCATTCTGTAATGCATGAACTGTGATAAAGCCTTGAACTCTTGGAGAGAGTTGGTTTTAATTGCTAACTACATAATGCATTCAAGAAATTTGTAGTTGTGCAGATTATCTTTTGTTGTGCTGAATTTAGCACTCTCGAGAGGAGTAAAAGATGGAAGAAAGAGTTATTTCATAATTCAATCAAGATAAGTTCTTTAGCCCTTCATTCTAATCTTTTGATATTTGCTACATGTTTCACTTGTAGGTTGATTTCTTTATTCATGTTTTAATATTGTTCATAACACTCTTATGTGTTCATGCTATAACTTGTCATAGTAAACCTTGTATGATTCTAGCCTTAATATTTCTTTGGATAGTTAAAAACTATTTGTAATCTCTTTCTATATCGCTTCCAGGATGGATCAAGAAGTAAGAAGGTGATGAGAGATTGCTTAGTGATAAAAAGCTTGAGGCATCTTGTGAGCAAGTCATTTCGACCAAAGAAATGATCAAGCGTGAAGTCACAACTTGCAGCCATGGGACTGAGTTGGTGGCTAGAGGAAGCTCACTTCCAGAAGTCTTCTTTGCAATCTCTAAAGCAGGGATCAAGAGGGAGTTTTGTAACACACTGAGAAAAAGTGAAGATTACTGTATTGCAAGGCTAGGTGCTAAACCCTTAGAGGACCCCTTCAGCTGCTGAGATTAGAATTGCTCAAGACTGTCATCTAGATTTGACATTGGTAGCTCCGCAAACCTATTCAGAAAAGTGTGATCTAGGATGAGGTCGAGGAGGACTATCCTGAACTCTCTACAATACCAGAAGTGTGCACTGGAAAACATTTATCTAAGGAAAGTGTTGCAGGAAATCTTGGATGAAGAGGTCAGAAGGTTGATGCAAGTGCTTGAAAATCCAGAGGGAGCCTACTGAACCTAAAGCGGATGGTAATCTAGTTGATCTTGGTTCTTTATGTTGAAACCAATTTTTAGAAACTTAAGGAGGCTGCAGCTAGTTCAGATCTGGTGGATCCTTCTATGTACAGTCAATTGATTGGATTGTTGATGTATCTACACTAGACCAGATATCTGCTATGCAATGAGTGCACTTAGTTAGTTCATGTGTGAACCGAGACAGATACATGTTGTTGCAGCTAAACATATCTTGAGATACTTGTGTGGCACAGTTGGATATGGGTTGAGATATTCTTCAGATGTGGACTTGGAGCTGCATGGTTATACTGATTCTAATTGGGCAGGGAGTGTCACTAATCGGAAGAGCACCTCTGGATGTTGCTTCAGTTTCAGCTATGATTTCTTGGTGCAGCAGGAAGCAGTCATCTGTAGCATTGAGTACAGCAGAGGTAGAGTATATTGTAGCTTGTGTGGCAGCTCGGGAAGCAGTGTGGCTTCGTAAGCTCCTTGCAGGATAGTTTGGACAATCAATGGAGCCTACTATCATTTATTGTGATAACCAAAGTTGTGTGAAACTTTCTGTCAATCTTGTGTTTCATGACAGAACCAAGCATGTTGAGATCAAATACCATTACATCAGAGATATGGTATTGAGGAAAGCTATATAGTTAAGGTATATCAGCACTGATGAGCAGATGGCAGACATTCTCATCAAGCCTCTCTCCAAGATAAAGTTTGTGTACTTTTGAGATAAGCTTGGTATGGTGGAGAATATAGCCTTAACTAAGAAGGAGTCTTAGTATCAGTGATCCTGATTAATGAGTTCTTCTCTGTGAGAGAAGTTCGAGGTGAAATCCCTTGATTAATGAGTTCTTCTCTGTGAGAGAAGTTCGAGGTGAAATCCCTTGATTAATGAGTTCTTTGTAAGAGAAGTTTGAGGTGAAATCCCTTGATAATGAGTTCTTCTCTGTGAGAGAAGTTTGAGGTGAAATCCCTTGATTCCACCCTCTGGGAGAGACATGGTGGATGTCATGTGTGTGACTCCATGACAACATCATGTGAGAGAGTCCGTGATGATTTTCTTGTACTTGTGTTTTCACCCTCTGGGAGAGCCATGGTGAAAGTCATGTTGAGGTGACAACATCACGCAAGTGATGAACACTTGTACATACCATACATGGTTGTAGCCATTATGGTTGATATCACGATGAGGTGATATCTGATATCACGATGAGGTGATATGCTTTCACGATGAGGTGATAAGCTCCTTTCCATACATGGTTGTAGCCATTATGGTTGATATCACGACGAGGTGATATCTGATATCACGTTGAAGTGATATCTTTCTTTTCCACATATGGTTGTAGCCATTGTGGTTGGCATCACGATGAGGTGATGTGTCTTGTGCAGCAGGAAGTATTCCTCCTCAGCTGAGAGGGAGTGTTGATGTTATTGCAGCTTCGGGCTTCATACTTATTTATTTGTGATTATTTAGTTGGCAACATATCTCTAAGATGGCAGACCTCCTTTGTAATTAATGTTTATTATTTGTAATTATTTTTATGGTGGCCGACCTTGTCCTTGAAAAGGTGCAACCCCTCTAAGCAACATGTATATATAGAAGGTCACTTTCTCTCATTTGTGTATCAAGCAAGTTTGAAGTCTCTTCTCTTCTCTCAAGTGTGAATTACCAAGAGCAGATTGTGAATTCATCAAGTGCAGATTGTAAAGTCATCAAGAGCAGATTGTGAACTCTTCAAGAGCAGATTTGAGTTGCAAGGAAGTGCAGATTATTTATCTATCATTGCATGTTGTGAAGGTGCTGATTATTGGCCTTGAGATTGGCCTCATTGTAAAGAGACTGGTTCCCATTACTTATATATATAAGAGATATAATTGTTGCTGGTTTTTTCTCCCTCAAGAGGAGGGTTTTCCCAGGGTATCTACTGTGTTATTATGTCTATTTTGAATTAATTTTCTGTGCATTACATCTGATCATAAAAATCAACACCTTCAATTACTATGGAGAATGTGGAGCTATAGAGTCTCCATGTGATTGTTAGCCTCACAAACACCCTAATATAGCATGGCACAAGAATATTTGTCTCATGATGTAGTAGATGATCATGCAATTAGATCATTAGTGGCGCCTAGGCTGGGAAACCATGTAATAGCCTTTTGAAGTTAGTTTTCTAAAATTTTGTTTGGTTTATGAGGTTTTTGGGAGTGTTGTACCTATCTTCCAGTTTCATATCAAACCTGTGCAAGTCTGATTTTCTCTTAACAGTTTGATAATGTTTAATTCCAATGTTTAATGGATGTTTGGAGTGTGAATACAGCAGTGGTTGTTTTTGGTTGTGTTTGGTGCATTTGGGTAGTTCAACTCTAGCTTATTGAAGTGATTTATGATGTGATTTCAGTGAGCTTCAAATTTGTGTTTCCAATGGCAACAGTAGTTTTCAATATGATTTCAGATCATTATCAGCACCATACATCATCATTATGAGGTATTCTTAAGTTGGGTACATAATTATATTGTTTATCAAAGTCATTTGGCCTTATTCTAGATATTGCAGTAGTCTGATTTTATAATCAAAACTTTATATCAGTATAATAACAGTAGTATATCTCATATCATGTTGTTTTGTAATGCATTCATTCTATCTTTCTAAGCCATGGATGGTAGTATCGTCAGAGGCTATCCATTTTTATGCACATCATATTGTAAAACTGGATAGTTTACTGCCAATTCATATTACGTTTCATAATCAACATTTTAGTGTTGATTCAGCCCATTTGACATTGAACACGTTTGCATTATTGATCATTTTGGTCTAAGTCAAGCTTAGACACTCTACCAATGGCTTGCTTTGAATTCACGCAATCTGCCAAAGAGGTGTTGATTAGACTGGCTTAGCCGCCTATGTACTTTGGTTGACTTGCCGCCATATCATTATGTAATTGCATTCATTTAGGATACTGAGTGGTTGGAAGCACCGTATGCTCTCACCTTGCCCAGTTCAAGATCTTGTTGATCAGAAAGTGTTGAAGACATTGCATATACATTTTCTATATTGTAAAAAAAAAAGTAGGTTGGGTTGTTACAAGTAACTCAAATTCAAGCTCTTATATCAACTCCACCTTTGCACAAATCCCTTGTTAATCCAACCCTATCGGCTCCTTGCACAAGAACATTCAACTCCATCGAAAAAATTAATGGAAAACCAAGTAGAGTGAAAATAGTTTGAAAGTAAATGAGAAAGTGAAAAAAAATCTCAAAATGGTGAGTGTTTTAAAATGTTAGTACATTTTTAGGGTTGGGATTGATGTGTTTTTTTAATGATTTTTTAAAATAAGTGTTGTCAAGTGCACAGTCGAGACTCACAAGTCCTAACAATGGACTCAACAAGTCTGTGAATCTAGTCTATGGACTCACTGAGGTTTCCTTGCACTCAAACTTGTGAGTTTGGCTAAGGACTCAATTAGTCTCAACAATATGCAATAAACAATGCATTAAAATACACTAAGAAAATTGATTTTGGATAATAAATGGTGATGAGTGTTAAAAAGGTGTTGATGTTTATATACAACAAACACACTTATTGGCATTGCTTAAGTTTTTTTCAAAGAAGGAATTATATAGGCCTGTGGAGAGGAGAATGACCTCTTAATTCATATTGTTGAGAAGACACTTGAGTTTCAAGAGCCCTTGCAAGATCCCTAGGAGAGTAAATCCTATTGATAATGAGGTGGAGGGATTACTTAAGTCATTTAAGAAATTCTGGAGAGAAAGTTAAATTTAGGCTAGGTGGAATCCATTTGCTAGCCTCATAGGCTACAAGATCACCATTGGGGAGGATGGACTCACTCTATCATAGGATGACCCTAAAAGATAGTGTCAACCACATGGGGGTTTGGCAATGCTATGAACTCTCCCTATGCCTCTTTTCATCGGTTACTAGTTCATCTGCCACTAAAAGACATTGGTTCTCTTAAAAATTTATCCACTCTACCAAGAGGAATTGAATCACCTCTAGGATAGTGGAGAAACTAGTTGTACATGGTACCTTGGACCTCCAAGACTGCAAGACAAGTGCTCATGCAAGGAGAGTCTAGTCACATGATGGAATATGGAGCCTAAGGAGTCAAACCTAGGAAATGAGGATCAGATGGCATGGTAGATTGGTTAGGGTTCCACTGGAAGAGCCAGCTGATTCAGAATCAGAAAGCAGCGAGCTACTAAGGCTTATGAGAGATATTTCTGATATTCTAATTATTGAGCTAGTTGCTTCACTCTTGCAGCTTAGTATTTTTCCATTATTTCAGATAGGATTGTTATATTTTCTTGTTTCCATTTTGTTATTTGAGATCTGCAGTTATTTTCACAAACAGTAACCATTAGATATTACCTACTCATATTTTTCATACTTAGTTTTCAATATTCAAGGTCATTGATGAACACGAGTTTTAAATTTATTGTGTTTATATTTGCATTGCAGCTCTGTTTAATGCTTAACGATGCTCAATTGTGCAAATGAAAAGTCATCCAATTTGTATTTTAAATTTTTTAGATATGTATGTTTCCATCTCCTTCGTCGTCCCATAATCCAGGTATAACTTTTGCTGCACTGGAAACATGTTTCCCCATACTAAAAACTCAGAAGAATTTAGTTTGATTGTGAGAACCCACACCTGGTGGACTCTAATCAACCACAATTTTCTGCCCTTTGTTTGATATTCAATGTTTTCAGTGTTTGGGTTTTGCTTGAGTTTTCAAGGATGTTTTGCCAAGGAATAAAGAAAGTGCAAATAACATATGACAATGCTCAAATGAAAGATATGCTGATAGTACTATGAAGGCTAGAAAACAAATCCATAATATCGTTTACAAGAAACAAGTGACTTTAAGTTTAATACAGATTTGTCCCTTTACATTTCATGAAATTATGAGCTCATACCGGAAAATATGCAAATCTGAACCCTTAAGAGCAATGACTGGAACAACAATTATTTCGTGAATTTTCTGAGTGTAGGCATGACTGTCACAATCTAGATTAACCAAGAATTTGAACAGCAATTAAAAGACTCAATCTAGAACATCATTTACACACAGCCATGGTAAGATAACACCCCCAGAACTCACACAGCAGTAACTGAGACAATTTAAAAGACTTGCAGACCTGGATTTATGCATATGCAATTAATTAAAATATGAAAACACCTAACCTGTATCTCACACCTGCCCTATAGATGAAGGCAACAGTCTTTATAAGTCTGATGATGCTCACAGCATGACACTGAACCCTTCAGTGACCTCCCAACAGCACCATAAATGCCCAGAACTTCTCACGTGATGTAAAGACAGGGCCCAAGTGAGGTAAAGGCTGCACCCAAGTCTGAAAATTACACATCAACCTTAAAGAGGTGAATAGTACTGTAGCAGCACTATAGCGCGGGTACTATTCACGCCCCTGTAGCAATCAGCAATAAATATATTCTACATAGAACCCTTGCAAATCTGGATTATACTGTAGTGGCACTGTAGCTTTTACTATTCACGCGTACTGTAGCAGCAAGACGATAACCTCAAAATGTGAAGGCACAGCAACAATAATAAACATTCTTCAATGTATCTTCAATGCCCTTTAAATCTGCAAGTATATATTCTTTGAAACCCTTGAATAATTGATATAACTTCTTCCAATGATGCACAATTTTGACTTCTAGATGAAGCCAACCCGATAAGCTAACTTCTGTTGGTCTTTCACAACCTCAGAAGCTTGACTCTGAAGAGGGAACATTCTCCAAAGCCTGATTGCAGAAACCCTTGTTTCTCCAACTCCAAATGTTCTCAGAGAGAAAAGACAAATTCAAAATGATCATCAATAATGAGTTCGATTTGCCTTGAAGAGAAATATATATCTTTTTCCTCAAAAGTTCGACCCTTTTCAAAAAATCAACTTAATTGCATTTAATAATATAATAATTCGCCCTTTTAGAGACTTAGGAAAATTATTAATAAATGGCGTCCATATTAAATGAGTAACAAATACTCATTTAATAATAATAATGCTCCTTTATTATAAAGTATTAAATACTTTATAATTTGCCATTAATAATTAATATTTTAATATTTCACTTAAAGTGACTTTATAATATAAAGTCATAATAATAATCATTTAATTATTATTAAATGCTCCGTAATTCTTCGTTTGCTCAACAAACTGTCAAACTGGGTCGAAACTAAGAAGACTAGCTAAGCCAGGTGCCCTGCCAAAAATAGTAACCCCTGTCGGCTTGACTTACTATAAATAGTAAGTGCTTGAATATCACTCTGTGAGTCCCTGCAAAGGCCCAAACCTGAATCAATTGGAGGAGTAAGGTCCTGAAACTCTGGATAACTGCCAAGGAAGACCCTCTCATCACATTTGTTAGCCTACAAGGGTCAAATGATAGGCTAATCCTTATGAACTCTGATGCTCGCAAAATGGGGACATTACATTGATTCACTTTGATAAAAATTACAACAGATATTCAAGGATTTGTTCTTTGTAGAACTTACAATTTACAACTATGTGATTTGAAAAAGCAGCAGTAAAGCAATGATTTAGAAAATGCTTATATTGTCAACTTACAGCTCGGTGATTTTTAAAGCATGACAACAATGTAATCAATTAGAAATTCTGAAGGAGTGTTGACTTGTTCAGCAAAAAAAAAATTGCAACTGAGATACAGATATGTGTTCTTTATGGGACATACTACATTGTGATATTGATTAATATCCAACAGTGACATCCTTTTCAACACACCCATTTATACTCTTCTGACAAAATGTTTCTTCTTTATACTATTTGTCCCCAATCCACAATATGGCAGAGAAAGGAACAAACAATGGCGAAGATGAAACAGTACTTCTGACTGTCCAACAAAAATTGACACAGAACAAGAACAAGTAATGTGGGAATTTTGTCAGTAGTGATGAGATGACTATTGCAATTGGCATCATAACAATTAACAAGGAGATGTCAGTACCTGCATGTGGTCTGGAAAAACTAAAATGATGGTTAAATGTTACATCCCTTTTATCTTGAATAGGATTATGACAATGAAATTATGGTCGTTATGTTAGTTGTGATAAACTACTTTTCATGAGAATGTGAAATTGGGAAAAGAATTTTTAATTTATATGTTGTAACTGCAAGTATGAATGATTTTCTTATATATGTGAAAAATGAATGTGTTGATGAGTTTATATATATATATATATATATATATATATCTTGAGAACGGTCTAACCCTAATTTTTTTTGTCAAGTGGTTGCAAGATTGCCAACACCTTGAGGGAAAGGGAAATATCATCAAGGAGAGGACGTAGTTATTAAAGGATCAAATATCATCAAACCTTGAGTCGGTGTAAGATAGCTATGTTGAAATTGTAACCTTGGCTGTATATCACTTAATTAAATAATAAGAAAAATAAATCAACTAAAACAATATATATCATCATTCTCCTCTTAAACGCAAATTGTAATGTAAAATGAAATTAATTAATTATTCAAAACATTGGCATATCTTCTAAAAAAATGTGAGTTGGAGTGGAGGCGAGATCCGCTTATGTTCGTAGCGGTAACCTCCACCACCCTGGCCACATTTCTTGAACGAAACGTTCAAAGAAGAATTCATGCAGACTCTTTCGGGAGTTTTTGGAGATGGTCTTGGTTTCTTTCTCGAACATACACCTCTTCTGCAGCTTGCAACCTCATCTTTAGCATTCGCATTCGCATTCCTCTAGTTTGGTATTCTCTGACAGCGGGGGCAATCAATTTGTCTTGCTTTCATTCTCGTATTCACTTCTTCCGCAGCTCAAATCCTCTCATTCCTATATCTGTTTTCTACTTGCTTGGTATCCTCAATCTGTAACCGCATTCGTTGGTCTTGTTCCTCATATCCGCTCTCTTCTCTCCTCTCTTCCAGTTGACATTCATATTGGGTGGCACTTTTGGTTTTTTTTTCATACTGTCAAGCATATCATGGGAAGGCAACTCCATTTTGTTCAAGCTCCAGTTTTAGGTGGAAATAATTTGTGTTCTTGTGTAAGCCGTTTTGAACTCTTTTGATCAGCAAAGGATCTTGGTGGCATTGCCGCCCTGCTTAGTTCGTTGGAGGGAAGAATCCAAAGCTGTATTGAGCTTCAGACCTGTGAACCAGGCACGTGAGATATAAATCTCTTTTTGTTTAATCGTTATTTTTTTGCTCAATAAAATCGATAGTGGTTTTGCCATGATCTGTAGTGCGAACATTTAAATCTTGCTCAATGAATTTAATCTTGAAAAATCCCTGTGTCGTTCTGTCCAATTCTTTATTTCTTTGGGTCATGAATTTGTCTTGTTGTCAGCCTTGCAACCGCTATGCTCTGCATGTTCTCTTCTTCTCTGATAAATTTGATGCCAACATTATACTCTACATTTTAGCTTCGAACCGGAACAAATCACTGAACTTCAAAACTTGTGATCTGTTGTTAACTCTTTTTCTATCACCGTGAGCTTCTGCTTTCTTCTCGTCTCTGTTAAACTTGAGACTCATTGTGTTCAATTCTTCTCCAATTATTGAGTCGGCCTGCCCCTTAAGCTTTTCAATGTCCTATAGAGGAAATTATACATATATATATATATATAGATGTTGAACTAAAGTATACTGCCATCGCTGATTTAAGAACTGTCATACTATTCCTTGTGTGTAAGATAAGAACCAATTACCCTGAATGTGGGTCCAATTATGAGTCAAGCCAATATTTATATATACTCAAATGTTAAATGAAATAATGCCGAGCAAGGGTGAGAGTGCTGACAACATGAGATATGTGCTCTTTAATAAAAATCCTTGGCCAAGGTTATGATGCTTAGATTAAGCATTTATCAGCTATCAAGAACCAGATATACCCCTGGTCAGAATGGTCTTTCTAGTTAGGAGTATCCTATAGTGAAGGATCGACCAGGGTAGTATAGGTTCTTGACACCAGGCTCAGAAGGCATGATGGTATTTATATGATCCTTTATTGATTACACTCGTGAAGGGTCGAGTTTCTTCAGTTGAAGAAACATGAGAGACCAGTAGGTCTTTGGTTGGGCGGAAAAGCCCTTGATGATATTTCTTTTTCCCTTGATGACAAGACTTGCTCAAGCATTCCAGCAAGAAGCCTTCAGACTGTACTTTCTTGTAACTCTTTCTCTCTCAATTTCAGTTATAAATACTTTAGCATGTTTATTTCATAACTGTAATAAATGCTCTTTACATTTCGAAAGCAAAGAAAAGTTAGTTATTATCCTACTGTGATTTTTGGTTATATGTAGACAATTAATTGTTTCCTTTTCAGCTGAAATTGAAAACTAAAAGTTAGTTGATAAATTGATTATGATGTAATTGTTCAAATTGTTTATTTTTTCCGTTTGATATTGCAAAGGAAACCCTAGTATGAAAACTAGTTAGTTACACTTCAGCTGAAACTGGTAGTTAGTTTCCATTCTTAAACTGTAGATTAGTTAGAGTGTTACATTACAGGACATAGGAAAAAAATATTATTAAGGCTCTACAAGGAGATTAAATTAACAAATACGATGGCATGCATGTGATAAGGCCTACTAAAGGTATGAGAAAAATAATAGATGATGTGTGCCATGTGTGAGTAGTGTAGAACTCCATCAAAGATGACATAAATGATTTTTGTCAGAATGAAACCAACAAGTATTGGCATGTAATGTAACAGGTTCCAAGGCACTAAGCTTGATATTTGGTTTACACGGCAGTGTGACAAAGGGATAGAGTCACTTTGAGGAAAATTCTCAAACAAATAGAACAATATGATAACAATTAGAAATTAGAAAGGGTCTCCATCTCGATTGAAGGTTTCGCATGGCCATAGCATCTCCCCTACAAGCACAACCATAAGCAACTTTGTGCTTAATCATTGGTTCAACATGGTTGAGAGTAGGTTTCACTTGCATGCTAACAATAAAATTCTTCCCTGATTTGTAACAAGGAAATCCACTTACAAGGAAAAGAATTGTTTTTCATGAATTGTGGATTTCCATTAACAGCATGAAAGATGTAATGGAACACAATCTATTTTTAAAATTGTGGTTTGCGAGCCTTCTAATGAACACATTGTCAGTGTTAAATCCAATGTTACAAGACTCGCTTGGACTCACCCAGACTCGGCAAGCCAGGCTTGACAAGTCTAGGAAACTCGAACCCTGAGTACTCTCCAGACTCACCGAGTCTAGGAGACTCACCAGACTTGCCAGGTTTGGGCAAGTCCCGAGCCTGGGACTCGGCCATTTTAATTAATTTTTTTTAAAATAACTACAATCTTTCAATGCTTGTTTGGCTTATGACATGCCCATCTAGGATTTACAAAAAAAAGATGAAAATGGTGTGCACCATAAATGTCTATGTGGTTTTGAATGTCTTCATTTGGGCTTGGTGGCGAGGACTCTGCCCATCGACCCCGCTAGGGGTGCTGCCCCCATACCCCCGCAAGGGGCACTGCCCCCAAACCCCCACGAGGGGCAGTGTTGCCCCCAAAGTTCAAACCCCCATCAAACTATAAGTCTAAGCAAGTAATAGGCCAATGATGAATCATGATAATAAAACCTAGAAAATACATATCCCTTGTTGCAAATCTCTACATCTTCACAGTCAAAGCCACAAACAAGGATTATATTGTTTCATACATTGGACAACTTGTTTAGTATACAAGGACGCCCATAGGCAAAGTTGGCATGCTACAGTCATTGTACTATTGAATACAGGTTAAGTCATAGTTGGTAAGAAATGCGATTTTCATAATGCAAAATTGTATCAATCATGCCCTACATAGACAACTCATAAAAATATCCCATCTATTAATATCCTAGCTATCAAACTAGAACATAACCATTTATCTTTTTACTTAACTGTTCTCTTTGTTAATGAGTTTGAAAACAAAACATGCAGCCTTGAAGGCTTCAAGAAAACTTTAATAATAAATTCCTCACTTGAATATACACACCAGTCACTAAGACACAAGCAAATATCATGGCTACATCATCGTACAGGACCTATCTTAGACACTAGTGCATGACTTGTCGTGATGTTGGGATGAGTAATGCAAGCTCTCTGAGCCATAGACTTATATTTTTAGTTTTGATATTTGTTTTGATTCCATGGATTTCATATTCCATGAGTTTTGTATACATTTGACAATATTTATATATCTAAATGTGTTATTTTCTTCAGCTAAAATTTGTGTTTATACTTATTTGATCGGTGTATACTTGTATATGTGATCAAAGTAGCTTCTATTTGATGAGGTTGTTGTGTCTTTAAGGATTATTTATTAAAGGGTGCATGAAACAAGTTTTAAATCCTTAAAAATCTCTGAATTTCTTGGGTTTTTCAATTTCTCAAGTCTTTGTCAAGTCTGCACCAAGTTTAAGCACCAAGTCTGAGTCCGAGTCAAAAATCAGCTTGCCAAGTCCGAGGTGAGTCCAAGCCAAAAATCAGCTTTCCAAGTCCGAGGCAAGTCCGAGTCTTGTAACACTAAATAAGAATTTTTACAAATAATGATCTAAAAGCTATGAATAACTTTGTGTTTGAATTCTTTTTTGTTTCATATTGATAAAAAGACAAGAAAACAGGTATGCATAAAAATTCATGTATGCTGATTCTAGTATTTCACAATAGAAATCCTTTTTGACAAAACTAAGTGGATAGGGCATGCTTACCAAAATTAGTCCAATGATATTTGTTGGTTCTCCAGAAAATACAGGCACTCTGCTGTGTCCTTTCTCTAGTAACATAGTCATCTTTTCCCTGAATCAGAGAATGAGAAGCATGAGAAGAAATGTTAAGAATAAAATCTTTATAAATTAAGTCATAGAAACCATTTGGATGCAACAATCATACCTATCAAGAGTTTCATCAATATCAAGAGAGAATGTTTCAGAAATCAGAGTCATTGCATGCAATGCTGTTTTCCCAGCTAACTCCAATGCTCCAGAGATAATGCAAGTTTCATGATGTGATAATTCTCCCCCTTTTCCAGCCTATAATGTGAACAAAAAAAGATCAAATCTTTTTTTCTTTCACTCTTCCCAAATTGAATTAGTTTATAATGACAATACATTATCAAGTTACCCAGAAAGATAGTTAACACAGGTAACACAACTTTTCCTTGCCAGCTTTCTAGTAGATAATTAACTTGGTTGAAATGTGGTGTATGGAAATATTTTTGAACAAAAAGTTGAAAATTATAACTATATCTACCAAATTCAATTCTCGAAAATATTGTTAAATGGCATGTGCATAGAAGCTCATGGTTCATAGATTTTACCACTAAGGCTGCAACTACTTATTAGGTTTGTTCCATTTTAAGACTCATGAATTATAATAGTTGCTTCTAGGCTCTTTCATGTTCTGAGTTCAAAAATCGCAATATAGACACATGAAACTTGAATCTTTCCAACAAGTAAAGTAGTGATCTTTTCACATGATTAAAATTTTAGAACTGATCATAAGTCCTGCTATCAACCACAACTTGCATGAGTAAAACACTTGTTAGATCAAATTTAATTCATTTCACTTGTATAAAAATTCCAAAAAACCAACGATACCATCAACCTGACTAAGCCTAAAAAGAGGCACTGCAACTATGCTGATCACCAGTCTCTAAGAATTACTTACCTCATTCCCATGCATCGTCACAAGAGTCTGCAACTCAGCTCTGCGAAAAAGAGCAACATGACCATCACCCAATAAATAATCCAGAATCTGCAATTTATAGTTCCATTAGCTTGGATAGAAAAGTATTCTAGAAATTTCTAGTTATCTATTTTATTCCAACATCAATCTTTGCATTTATATCTAACTCTAAATACACAGAATCATTTATGGAGGTGGAAACCATAATAAGCTTGAGCAAACAAAGTTTATAGGGGCCAAGGATTACAATTACCAATGTCAAAAACTGTGACAATATAATGTGATAGTGTGACTTAATGAGAATTGAAATCAATAGCCTATTATATTCATCCTTAGTGTTGCTTTATTTCAGATAACTAATGGAAGACAGTGAAATAACACAGCATCAATGTGTTGCATAGAAGACAATTAGATGATAAAGAAATCATACCTTGCTTATTGGGAAAGCAACTGGAAAGCAGAACCAAACAAGCCCACGAACTACTGGGGCCATTGTCGCCCCAACTGCTAAACCGTACTGAGTACAAATAGATTGTGGGAGAATCTGATTCGCCCAAAAGGTAGTAGATAATTATTTTAGCAGATATTAACCAATGTGTTCCGATTCCAGCATAACAAAGAGAAGAAATGAAAACAAAGCATGTATGAAGTTCATCACATCAAAGATACTTATAGAATTTACTATGAAAACAAAAGCAAACAAGAAGAGGCTAGAGCCTTAACTTACTTCTCCAAACAGAAGAACAAGAGTCACAGATACAAGAACAGCACCCCAATCTGACATGAGTGAATCCAAAAAAAGAGGAAGTGCCTGGAAGTGTAAAGTGTGATAGAAGTACAATTATTATTTATCTTACTAGAATATAATTTCACAGTATCTGTAACACTTATTTGTAATTATATGTATCTCAGAGACATGCTAAAACCTTAAAGATGCAAGAAAGAGTTACGTACTTCCACCGCAAGGGCATTGCATGTAAGAAGAGTACACAGCAATAAATGTTGTTTTCTTACCACAGGCAATATTTTAGCTGCCAAAAGTAGAAGACAATGAAATTAAATAATTTTATACTTAACAATACTCTGACTGTAGCTTTTAAACAGTAAAAGTCACCACTTGAGGTATGCCTGTGACATCCAGTGAATGACCCAGAAAAAGCCAAACTTGTTCCAAATATTAACAAGTTAAAAGGCTAGATAATGAAAATTTATAGATTAATCTTAAAGCAACCATTCCAAAAAAGGTACGTGAAAAAATAGAGTAATCTCTCTGGTACAAGTGACAAAACAATTTGTTGTACTATCATCACATATGAAGTTATTTCTTTCACATTTATAACCAAATACTGAATGAAGATAAAACAGATTGCAGAAGATATTTATTTGCACAGATATTACCAATGACATGTAGGTTATGATAAGAATGGCAGGGAAGATCAGTTTAGGGTAAGGACTGCATATTTGTTATAGTAAATAGATTCACTAAGTACGCTTATTTCTTTGCAATATTTTCTAAGTTCAAGGCAGCACAAGTGGCTAAATGTTTTTTTCAAAGAAGTATTTAGACACTATGGTTTGCCTAAGAACATGGTGAGTGACAAAGACAATAGGTTCCTTAGCCTATTTTGGCAGGAGCTTTTTCATTTAACAAGAACCAAGTTGACACCCATTCCAAGTTATCACTCTCAAATAGATGGGCAAACAAAGATTGTAAATAAGTAGATTGAGGGGTATTTGAGGAATTGTGGAGTAGGACAACAAATTGGGGGAGCATTGCTACAACACTTCCCATCACATGTCCTTCCATATGATTCCATCATAGCTTTATATGGTTATGAAGCTCTAACTTTTGTTTACTTGATCATCACAAACAATAGAGTGCCAAGAGCTAGAGACTTGGTCAAACAAACCAAAGAAATTTTAGAGTCACCCAAGGAAAACCTCTGACAATTATAGAACCAACAAATATTGTATGCAAATCAATGTCACACTGAGTGGACTTTTGAGGTTGAAGACATAATTTTCCTGAAACTACAACCATATAGGCAATCTTCTCTCAAGAGAAGTGGAGCTGCGAAGCTCAAGCCTGGCTTCTATGAACCTTATAGAATCAGGCAAAGGATTGGGGAAGTTGCATATGAGCTTGAATTACCATAGCACAGCAAGATGCATAATGTTTGTACTGTTTTGTGACTCAAAAGGGCACTTGAACAGCATATCACTCCTTAAGTAGAGGTGCCTCCTCTAGATGATGAAGGAAAGCATATTTTGTGAGTTTGGTATTTGCTATTTATCTTGGGTAGTTTGAAAAATATATGCAAAGGGATCTCTGCTGCAACATCATTGCTTATTTTGTAAGTGTCCAGTCTGCTGCAATAATCATACATTTGGTATGCAAAGGGTTTGAATGATAAATATTGATCTTTAATTACTATTATTCAGTATTTCATAATTGTTCAACTACTGCATAGTTATGAATCAGAAAAAATTGTAGAGTAAAAAAAGACATTATGAATATCTATCTTTGTGATCTTGGTTGTGAACTAAAGGAAAAGCTTTGACCCTAAAACAAAACAAATCTACTCCTTGACTGAAAATAAGCTGGATAGGACACATTGTTAGTAACATGCCAAGACAAACATTATATCACCAATCTATCTTCATCTAAGTGTGTAATGATTGTGGAGTGGTGAATAAAAAAAGCACTCAACTTGACAAATCTCAAGGTCCTCAACAAGGATCTACACTAGAGAACGATAGTCTTCTAGAGGAATAGGTCCTAGCACCTATGCTAAGAACCACTTGAACTTCTATAAAGATATTGTATCTCCCGTGGATCTCATGATAGATAAGACCCTTGAAAATAAAGTGTTCCTTAATTTCCATATCTTGGAAGCACTAGAGATAGAAAATACTATCACCGCATCAAATATGGTAGTCCACCTCAACTCATAACTAGTGAGAATAGACCCTTAACAAGCCATGAGACCAATTGATGCAGGAGCATCCTTGGTCTTCGTGGAAATCTTGCATTGTTCTAAGGATAGTGGTTATATAGTCTATTTCAATTGTTTGCTTGTCTATGAATTTGTAGTTACCTATCTATGATAGAGGAAGTTAGCACAATTTATCGCAATTTGAAATTGGCTTTTGCAATTTTGAGCATAGTTTGAATTACTATTGAACAATGTCATGTTAAAATTTGAGGTGATTTGGATGGGTAAAAAATTGTAAATTGGTTTGAGAGCATCTATGAGGAGACCATTTCGCATAGCTGTGATTGTTTCTATGTAGGCTAGGTTTTTAAGAGTTTGTGCCAATAGAGGAATATTCGTAAAGATTTAATTAACCATTGAAGGTGTAGGTTGTGTACCACATGGATGTTCTCCTTTGTTTTACCATTTGAATTTGTAAGTTTATTACTTCTAGCCAATGACACATTTCATCTGGTTTTGGGCTCTACAGTCTACACCACCATGTAGCCAATGCAAACCATAGAGGTATCTTGAGAATGGTATTTATACATATATGATGATCATTTGAAGGTAAACGAAGAGGTAAGGGAAGGATCAAAGAGGTAGAGATGTCAAAGTGAGATTATGAGGTCCAAGATGGAGATTGTGAGCAAAGAACAAGGAGTATGATGTGGTGTGTAATCATGCAGCAGATAGGATGATAGCGGACGTCATTGTAGTAAATTAATGTAGTAATTCTAAAGTATATTGTATTTTGATATTTCACAACAAACTAGTGTAGTGTTTTTAATTGAATTATCATTATGATCCCCTAGTAAAGGCAATGGGTGTAGCCCATGTGGCAAGTTCTAAAAGTGGTGTTTCCATAGTTGAGTTGTATTGTACATAGTTGAAAAACTTAGCAAGCCCGGAAAACTCGACTCGAAAAAAACTCGGCAACCTTAAAAACTGCGTAAACTTCAATAAAAACGTTTTTTTTTTTTTTGCAAAATTCAATGATACAATGCATCCAATGAGTCAATAAATGAGTACATAGAAGAGACACGCTGATTCTAGTTGTATTTGATTGATTTGAAAGAAAATTAGATACAAAATGTCATCCTCATGTGGAATGCTCAATGCGCCGATATTGATAATCTAAAACAAAATGAAAATAGCAAATTGTTTTTGTAAAATTGAAAGTAAATAGTGGAGAGTACCTAGAAAATCAAATGAATCAATGGGAGTTTGAGGGCAATGCCCCCAATGGGGTCTCAAAGGGCAGTGCCCCTTGCGCTGGGTCATCATGGGTAGTGCCTCTTGGGGCCGTGGGGCAATTGCTGGGGTCAACAAGGCACACCCCGCGCGTGGGTCTAGGGCAGCACCCCAGGGTCTCCCTGGCAGCTCACGCACTCGTCAGCGAAGGCTGTGGCAAGGTCAAGGGGCAAAGTCAGAAACCCTTTGCTTCCGCTTAACTTTGAAAACCGGACCGCTTTGATTTTTCGCTTTTTATGCTTTGAAAGAAAATGTCAATAATTTATATGTAATGCAACATCGGAAAAATGATAGGAATCTATTGAAAAAATGTTGATGCCAAATTTTACAAATCTCGGAATGATTGCCAAAACGAAAGATCCAATAACATGCAAATAAAACAACGTTGTTTTGATGAAAACCGACATTGCAGCGCCAGTTTAAAAGAAAACTCGCGGAACGTCGCGATAACTTCCGAATCACGAAGATATCCTCCGAATGCAATAGATCAGCCGATATTTCACAGCCTCAACCGCAACATCAAGATGCATTTCCACCTAGGAAATCGAAACCCTTGGCTTCGTCAAGAATTTGATCAAAAAAATCCATTTCTATAACATAATGAGCTCAAGCCAATGAAACCCTATATCCTCAAGAGGGTCTAATTTCTTCTCAAAAAGGCATCATTTAAATAAAATTTGAATTTTAACTTTTAATATTTCCAAAGTCTCGAACACACTTTTAATTATAAATTATAATTAAAAAGTGGCCCCTCTTCAATGTTGGTCGACCCCTTGAATAAATCACTTAAGTTATAATATTAAACAATATTATAACTTTATAATATAAGCTATTAATTAATATTTCACTTGACAATTAAAATATTAATATCTTCTACCCACGCCCATTTATCGAACCGTCAGTTTAAGAATAAGTGATTGACTGCGCCCCACTAAAACCATACCGCTAAAATAGCAGGGTGCTCTCAATAATGACCTAACTTTACTAAAAATAGCAAGTCGTGCAAGCAATGTCCTAATGACCCTAAACGAAAAGCCAATCGGTAAGTCTCCGGCTAACTGCTGCCAAGTCTAAAAGAGACCTCTTAACCATACATATTACTTCCACGAGTTAAGAATAGGCTAAATCCAATCGAACTCCTGGATAAGCTTATAAAATTGGGGACATTACAAATCACTCTCAAATTCGTTTTGTCCCTACACCTTACCGCAAATAAACCTTCCAACTCCTCGAAGGCTCCAAAATAAGAATTTAAATGTCCTACAATATCTCTAACTGCCTCCTCAGAAGTATCAATAAAACACAACCGCTAGTGCCATCCCCCTGGATCCCAAACCCAAAGTGAAAGTCTGTCGTGTCTGTCATCCTCAGGCTGCCACTGCGCTCTACTGCCTCCAACTTCACCATGTTGTGAGTGGTGAAGTAACCCAATGGGACCCATCCAATACTCAGTGCCAAAACTGTCACCACCTGGATCCCAATACAATCTGAATTCACATCCATCCGTGATGCGGAGAAAAGAACTTCTAGAAGCATCTGCTACACTGAATCTCTCCCTGTCCTCTGCTAAACCCTCATGAATGTGATAACTGACCAAGCCATCATGCCAACTGACACCGTAGTCATCCTGTAACCATGTACCCATAAGAAAACCTTGTGACATAGAAGTAGCAAACCCAGTTGGATACATATCGGCATGATGTAAAACTGATAACTGTCCCTGCAAGTGATCCCCCGCAAACAGCTGAATCGGACGCTTGCAGCCTCTAATCCCATCTTCTGAAGACGGTGAATACCCATCCCACAACGGATGGTATAACTCCTGGGCCAATCCACACCGATGCATCATCAAATCCTCCGTGTGTGGACCAAAGGAGAAGTGATAAACACTCCTCACGATGCAATCAAGATAAAATGCTCCCACCTCTGTCAATGGCTGTCCATCATAGTCCTGGGGAAACAAATTAGCATAAGTACAAATCTCCATATTGGATGATGTCCCACATATCTCCTGTGACGACGATGAAGTAGTGACGTGATCTGTCACACAACTCTCGGAAAAATCAACTATCTCATCACAAGAGCTCTCAACCAAAACACTCATCCCATCTGAATTGACTGCACCAATATCTATAGATAACCCCATCCTCACTTACAACTCGGATATAAAATCCTCAACCTCAGATATAATCAGATCAGATTCAAGTACTGTGGAGACTATGCTAAACCTAACTCACTATTAACTTCACAACCGGGTGGATCGTGGACTCTTGAGGGGCTAACCGAGCACTCCCAATGAGTCCATAGTCACCTCAAGCTCATGAGGAGCTTCATCAACTCGCTTCCTCCTTCCTCAAGTAATGCATCATAACAAATGCAATCCCACTCGAGAAGAAAAAATCCCCGCCCGGGTAAGTAGTTTTAGGGTAATTTTGTTTCATCATTCCAATTGCTTCAAGTGCATGTATCTCTGCAAGGGAAAAACTACCATCACCGTGCTCATCTGTCAAAGGAGTATTCCAACCATAGGTAGCTAACATCTGACGAGCAACATCAAAATGCTCAATGGTTGTGGCAATCATATTGTCATTCACTTTTAGTTGCCCAACCAAATGGTGAGAACTTTGTAGCTTATGACCTCCATACAAGTTTCCCGGTTCACAATATGCACTATGATATAAGGCTGATTCGTCCTCACTCTCCTCATGATAAGCAGCATCATGTGTGCTTTCAACCATGCACACCTCAACATCTAAGATACTGCTGCTATGTACCTCAAAGGGTGGCTCAACTGATAAGGTAGAAGTTGCTGGTATGACAGTATCTTCACACACTTCTACTCCCAAAGTAACTGCATGCCCATCCAAAGCATGATCCTGGGATTCCATATCAACATATGAACCTTCTAGCTTGTTTTCAAAGGTCTGATATGAAAAATCAGATTCACCTTGACATGAATCCTCTACATACAATGCATCATTAGTTCCCAATTCCGGAGTACTTTCATGTGACAATTCAATAGGATCATTTTGCACATGTGAAAACACTGCTGTCTCATACTCATGCAAAGTTTCATCATCGCTGTCATGAAAATCAGGACTGTTAGGTGTAGCTTCCCTAGGATCAGTTGTATACTGGTCACCAACTGCTGAAAACTCATTGTAGAGGCTTCTTGACACCTCACTTGAAAAGACATCATGTTCAGATTTAGATTCTTCACGATTACTTTGCTGGTTGGTTTTTTTAGGTTCTGAATCCTCATAGGGAGCCCACATCATTCTATGCGCTTTGCCCTTAGGTCTCAAAGGGCAATCATGGTTTAAGTTGTACGGCTTTCCGCAATAGGAACACAACTTCATTTTGTTTTGCGATGTCGGACCTTTGATGATAGGAAGTGAATTGGATCCTTTAGACCATCCAAGCTCTGAAAGCGCCCGTTCTACACGCAACAACCCGCGATTGAGCTTGTATTGGGATTGTTCAAGTTCTTTCAATGCCTGTTTATTTCTGACCAATGTTTTCATGAAGCCCATTTCCGCTGGTCTAAATCACCAGCAAAAACTAATTTTCTCTAATTAATGTATAAGCCGATATACCAACTGAGATTCGCTAATTGCCTGTAATTACCACACAACTCCATCGATTAAAAATAACTGGAAATAACCAAAGATCGGATTTTCTGATTTGGAATGAGGAAATGATGCATAAAGTGCTAATCCAATAATGACAAATGATTACAAATATCTCTGACTTTCCAAGTTAGTATAGTGACTGAAATGAAGTGCAACTAGACAGCTACAGCAATAGTCATTTCATCAAACACTTCCTACGCTGGACTCCAAACCCCAATTTGAACAGTATATGCAAATGAAGTTTTACAAACTGATTACAATGCTTGTTGTAAGAGATGACTGGAAAAAAAATGACACTGAATGAACATCTACAGCTAGTTGTCAATATGACAAACACTTGTCATGAATCTAACCATGCAACAGAACACCCACAACGAGTGGCATTTTTGCAAACATTTCTTATGCAAACCTCTTGATGAGCATTTTTGCAAGCAAAGACCCCAAACTGATTACAAATTCTTTTCAAATGAACAGAGAAGATGGTACAGTAAGTATAAAGGACCTGGTTTGTTGATGTAGAAATCAAGCTGCTCCAAACCTAGCTTCCAAGTCTTCATCGCCTAACGATTGTCTATGTCAAGGCCAAATTAAGTTTCCAAATTTTCGACGCCTCTCCCCTAAAAAATGATTCCCTACCCTAGTTGAATGCCTGGAATACACTGGTTGTCGGGCCAGCATGAAGATGCTTTCTCCAACACACCTGGCCAGATGGCTCCCATACTTCTAACCATATCGCTACTAATTTGTCTTAGCAACTCTTCGTGATTAAAGGTAAAACGTATGTACCCCATTTTTATTTTTATTTTATTTTGGCTTTTTTTAATTCTCAAGAATGTTGTAAATTGTTCGATTATAGCGTTCCTAAACAATTTCTTAACTCCTCGTCGTTCCACGACTCACAAGATTTTATTATCCGCCTCTTTATAATATAATATCTACCGATCATAAAGTTTTACAGCTTCAATTCAAAAGTATATATGGATCATAAATCAAACAAGACCCCACACTTTATCTTGTGGGCCCTTGTAACTACGATGAGCCTGAAACTGTGATTTTGTTCTTGTTCCACTGGTATGAATAAATGTTCAACTCGTATCTTTAGCAAGTAACCACGATTGGCTTATTTATCTCCAGCGGCAGCTCTCTGTAGGTTCTGACTAAATAATCCCAAAGTCGCGATGAAGCAACTCCCGAAAGACTTCAATCCATGATTATTTAAATTCGCCTTCATAGATTTTCTAAAATCCAGTCGGACGGCTTCCTGATATATGGTATACGCCGCGACCAACACGGGAATATAATATTAAAAAGAAAAAAAATTCACAATGCCCCGACTTTGATAAAAAATAATGCGTCTTCGAAAGTATTAGATATTTCTCTTGCCCGCGACACTAAGTTGTCTTTATTTCAAAACCCGGCGAATTGGGCGGTACGCGCCATGCTTATTTTTCCCCGTAAACCGACTCTATAAGGAATCTCTATGTAAGGACCACGTCCCATGCACAAACAAATACTGACGACCTTTTTGACTTTTCTTGCCCAGGACAATTGCCCGATTTTGTCTTTTTCTGTAGACAAAAGTAATTCGATCTGTGTCTTTGCAGAAGACGCATTTTTTTTTTTTTATTCTCTCTTTTTTTATTTCTAAGCGATCAATCTTCTTTAATGTAATACAATTTTCTGAGATGAACACAACCTGATATTTAAAAATGATCGACTCATTCTGCAAATAGAATCGATTTTCCAAAACTCTATGCAAATCTCTGATAAAGCCTTCTGCAAATATTCTTCGAGTATCAACATGCAAATACAGTTTCCTCCCAGATTTGGCCAAAGGCCATTAAATCTGATAACTTCCATTTTTTTTTTATAAAACCCTAAACATCTGAAAATTTCTTTTTGGAAACCAACACAGGATGGCAGGATTCAAGCTCTGATACCACTGTAGAAACCCCTGTTTCCGCTAACTTTGAAAACTGACTGCTTTGATTGTTTTTTCTCGTTTTTGCGTTTTTGAAAGAAAATGCTGAATAATTTTATATAAAATAATGCAACATCGGAAATGATAGAATCTATTGAAAATGCTGATGCCAGTCTATGTATTAATCTTCTGGAATGATTACAAACGAGATCCAATAACATGCAATTAAAAAAGCAACAGTATTTTGATGAAAACCTGATTATTGCAGCAAGCTGAAAGAAAACTCTGTGAACGTTCTGTGATAACTTCTGAATGAAGATATCCCTCTGAATGCAATAGATCAGCCGAGAGCCTGCATACCTCTCGAACTGCAAATATCAAGATGGCTTGTTCTCCAATGCCTGTAGACAACTGAAACCCTTGGCTTCGTTCTCCAGAAGAAGACTTGATCAAAAATTGATTTCATAACATAATGAGCTCAAATCCCAATGAAACCCCTTATATCCTCAAGAGGGTCGACTTTTCTCAAAAGGCATCATTTAAATAAAATTGAATTTTATCTTTTAATATTTCCAAAGTCTCAACACACTTTTAATTATAAATTATAATTAAAAAGTGGTCCTTCAATGTTGGTCAACCCTTCAAGAAATTTCACTTGCTATAATATTAAATAATATTATAACTTTTATATTATAAGCTTCATTAATTACTATTTAATTTGACAATTAAAATATTAATATCTTTCTCAATTCACGCCCATTATCGAACCGCTCTAAGTCAAGAATAAGTGATTGACTCTCGCTCTGACTAAAACCATACCTAAAAATAGCAGGGGTGCTCCGCTGAATGACCTAACTTACTAAAAATAGCAAGTCAGGCAAAATGTCCGAATGACCCTAAACGAAAGCCAACTGGTAAGTTCTGACAATCCGAAGCCAAGCCAAGCTCCAAAAGAGACCCTCTAACCATACATATTAGCCTACGAGGGCTAAGAATAGGCTAAATCCACTGAACTCGATGCTTGCAAAATTGGGGACATTACAAAGCCCCTGCCACCAAGCCCAAATTAAGACCTCCAAAACCACACAAACCTTCATGGTGTAACTATACATCATTTTGCATTAACAATAAAACCCAAATTAAGACCATCAAAGCCACACAAACCTTCATGGAACACATCATTTTAGTGTTTTTTCTGAAGTAGAGCATGCAAATGAACGAAAAAAATAACTAAAAAAGCCTTTTTGTTCGGCCACCTAGGCGTTTTCCTGATCGCATGGTTTTTTTCAAAAAACTCACCATACAAATTGAAAAAACTCGCCAAAAGTACTGCGAGTTTTTTCAAAAAACTCAACGCAAGTTTTTGGCATACAAGTGCATGAAAAACTCGGTTTGAAATAAAACTTGCGAGTTTTCTTTTACTCGTCGAGTTTCTCACGAGTCTTGTTCCACACATGTTGGCCACGGATTGTTAGACTCTTCGTGATGGGCCAGGCTCCCTTTGTGGGGTAGCACAGGGAAGCCTATGGCTTCGTGGCAGGGCAGAAATCACCCCGATGATGCTCTCTCTCCCTTTACCCTCTTCCGCTTTAGATTAAGGAGAAAGGACGGAAGAGGTTTGTCTTAATTGCTTTATTTCAATTTAGAATCTAACTTCAATTTGTTATTGGTTAAGAAGTATATGATTCTTATTTAAATCTAGATTCTAATTCCAATATGTTACTGGTTATGAAATGTATGATTCATATTCCAGTTTGTAAAAATTTATCGTGCCCTAACACTATGAACATTTAAATTGCTATGATAGAATGTTCATATGCAAATTTATTAGAAAGTGTTGCCTCATTATGTAATTTTACTTTCCATTCCTATGAATATAACCGTTGGAGTAATTCCTTACTCATGTACCCAACTTGCAATAAGCAACATCAGACTGAGTTACATACAATGATAAGCATTGCACAATTTGTTCATCATAATGAGTAAGGAATTACTCCAACGGTTATATTAATAAGAATGGAAAGTAAAATTGCATAATGAGGCAACACTTTCTAATAAATTTGCATATGAACATTCTATCATAGCAGTACCCAACTTGCAATAAGCAACATCAGACTAAGTTACATACAACGATAAGCATTGCACAATTTCTTCATCATAATGAGTAAGGAATTACTCCAACGGTTATATTCATAGGAATGGAAAGTAAAATTGCATAATGAGGCAACACTTTCTAATAAATTTACATATGAACATTCTATCATAGCAATTTAAACATTCATAGTGTTAGGGAACAATAAAATTCACAAACTGAAATATGAATCATACATTACATAACCAGTAACATGTTGGAATTAGAATCCAGATTTAAATAAGAATCATATACTTCTTAACCAATAACAAATTGAGGTTTGTCTTAATTGCTTTATTTCAATTTAGAATCTAACTTCAATTTGCTATTGGTTAAGAAGTATATGATTCTTGTTACTGGCTATGTAATGTATGATTCATATTTCAGTTAGTAAATTTTATCGTGCCCTAACACTATGAATGTTTAAATTGCTATGATAGAATATTCATATGCAAATTTATTAGAAAGTGTTGCCTCATTATGCAATTTTACTTTCCATTCCTATGAATATAACCGTTGGAGTAATTCCTTACTCATTATGATGAAGAAAATGTGCAATGCTTATCATTGTATGTAACTCAGTCTGATGTTGCTCTTTACTGTTGTAGTTGAAAAAATGGCTATGGGTTGGTATGTAAGAGGGCCCTTTCCAGAAAATTCTAAGGTTGTGATCATGGTGACAATTGTGCAAGCTGTAATAAATGAAAATATTGTTTCTTTTGTGAGATCTTTGTGATATTTATGTGTGTTTTTTGTTCAGGTGCATGGCTAGATAGTCCTTCATTGGACCCGTTGACCATGAGTGCAACAAGTGGTATCAAAATGAAGGTTGATCGTGGATGAACATTGAGGAGTTGATTTAGGTAAATTAAGGCATAAGCAGTAGGTAAAACACTACATTTCATTGTTGAATTGTGGCAGTGAGAGCTTGTGATTAGAGTGTCAAGTTCAACTATGAGGCAATTTGCAAGGATGGTTTTGGGCAAATAGTCGACTCAAGGCAGTTTTTATCGAGTCAAGATGCTACCAAAGAGAGGATAAGGATTTATCAATGTTGCTAGCAGAATGGAGGATATGTATGAAATGTTAAAGGTAATGAAAAACCAAATAGATGCATTTGAGCAAGACTACTAAAGGAACCCTAATCCTAGGGCCAAGGAGAGCAATGAACCCCGGGGACACGTCCGCCCCCCCCAAAGCCCTAGCGTTTCCGGAACAGGGACGTCCTGGAGACGTGGGGACGGCGTTCCCAAGTCTCTGGTGGCGCCACCATTTTTTTACCCAATCGCCGAAGACGCAGAAACCTCTCGGCATCTTTGAGACACTGAGGGAGACGCCTGGGCGTCCCTCGAGCGTCTTGGGGACGCCCAGGCGTCTCCTGCGGCAGACAGTCAAAAAGAGCATTTAAAAAAAAAATTAAGACATTTTTCTAATATTTTATTGGTTCTATTCGAACCCTAAGGGCATGTGGGGCCAATCTACACTCTTACATGCCTTCAAAAGGCCCTCCAATCTTCATTTTTATTCACATTTGCATTTCTAGTTGTTTGCTACAGCAAGAAGAAAAAGAGTGAAGGCTGAGCAAAGAGTGATTGGAGGGGTGAAAGGAGTGATTGCAAGTGAAAGAGGAGTGTCAAGGAGCAAGAAGAAGAAGAGGAAGATTCTTCACCTTGTTGAAGAGATTTTTCAAGCAAAAGGTAGGGTTTTTAACTGATTTTTTATTTTATTTTCTGATTTTCTGTTTCAATGTTTTAAAGTTTTTTCATTTCTTCATTTTCTAATTCTTTTTATTAGTTATTTCATTTCTTGTTGTTCCATTTTCTAAATTAATTTAGATTTTGTTTTGCAATTTAAAATTTGTTAAAAAATTTAAAATATAAAGTTTTATTTTTTTAATTTTAAAAATTTAAAGTAGGGCCATAGGCTGAAACTATGTGTTTATTGATTTTTTTTTTCATTTTGTGAAATGCAGTGTCAAAATAAGCTCCCACAGTCATGAAATGAGTGAGGATGAGATGGAAACTCATTCTCATAGTGCAAGCCAATCAGAATATGAACCTAAGCATGAGGATGAGCCCAATGAAGGGGATGAGCATGGATCAAATCCGGAAAGGCAAACTAGTTTCATAGCTAGTGCACCAATTTCTACTGATTGCCCCTCCCAGTTTTTGGCAGAGTGGGCTAGGGGTCCTTATGATCCCAAATCTCCTCTCAAACAGTTTGCAACAAGATTAACAACCCCAACGTCATCAGGTGGTGGTACAAGGAAATGGAAATGCAACATTTGTGGTGATGATTCGTTTGGGAGCATGAGCAAAGTTAATGCACACTTCCTTTTTTGGCCAGGAAAAGGTGTGGGAGCATGTGAGTTTTTGAAGAAACCTAAAAATCTGAAATACAGAATTGAATTCAACAAGCTTTGGGGTGTTCCAGATGACATGGCAATTCCAATGCCTACTACTTTGTCTAGTAGGCAACATATTATGACTATTCAGCAGATTCAGGAGCAGCAAATGCAGAGGTAGCCACATATCTCTACTCGTACATTGCATCAGAGAACAAGAACATTGTCAGGGTCAGCCTCAGGACCTTCATCCACTTATAGCACTATGGCTGAACCTGGATCACAACAAGGCAAGGGGAAACGAAAGATGCAAAGTCAACCTAACCCCATAGCTGATTTATTTAATGTGCACCAGAAGGATCAGATAGATGATTCCATTGGCAGGTTCTTTTTTGCCAATGGAATCCCATTCCATGTAGCTCGATCTCCTTATTATAAGGAGATGATTTCGATGGTGGCGAAGGGAGGACCATCATATGTGCCACCAGGTGAGCACAAATTGAGGACCACGATCTTGGATAACAACTATGCCAAGATCAATTCATTGATGGGGATGATGAGGGCATGTTGGGAGGAGTTTGGATGCAGCATAATTATGGATGGGTGGACGGACATTAGGCATCATCCACTCATCAATGTCATAGTTACATGCTCAGAGGGCCCATTCTTTCTCAGGGCAGTTGATTGTTCAAGGCATCGAAAAGATGTTGATTTTCAGTTTGAGATCCTTCGGGCAGCTATTGAGGAGATTGGGCCACAAAATGTGGTCCAAGTAGTGACAAATGCAGCACGTGTGCAGAGCTACAGGGAGGCTTATTGAGGCAGCATATAGACACATTTGGTAATGTTGTGTGCATGCCATGAACAATGCACTCAAGGACATGGGGAAGATTGAGTGGATTAGAGGAGTGATCAGCAATGCTAGAGATGTGCAGATGTATATCTGCAACCACCACACTTCACATGCCATCTTCAGGAGCTTCACGAAGGAGTTCTTGAAACCAATTGAGACTAGATATGCATCCTATTTCATTCTTTTGGAGAGAATGCTTGAGTTGCAAGAGCCACTGTGTAATGTCCCCTTCTCGAACCTGATCTTTCCAGTGACCGTTGGCCTTTTTCTGGAAACCCGAAGGCTAGTTGGAAGGTAAAATTAGGGTTTCCTATTTTTAAGGATGTCTTTCCTCAGAGCTGGTGGATTCAATGGCGGATTCTTTCTGGGTTTTCAGAGAGCTTCGCAGTGGTATGTTCGTCTCGGCATTCTGAGCATTTCCAGGAATTTACTATTTTTAGTAAATTCTATTTTTGGCAGTAAACAGGTTGGTCTCAGGCAGTTGACTTTCCTCTTCAATTGACTCCAGTGGCGTTTTCAGTTTCGGGCTTCAGAATGCAGTTTTGGGGGATGAGCTTATTTCACTTAAAAATAACATTATATTTTAAATGTTATTTTATCACCTTGGCCTAGTCAAATAACTTAATGTTATTTTAAAAGGTGGACTTGAAGGGTGGCACAATCATTGAGGATATATTAAATTTATATTGAATTTTCCAAAGTCAAAGCAAGCTAAATGAGGGCGCATTTATCAAGGTGAATTTAATTAAAATATCAATATTAAGCTTGAAAGGAAAAGGACGCCATTTTGGAGAGAGGATTAGGGTTTGGCATTAAAGTGGATTTTTAGGGTTTCGAGAAGTCAACAGGAAGTTATAAAAAGGAGGCCTTGAGCATCATTTCCGATCTTTTGTCTATGCTAATGTTATGCTGCCGAAATGGTTGCGGAATTGCTTCGAGGAATGAATGCCTCCTAGTCTGGGCTCGACTTCGTGCTTGAGAGACAGCACCTAGTGGAGAGGTTTGCTTATTTGAGTGTTTTGAGGTAAGTTTTGCATTGTAGCTTGAGTTAGTGCTTTGTAGATTAAATCTGCTCTTTCTTCCATTTTCTGGAGTTGCTGTTTTGTACGGCTGAAGGTTGTTTTTAGTCATAGATCAAAAAATATCAAAAATCTTGTTCTAGGTATTAACCCATTCTCCTTGTAGGGTTTAAGCGCCTCTATTCTCAAACTTGCAGAATTTTTAGTGAAGCCATTAATTTATGAGAGCAGATCGCCCTTCCTTGAGGGCCGTACCACTGCTGGTTGCTTGGGATCCGTGCATAAATAATCTAAGGCTGTTTGGTTTGTTTCCTGTGTCTTAGTTCAGGCGCCATTCTTCCTAAGGAGTATTGCATTTTGTTTTAAGTCAATCCATTGATTCATGTGAGAGTTATGAACTTTTGAGTGGTTTCTTAGACTGCTGTTTATTCATGAAAAGTGCAGATTTGTAACAAAAATCAGGAATTAGTATCTTGATCTTTGAGGCTGTTTCCTGTTGTTAGTTTGGACACCATCTTGATAATAGTGCTTTGCATTCAATACCACGTCATCTGTGTATTTAAGGAAAGAGTTCTAAGCTGATCAAAAAATCTGTATACAGCTGGTTATATGATGAAAGATGCAGGTCAGTAATACCAGTTCGCAGAAATCTGCAACTTCATTCTTGGTTGAGTGTTGAGAGCATCTCAAAGACTTTGCGGTGGCTTCATTGGGAATTTCCCCAGTCGAAAGGAGGTTGGACATATTTAGTGATCTTTCATTTTAAGCTATACTTCTCAGCAAAGGAATACACTAATATTGTACATCTCTATTTATATGCTGCTTTGTATTGTTAGCAAGAATTCATCTCTTAAATTGTAAGCTGGCAGTAGTACTGACAGCCATTCAGATTCTTGCTTTATCAGTTGTAATAGACTTCTTACTTTCAACAGTTGTTATTGTTTTAATTGACCTCCGCCCTATGGTAGCTACTTACCCATTCTGGGTTAGCAAGCACATTCTGGGTGTTGAGTGTTTTCAGCTTTCAGCATTTCTCTTTCAAGCATTGTTATTGTAATCACTCCGTCATATGGTCGCCCCTCACTCCGCATTGGATTGGGTAGCACATACTTGACGTTGAGTTCCCTTTCGGCACTTAGAGTAGAAGACCCTCTGACCATATGCTCGCCATCATCGGCGCCATTCTTGGTTAGAGTTGCTTTCAGCATAAGCAGTTTGAATTTAGATCCTCTTACCAATGCTCGCCCTCATCGGCGCCATACTGGTTAGAGTTGTTTCAGTACGTTTGGGTTTATCTTCTAACCTTAACGGGTACTTTGATTGTAATGTTGTACTTTGCAATTGTTAAAAAATCAAAAAAAAATTGGCTCGGAATATTTCAGTGGTATCAGAGCCAAGATCCTGCCATCCTGTGCCCATCAGAGTTCACTTGACAGAGAAAACAGATTCTACATCAGAGGTCAGAGCTGAGTTCAGTATTAGTTTTTCAGAAGTTTCAAAGATGTTGCATTTTCTAAGGTCTATGGGTTGTGAGAAGTCAGATTCAACTATGGCATCTGAGGAAGGAAAGGTTAGTGATGTCGTAAGGGACTTCATTGAATATGCCAAACAGTTTAAAAGACAATGCGAAGATGAGGCTGCCAAACTCCGTGAGCAATATCAAAACATGCCAGATGATTATAGGTACAATGTTTCATTTGATTCCCATTTGAAGTGTGTGGCATCACTGGAGCCCGAAAAGTCGAAGATGGTGGACCACATTAGGAAAAGGATAAAAAGGGAAACAGAACAAGCTTTGGTTGAAGAATCAAAGAAGGAAGGAGATGAAGTGCCTATTTGTGAATTGCAGCCGACAAATATGCAAGTTGAAGAGAAAAATCAGTCATCCAGCATTGAAGATGGCACAAACAAGGTGCACATATCACATCAAAAGGAACGTGAGCTTGATGAAGATACCTTGGCAAGTGAAGAGTTAAGGGTAGAGCCTCATAATACGCCCCTTGACTTGCATGTGATAGCAAGTGAAGAAGAGCAAGTTGAAGGAAATACTATTGGTGTCTTTGAATCAGCTTATGACCGTTACCAAAGTGATGATGTTGGTAATGATTTCGAGGTGTTTGTACCTCCTCTTGTTGAAGATTTAGTGATGGATAGTTTTCCTCTTGTTGCTGTTCAAACTCCTCAAGAGTTTTCACAAGATGAATTTATTACAAGTGATCAAGAAGACCTTTATGGCATGCATATGACTGTTCATGATGAGATCAGAAACATACCTATAGATGATAGGTTCATTGAAGATAAGGACGATAAAATTTTTCAAACAGCTAGCTCTAAAGATTCCTTACTTCCTTTCAGTGACAGTGCTAAGGGTGGTTTTGAGTTTGAACTTCAAACCCAACCATTGGAGGGAGGTACTTATGAAGACATCAGCTTTAGTGATTTGGGAGTTGACCTATTCCAAGAATCAACACTCCAAATGTTGCACAAAGAACACTCTTCTTGTGATCAAAACAATCAGCCTCTCACCATTTGGGATCCAGGTTTGAAGGCACTTAGTGATGACCAACCAGTATGGGATGAATTTCCCTTTGATCCGGATGAAGAAATGGAACTTGATAAGGGTTCTCTATCAGCAGACAATGGGGTTAATATGCTTAAGTTTCGGGCTGCTTTCAAGTTTGATCAAAGTAACATGGGAGAGGAAACAGAGTTTGAGGGCCATATGGCTCTTGAAGATGAAAGGTTTGGAGGAATTACCAAACACAAATCTGATTTATCAAGGCATGAAGCTGATTGCAATCAACGAGTTGAAGACTTAGTGAAGTATGATGCTTCCCAAGACATTGAGCATTCTCCACTAGTTGGTGGTGAAGTACAAGAATGTTGGGGCAACAATGAGGGCAGCAAATGCGTGAAACGAAGTTCTGATTTTCAGTTGCAGCCTATCAACAATTTACTATCTTCACATTCTTATGGGTGGGAAGATCAATTCAAGGTGTCCGTTAACAGGGAAGTGCAAGCTCTATCCCTATTTGATCGCACACATAGCTTGGTTGAAGAGCTTTACTGGAGGGCTCAGCTTGATGAGAGACGTGGAGGAGTGACAGATGAAGTTGCTCTTTCTAATTTGCAACTTATCAAAGATTCCTTGGAGACCATGAAATCCGAGTACATAGGCTTGATTGAAGATAGAGATCATGCCATTGAATCTGCAAAGAAGGCCTTCATTGTTTTCGAAGAAAGGGAGAGTATGGTTGATGAGCTCACTTTGGAGCTTAAATCAACAAAGGACAAGTTGAAAGAATCTCAGTTGACTCTAAGAAAGATTGAAGACCAGTTTGCAGATTTCAAACTTTTCAAGGAGCAAGAGGATGCACGAAGAGCTGGAGAAATCAAGCAAGTAATTGATGAGATCGATAGTCTTCGAGAGGAGTTTGATCTTGAAGGTTTCACAAGAAAATCAAAGGTTGCATGTGCAGATTTGGAGCAGCAAGATGAAAGGAATGACTTTCAAGTTTATGACAATCCTATTTTTCAAGAAGGTGATGAGAAAAGTTATGATAATCCTCTCTATGAAGTAGAGGATGAAATAGAGAATGAAACTGAGTTTGGTTTCCAGTGCTTGGATGCCTCGATATCACTCCATGAGGAAGTGCCACGTCGGTTGATTAGTAATGAATGCATAAGTGGGTTTGAGGATGAAGTCTATACATGGGAAGTGTTGATTCGAGGAGATTTCAACATCTTCGACACCAAGGTGTTAACAAGGCAAGATTTGGTAGCTGCTGGTAACTTCAGTACAGCAGCAAGAAGCAAAGATTTAAGTCTTGTTACTCATGAAGAAGGGAATGAAGATGGACCAGAACTGGGTGTTTGCATGTTTGTCAATCCATTCCTTTGGTTGAACAATACTTTGGCACATATTGGTCTATTTTTGGATTTGGATTTGAAGTCATTTAATAGTTCATGCTCCCATGTTGTTGAAGCTTTCATAGATAGGCTTCAAAGGTTCATTAGCGGAGGCATCAATCTCTTCAGTATGCACTTGATCCTTACTAGCATTTGGGAATGTGTTGAGTTTTCTTTTCAGTATGTTGGAGATCACTTTCAGTTGGGTATCCATGCTTGGGATTCTCAATATGGGTTGATAGAACTTATTACTTGTGGAAAGAAGGACTTTTTGAAGGATAAGGATCAAAATTTCAGTATTAATGATGTTGTGACTTTCTTTTCCAGCCCCATGATGGTTTCATTTGTTCATCGACAAATGGATTGGAGAGAAATTTTGAGTATGGATTGGAAAGAGGAACAATTGGTTGCTCTTGGCGTTGATCCTTGGCTAAGACAAGAGCAGATTTTGAGACTCGTGCTTGCTGGTTGGAGGCAGACCAACCCTGTTACTTGTGGAGTTACTCTCGTTTGGGAGAGTTTTTTCATCACCACTTGCCAACGAAGTGGTAGTTTTCAGATGGAGATTGCTCTAGTATGTTTTTCGGCCATTTTTGAGTTGTTACCTTGCAACTCTATGCTCATATCATACACTCACACTTGGGAATTTCTTTGGTGCTGCTGTTTTTTCTTGTGTGAGGTACTAAAATCATATTGCACTTCGCTGACTTCGGCCTTGAACAGCAGAGATTATTTGTTCCTTCGCACCTATTCTACTTTTGGAGTGCATCCTATGGAGGTTTGTGAAGCAAATTTTGATAGTTTCTTTACTATATTGGTTTTGGACAACGAACTTCCACATGCTTTGGCTTTCCCTTCTGAGACTCTTGGAGTTGGAATAGCAAGAGTGATTAGAAGTCTTCATGGTGGTGTCGATATAATTCAGTTGATGCATAGTAGCTCCAGAAGAAGCCATGAGGCTGAATTTGTTGAGATCTTGCAAAGGATTACTTTCCTCTTTGCAAGAAGATTTGAAGATATCATTTTTTCCATCAGGGCTTCGTTTGTTACAATATGGAGGTATGTTGAGGAGTTTGATTTTGAGTTGAGCAGCCTATCCATTGTGGTTGACAGTGGTATAGTTGATACGGTTGACTTTGGGCCTCTTGGACATGAGACGTCGCATGAAGCTGGTCTCAGTCCTTTAAGATTTTTCAGTATGAGTATCATGGACAGTAACACTTTGGGGTTACAAGGAAGGTTAGTGCAGCATAGGCATGATGATTTCACGGATGTGATCAGAGTGGAACAGCATCGGCATGGTGGGTCCTTCCTGCGATGGGTTTGGGAACCAGGGATCATACTTGTTGCGTATGGTTTAGTTTTAAAATTTCTGGAGTTATTGGTGAAAAGGTATTGCTTGAGGACGAAAACAATTTTGGGAAGAAGCCCGGTGCTTAATGTCCCCTTCTCGAGCATGATGTCATCAGAGTGACGAAAGGTTGGCCTTTTAAGGCAGAAGGCTAGTGGGAGGAGAGGAATAAAATTAGGGTTTTCCTATTTTTGAGATCTTTGCTCAAAAGTTGGTGGATTCCAGGTAAGTAGTTCTTTCACAGGTTTTGAAGGCTTAGAGTGGTATGTTGACTCGGCTTTGAGGCATTTCGAGGAATTACTATTTTTTACGTAAATTCTATTTTAGCGATGCTTGGGTTGGTCTCGGGTTGACTTTCTCTTCAGTTGACTCAAGTGGCGTATTCAGTTTCAGGCTTCAGAATGCAGTTTTGGAGAGTTGAGCTTATTTCACTTAAAAATAACATTATATTTTAAATGTTATTTTATCACCTTGGCCTAGTCAACTAACTTAATGTTATTTTAAAAGGTGGACTTGAAGGGTGGCGCCATCATTGAGGGTATATTTAATTTATGTTGAATTTTCCTAAGTCACAGCAAGCTTAATATGGGCGCACTTATCAAGGTATTGATTTTAATTAAAATATCAACATTGAGCTTGAAAGGAAAAGGACGCCATCTTGGAGAAAGAGCTAGGGTTTGGCATTGAGATTGGATTTTAGGGTTTCGAGAAGTCAACAGGAAGTTATAAAAGGAAGGCGTTGTGCATCATTTCTTATCTTTGGTCTATGCTATTGTTATGCTGCCGAAATGGTTGCGGATTTGCTTTGAGGAATGAAGGCCTCCTAGCTCGGGCATCGCTTCTTGTTTGAAAGACAACAACTAGTGGTGATTTTAGTCTAGTTTACGAGTGCATTGGGTTTTGTGCATTGTCATCTGCATTTGTCCAAGTAGATTCAGTTTTTGGCATATTAGATGTTTTTGGTTTTTGCAAGTTTGCTACAGCAGATCCGTATTTTTATTTGTAAATCAAAAAGGACATAAAAATTCATTGTGGGTATTGTTTCATTCCATCCTTCTTGGCTAGGTGCCCATGTTTGCAAAGTTGTGGAATTTTTAGATAGAAGCCTGATTTTTAATAAAGAAATCGCCCCTGTCAGCTGGGCCGTACATTTCTGCTGTCTTGGATTCCGTGCGTTAAATATAGTTTGCGTTTTAAGTCTGTTTCTTGTTGGTAGTTTGAGCGCCCTCATGATAGCATTGTTTTGCATTGAATACCATGCCATTTGAGTAATTAGGGAAGGAGTTATGAGCTTTTCAAGAAATCTGTATGCAGCTAGTTATGTGATGAAAAGTGCAGGTCAGTTATAACAGCTCGTAGAAATCTGCAACTTCATTCGTGGATAGTGTTGAGAGTTCTCAAAGACCTTGCGAAGACTTCATTGTGATTACCCAAGTTGAGAAAGGTTGGATCTGTTTATGCTCTTGCTGTTTAAGCTTTATTTCTCAGCAAAGTAATTCATCAATATTGTGGCAACACTGTTATATGTTGATTCTCATTTGTAGCAAGTTATCATCTCTTAAATTGTAAGCTGGCAGTAGTACTGACAGCCATATAGATTCTTGCTTCATCAGAGTGTAATAGTCCTTTTACTTTCAGCAGTTGTTATTGTTTTAATTGATTTCCGCCCTATGGTAGCTACTATCCCATTCTGGGTTAGCAAGCACATTCTGGGTGTTGAGTATTTCTCTGCTTTCCGCATTTCGTTTCAAGCATTGTTATTGTAATCACTCCGTCATATGGTCGCCCCTCACTCCGTATTGGATTGGGTAGCACATACTTGACGTCGAGTTCCCTTTCTGTATTTAGAGTAGAAGATCCTCTGACCATATGCTCGCCATCATCGGCGCCATTCTTGGTTAGAGTTGCTTTCTGCACGTTTGGGTTTATCCTCTAACCTTAACGGGTGCTTTGTTTGTAATTTGAAAATTGTAAAAACGAAAAAATTTGGCTCGGAATATTTCAAGGTGCATGAAGGTGGGTGGTGTGTTGTACAGAACTAAGCGGAAAAACCAACCACTCAAAAGACCTTGGTGTGTCTTTAAAGTTGTCTTCACACATCCTTTTTTGACCCTCACTCGGTGGTCTAGATGTAAGGTCCAGCTTCATGAAATATTTGGCATGTTACAATTAATCCAAATGATCATCTATTTGGGGCAGCAGATATTGGTTCTTCACAGTGATTTTATTCAGTCCCTGGTAATAAATGCACATCTGATATGTCCCATCTTTCTTTGGCACAATGACAATGGAAGATCTGAATGGAGAGGTACTCGATTTGATTACCCCTTGCTCCAACAATTTCTCGGGCTGCCCGACTTCTTGTGCTTCAGTGACACTCTGTCTATACACTCCTAAGTTTGGTAAAGAACAATCAGGTAACAGTTGGATCTCATACTTGATTTCTCTCTTTTGGGGCAGCGCCTTGGTTTCTATAAATAATTTAGAGAGTTTGCTCACCAAATTAGTCATGCCTTACTGCTCTTGATGAGTGTAACATCCATGTAGCCCTTGAAACTCAACTCATCTTTGTTCTCCTTTACCTCTTAGCATCAATAAAATAAATTTGCCACTAGCATTGATTAAACACTTGGCCTTTGATCATTAATCATGGTGATTTAAACCTTCTTCTCTGCTGCACTTAATGTGTATGGTGTTCCATGGTACCAACCTGAATTGGTTCAGCCTCATCCAATATGTAGCATCCCATAGATACAAATATTGGCTGCCAAAAATGACTCCACAAATTGATTTGAGAAATGGATCAGTTTATTGGGACCAATCAAGGTTAGTGTTGCAAGTGTGACTTGTAGTAGGTTGCAAGGGTTTTCTATGGCTGCAAGTTTACCTGCAACAACTATTGTTAGTCTCTATATGGCTACGAGTTACTTGTAACAGTGTTGAATGTGTCCCATTTAATATGGGGACCTTCCAGGTGTTAGTTCAAATTGAGATGCAGTATGCTAGAGCACTATTTTATGTCAGATGCATGAAGGATTGTAATCACATGCTGAATTGCTGGATTGTTGCATGGCCCATAATAGTTTTCAAGAGTTTGCATATTTGGATAACCCTCAAAAAATAAGGCAATTTTAAAAAAAGGTACTGCGATTTGAGTTTGTATGTGAAAGTTATGGCCACTGAAAGTTGGGTATGTTTGTAAGTGACAAGTTTGCTATAGGCTGCAATTTTGATTGTTGCAGCATGTTTTTATCACTGTTGCAGGCCTGCTAATGGTATGTTTTGGTTCGTGTTGATTGTCTGTGACTTGTAGGTAATGATTAGGTTCATGTGGAAGGCTATTGGACTGTTATAATCATTATTCTTTGTAATGTCCCCTATTGGCCGGAATCACTAAACCTGAATCTTGCATTCAAAAGTGCTTCTCAAGAGACATTAGAAATATTAGAGATCAATAAATTCTAGATAAAAAAAATTAATAGATCCAGAAATGGTATAAATATTTTGTTCACATCAAAGAATTATTCATTTATTCTTATCACTTCTATGAATAATTCTTCTATGGGTGGACATTAATCAATAGGTGAAATTCTATTTTTTCATTGGTCGCTATAGTGAGTGAATAGCCATCTTTGCTTAGCCATTATTACCTATAAGACTCAATAATTGTTGCAAACATTATTATTGGATAGTTGTGAGTAATACCTATCTGTATATGTTATATTTGTTAATCCCCTATTATGTATATAAGGGTCACAATATTTATATATCTAGGTTCACATCTTTTATTTATTAGCTTTTCATTTAATTCAATATACTTATTAATCATAATATATGTCACAAATCATTAGATATTAAGTATATTTATAAGCGTCACTGATATATACCTAAATCTTTCCACATATTATTATATTATTCCATACCGTAATGGTTCTCATACCTGATGAGTGGCGGAATTTATAAACTTGTGCGAGCATTATACATTTCTTAATCCTATACCTTGATTGACCATCACGTCTGGCACCCCAGACTTCAAGCGACCCTCATATGTGCAGGAGTTACCTTCAGAAACTGCTCGTAGGTGACCAGGGACCATCCACGTCCAGATTTGAGTAAGATATTGCACTGTCTGAGGCTCACGACTTCTTCTGATGAGGTTACGCACTCAACAACCAGGGCCCTGTAGCGACTGAAGATGCCCAGCTCAAGTCGCCTGGTATTGCTTCACCAATATCAACCATTATAAGTATATATGGTGTCGTAATGAAGAATATCCCGCAACTACCCTAACGACTGCTTGAGTCTCGACAGTATATTATATGGGTCCTTTATAAATCGAGGCCAATATTATTCCCCATTCACTTATAATTCTCTCTTCTTATAAGCAACGGGAGATCACTTAAAGGATCGCGACTTTTTAATTATACATTACTATTTAAATAGATGATTAGTCCCAACTCGTTATTTCCTCATACGGCAATCCCAAGCTTGACCTGCTCTGTGCGTTCCAAGTAGCAGCGCCAGATTCTTGTCCTGATCGACAATATCCAATCAATTATCAACGACCTTAACTGTTCCCTCCTTTATTTCGATTCTTCTTATTGATCCCCTGAGTCTGAGTCATCCCCTTTTTTCCACTGGCCCGCCCTCTCTCCCTTTTAGATCTTCCTTAGCCTTTTAAAGGGAGCGTGCCTTTTAGACCCACCGCTTGAGAGGAGACACTTTCATTAACTTAATGATCTTAAAAATCTATTTAACAAATATATTATCATTGATGATTATTATTATAATATCTCAGATAATTATATATTTAATATTTGATTTGTTTATTTATTTAAGTATTTATATATTTCAATGATTTTCAATATCCATTTAGTATTATTAAATTTATAATTATAATAATATTTTCAAATGTAATTTCTTATACTTATTTATCGGATTTATTCGTATTTTCACAATTTCAAGGGTATGTTTGTAAGTGACAAGTTTGCTATAGGCTGCAATTTTGATTGTTGCAGCATGTTTTTATCACTGTTGCAGGCCTGCTAATGGTATGTTTTGGTTCGTGTTGATTGTCTGTGACTTGTAGGTAATGATTAGGTTCATGTGGAAGGCTATTGGACTGTTATAATCATTATTCTTTCACCAAAACAGATTGGCATGCAACAGAACATTTCAACAGTTATTTAAATGATGCTAAACTGTCATCATTTGTTTTGAATGGCTATCAAAGTGTCTTTTGGCCATGGGAATGGAAGGTTGTAGGAGCCATTTTTAAACCAAGAGTGGGTTAGAGGCTGGTGGATTGGCAGAGCCAAGCTGTGTGACTACTAGAGTGCTGGAGTTACACAGAGTTGGTTGATTGTACAGAGGAAGCCATCCATGGTTGAGCTTTGCTTCACATGGTTGATAGATTGGTGGAGCAATGCAAAACTTGGGTAGAGCTTGGAGCCTTATTACAGGTAGAGGTAGAAGTTAGGATTATGACTTGAGCCATGCTACAAGTTGATAGAGTGCCAAAATCATATAGAGTTGGTTGATTGACAGAGAGTCGAAGCTACATGACTGATTGGTTAGCTAAGACTAGTTGGTAGATAGAGGGTGTTGGAGGAAGGAGCAACATGTGTAGTTAACATGCCTTTGTTATGTTTTGTACCCAACTATGTATTAATCATTTGTTGGTTTCAGGTAATTAGTTGTTAGTTGTTGATGGTTGTGTTTTTTTTTGGCTACTGTCAAGTGCTTCAAATAGACTTTGTGTTGTTAGGGAAAGTATTCTGATCCTTGGCCGACCGTCTTTGGTCTACTTTTGTAAGAACTTCATGTAAGGATATATTTCTATTACTCTATCTGGCATGCATTATTATTTTATTCATTATTTCAACTTCAAGTACTATTTTTATCAGATCAAAGAGTAAACATGTTGCTGCAAATGTGGTTTGACAACACCTTTCCATCATCCCACACAATAAAAGTTATATGCGGAGTCACTTGGGCCTGCTGCAACAATTTTTTTGACAGCTGCAAGTGGATGGTAAACCTTAAACCTATGCATGGAGGTATTGTCCATCATTTTTCCATTGCTTTGAGTATAGATGTTGGACGTGTTCATTTTCATAATAGTATACAAATGTGATGTAGCTCAATAATGTGAAGAAGAGCTTTTGTAAAGCCCATGAGGTGATGTATACACATGTAATACTTAGGATTAGTGGTATGAGGAGCATTGCTTGCTCATTTCGGAGTCTTCTATCCATTTGAGGGTTTCTCCAAAGCGCGATCTTGTTTTTGCATTTGTTTGTGTGGTTGATTGCAAGGTTGTTTTATTTTTGCATGTAGAAGTTTTATATTTTATGTCTTGATCATACATGTTTTGGTGCATGTTGAGGTTGTTTGAGAGCTTCACGTTAAATCCATGGTTGTTTTGCTGATGTGGTGGAGTGTGGCATAGCTGTCCCATTTTATGATCACAAACACCCAATGGAACCACATCCATTAGCACTTTGTCCTTGTATTTGAACCCAATAGAAAACTTGGCTTTACACTGCTTCTTCACCATGATTTCCACTCCATCTTTCAGCCATTCTAGATGATAAGATCCAATCATATAATAATGGTAATATAATAATATAGAAGAGAGATCACACACAACACAAGAGATTCTTATGGGTCAATATGCCTTAATATTGAATATACTTAGAAATAGAATAAACCCTTGAGGTAGGCAACACTATACATTACTCCTCATGGAAGAAGCCACTCCAAGCTATATCTCTAAGAGATCCCAAATATAATCCAATACTCTTCACATTTGCTTACACTGATATTCGCTTCCTTGATATAGACCTCCCAATAACATAATAGAGGGGGAAAACACTAAACCTCATGTAGGCATACTCATTGCCTAGTCTAATTATTTACACAAGTTGTCCATATGACCCAAAATAAGTAACTTAAGGGATGTGTGCCACATGTTGACATCTCCATCAACTTATATACAATATAATATCATATCCTAGATACAAATGTCATCTCCTCGACATGTTTCATCCTTGAAACATCAGATGAAGCCAAATTGTAAGTTTGTTGCAAATCATTACAAATATGATACCATGCCCTATCATCCAGCCATCTGCACATGATATCTGCGGCGAGTTTTTCTTGATGGTATCTAGCTTCCATCATTAATCCACATTTAATTGTGCCACTTTGGCTTCATTCTTTTCCATAGTATGTCCCCATTTTTTGCTATGAGTAGCCATTGCTTTTGTGATGCCACTGATTGTTGTAGTTGTTCCTTTGATCCCATGAAGATCCATAGTGATTAGCTTGCTGATTCCATGTAGTACTATGCCTCCACGATGGTTGCCTCTCACAATGATGTAGATGTCAATATGTTGCACCCTTTGCTATCTCGAAAATCTTCTTTATTTCTTCAAATTTTTTTGCCAGTTGTTTTGTTGGCTCATGAAGAGAAATTGTCTTTTCCTCTTTTTAAAAAAATGTCTTTCTCCTCTTGTTCTTCGTTTGATTCTTCAATGCACTCTTGAGTAGATTCTCGAACTTGCTCTACCTTCACTTTGTTTTGGTCTCTGAATGTGATTTTTTTATTTCTATACTAAAGCTTCATGAACTTCTTCTGTACATTAATGTTTATTGTCTCCAAAGATTCTAACCAAAAACATCCAAAAGAAATATTCAATCCATTCATATCATAAGCATAAATTTTTTAATGCAAAACATATTTATCCATAGAGAGTGCTTCAAATCTTCAAAAATTGAATATCCTTACCTTCTATTCGAACAAAACCATGCATATTTTATGTTGACAGCAATGCCTCTGTGAACCAAGTGACTGCAAGGGATCAAAGGACAATTCGTCTTAAACACTTGGCTTTGGTAACATGTAAGAGTTTCAGTTGAGAGTAATATTACATGGTTGACAGAAATGAAATGCCCACAACTATTCCAGAGGCCATACACAAAATGCAGGTATGCTGGGTTGGATTCTGCCAAGGAATCTGAGAACATAATATATTCAATAAGATGAGAAAAAATAATATGATTGATTCTTTGTTGTAGGGGAGCAAAGCATTTAATTTATAAACCACTCTTGATAACATGTAGGGCTTAATCGACCACTCAAGAGTTTACCTTGTGGACTTACATCACAATGTATTCCATAAATTAAGAAAAAATGTGGTGGGCCTGATGGTTACAGTTGGTTGTTTTCATAAAAAAAAAATGATGTTTACTTCAATTTTTTACAGAGACATGCAATGTAGAGTTTAAACATGATTCTATTTCTACTTGAATGTTCAACATGTGTATTTCTAAGGTTTAAGTTTTCTTTTTAGTGGAGATGGAGTCCCATTAGTTAAAAATTACATTCATAGCTAATCATTGGAAGCAAATCTACGTTGTTTTCTTAAACCCTTTTAAATGGTGTAGCAAATAAGAGACATATTGCTCTTGTAATCTAGTTGTCTGGGGGTTGGCATGGATGTGAAATAAGGGTGTGTTTTTACTTTTTACAAGAAAATGGAATTTTATATTCAGGTTTGAATCATTGTCGAATGACTTCATTTTCATCCAAAAGTGAGGCAGCTCAGAACTATTCAACCATTCATCTCTTTTTGCTTCTATTTCTTTGATAATTGTTTTTATTTTTTGTTGTGTGATATCATGATTGTAATATAAACTATTATTGTTGTGTATTATTGCATTCTTGCTAGATATATTTTTTGTGCTGCAGCTTGACAAATTGATTGTATGTAATGCATATTGATAGTGAGTATTTGATTTGTCAGAAATTTATCCATGCACTTTCTCCCACGCCTGCATCTGTGATGTCTGCATCTGAACTTTCTGCAATACCTGCAAATGCAACAGTTTCTCCATATAATGTTCTATTCCAATCTGGTGGAGCAAAAAATACAAAGAAGCGACCTGAAGCTTCTGATTCTCAGTATTGGCGATATGATGTAACACAAAAACGGCAAAGGGGGGGCACTACAGATGGTGAAAGAATGTGTTTTCAATTTTTATCATCTGGTTCTTGTTCGCGAGGTGAAAAATGTAATTTTAGACATGATATAGACAATAAAACTCCCTTCTCAAAGGGGGTTTGTTTTGATTTCATTAGTAAGGGTAGATGTGAGAGAGGTTCAGACTGCAAATTTCGCCATAGCTCAGATGGTGGTGGGAGTGATGATCAAATTCCTTCTGGTAGCTGCTTTGATTTTTTCAGGAACGGTAGATGCGATAAGGGGAACGAATGCAGGTTAGGCATAGTTTTTATTTCTTATTTTAGTACGCATACACAAAAAATGATGAAAATAGGAGCATTTGTGATGCTGCATATTTGATTTATTTTGTGCTATTGGCTGAGCATATAGCAAATTGTAATCTGAAATTGTCCATATACTTTTGATAGCTTACATAGGATATATGCAAATGTTTTGGTCTTTTTCTGTTTCTTTATACATGCTTTTTTCTTCTTAATATTTCTCATGTAGTTATTTTTGAAATACAGTAACGTGACGTCGAATCTAAATTGCAGATTTAGCCATGACCTTGATGCTGGGAAGAAAAGGGGAAATGCAATATCTACTACAAATCAGCCTTGCTGGTTTTGTCTTTCAAGCCCTAATATAGATTCTCATCTTGTGGTCAGTATAGGAGAAAACTTCTACTGTGCAATAGCCAAAGGTCCACTTGTTGAAGGACATGTACTAATAATTCCTATCGAACATTTACCTTCCTCCCTTTCACTGCCTCCAGATGCAGATGGTGAACTGCAAAATTATAAGCATGCTCTGAAAAGATTTTTCAGGAAGCAAGGGAATTCAATTATTGTGTTTGAAAGGTACTTCAATCTAAGAGTGGCCACTCATGCTCATTTACAGGTAGGAGAGATGAGTTTACCACTCTTATCTGGTAATGATTTAAAGTTTATATCATGCGCATACTCAATAATAGAACATAAGGGAAATGTAAAAGAAGAGGAACATTTTATCATCTCAATTTTTTTACAGGTTGGCTAAGAACCAAATGTCACAAGGGATGCATGGAAAATATATTTTAAATATTGAGGAAGATAATTTGCAAAATGTATGGCTCAACTGAGCATTCAAAAAGAACCAATACAAGTATCACATGGAGGCTCAAAGAGCAAACTATCAAAGTTCAACCCACTAGCAAAATATAAATAAATACTGAAGTATCAGCTCCCTAGGGTTAGGAAGTATCAAAGTATGAAGTCACCACAAAGACACAGAAAAAGCAAATTGTGCATGCTGGTTAACAGTTCAGATTCTTCTTCTTCTGGAATCAAATAAGATTTTTTTCTCATCCAAGACGTATGAAACAAGTTGGGAAATGTAATGTGATAATATAGCAAATGGTCTTTTATTTATTTTATTTTTAAAATTTGAAGGCCTGATAGTTCACTCTAGACTTTGGACATCAGTGTGTGCAGTATTGTGGCTGTTATGATTTGTCTCTTTCTAGTAGGAGCAAAGAAACATGAAAGCTTTATAATAGTTACAGGGAATTACTATCAATAAACCTGTCCCTCATCTTTTTGGAACTGCAACAAACTTATCTTCCATGTCTATCAAATATGTAATAAATGACACCATGCTATAGTTTGGCTCTATACATGTATTTATGTGGGTACATATGACTTGTAGACATAACCTTGGGACCATAAATGTTTTGGCTTGTAGACTAGTTGAATCTCCTTTAGTTATATATTCAGTAAAAGTTGCCTGTAGGCTGGTTCGTATATCAGTTTGTCTCAGGCTATACTTGACTTGGATACCATGCAAGATATATTGACTGTAGGCTAGAAATATTGGCTCATAGGCAATACAGGCTTGAAGGTAAGACATTGGAAAATATTGTGTTTTTTCACAAATGACAAGTATGACACTAATAAATTATAAGGATGAATGAATTAATTAAATTATATGAATGTCTACAAATGACCAAGGAAGGTCAATGGGGTCTCAAAAGTGCATTTGGTATGTCAAAAGGCACTTAGTTAAAAAGAGCATTATTGATCCCTGGATCCTAAGGATGTAAATTAATTTGAAAATTATCATTGATGAAAGGTCAGTGATTTCATTTATCCATTGATGTCAAAATTTAGTAGTTCTTGTCATTGATGTCAAAGGGGTATATACGGCTTCAAGGAGAATTAATGTCACAAAGGCTCAACAGTAAAAAAGCAATATGGTGTGTTAGTGAAAAGATATAATCATTGAAAAAAGGACTAATAGAATGATCTTGGGATGTCTTGAAAAATTTAGCTCGGATTAGAGAACATGTTACTTCACCCGGGAAGGGTTTGGAATTAAATAAAATGGTGATATGGAATGTGCCAGGCCTAAGAATTTCAGATAGATTACTTGCCTTTCCCATCATAAAAGGATGAATGAGAAGCACAATGCCATGGAGTTAGTATTAAATCTGCCTTCTCAAAGGAATAGGATCGGAGATAAACATAATCACCATGGGTATACTAATGCCCCGGCAATGCAAGAATGACAGCTTCCCCGCTAAGAATGTGGGTTCTTGAGCCTACATTAGGCAGGATGGCAGTCTTCAAAATCTATCTAGGAATAGAGAAATGGTTACTCTAGGCTGTCAGAATCTGAGTGTGTCTATATTGCATACAGAAGTTGCATCTGAAAGAAATAGTAGGAGGTTTTTAGAAATAGTATGCTAAGAGTGCTTGGCCCTCTCTGTGGCTTTGGGATAAATAAGGTTAGTTAATTACCATGGCCCGACCAGTTGGAGGAGAAGAAATTCAGTATTTATTTCTGAGTATTACAACCACCACTTCTATTGTATGTTTATAGCACATTTAAAACTGAAGGCTCAGAGTGTTTCTCTTAAAAATGAATTCATTAAATTATATGAATGTCTACAAATGACCAAAGAAGGTCAATGGGGTCTCAAGGTGAATTAGAGACAGGCATGGAACAAAAAATTAAATACACGGGTTCACAAAGGCTAACAGCTCAAAAGCATTGTTGATCTGGATCCTAGGAGATACAAGGCACTGGAAAATTGTCATTGATGTCAAAGAAGATTGGTAGTTTATTGTCATTGATGTCAAAGGGTATATCGCTGTCAAAGGAGAATTAATGTCTAAGGGCTCATCTTGATAAAAAAGCAATATAGGTGGTAGTGAAAAGAAGATAATGCATGAAAAAGGACTAACAAGGCATGATCTTGGATGTGTTTGTGGCTGAGATTGAAGAAGAACATGTTGCTACTTCTGGGAAGGGTTTGGAATCAAATAATGTAGATATGAATGTGCAGGCTAAAATTTCAGACAACAGTGTAAAGTGCTATAGCCTAGATGTATTATATGTTGTAATGTCCCTTTTTAATATTTTACTGAACCCTACAATTTTGAGGTTTTTTGCTAGGCTAGAGTCAGGGACTTGCCACTTTCTGATTTCCAAGACCACATGAGGGCAAGGTGAGAGCATATGGTGAACAAGTACAAGGGATCAACTTATGTATCTTCTAGAATATGACAATTAACAGAATCTTTACTCAATGTAATTACAACAGCAGACTGGTCATAGGATAGTGCTCATTATGAACTGTCTGATGCAAACACTCGTGGAATTATGCAACAACTAATTGAACACTTAACATAGAGTTCTGCCACTGATCATGGCTGCATATGAATGCATGCAAACTGCTGTCATAAATGGATGTATAGGACTGTTACAATATTTAAAACCCTTATGCCAATGTTAATATATTTATTGACTGCACCGCATAAAATGCAGCAGACATTCAATGCTGTTATAATCTTATGACTGTGCCATGTATGCAGATGCAAATACTTTATTGAAATCCACACATTTATTATGGGTACAGCTGAATATGGAGAAATTGAAACTAATAGTATTGCATATGTGATTGTTATTACAAACTGCTGTAAACAAAATGTGATTGGTACTCACAACCTTGCTGTCACTATGTTGTACGGCTGTGATTGGTGGCTGTAGTAAAGGGGAGTTTGGGTTGGAATCGCCCAAAGGGCACAATGGCCTGCAGAAGCAAGTCGCAGCAGCAAGGAGTGACTGCTGTACAGCAGTGGCCTTATTATGAGTATGACTCACTTTTTGATAATATGTTAAGATGTAGCGTCAAATCAACTGTCATAAAGTATCCAGAGATTGTATATATATCATAGTTGGAAAACTCGACTCGCCAAAAAACTTGCCAAGCCCAAAATTGATGAGTCAACAAAAACTTCGGCAGGGCTAGGATCTTAAAATTTGCTTGGAAATTTCATTAGAGCACCGTTTGCAGGAACTGACAAGGGATAGTCCAGTAGGGTCATGGAGTACAAAAAGTGTTTTTCTGTGAGTTGGAGTTCCCTGGGTTTGCATTTGAAATTAATTTTAAGGTACACTCAATGAAATATTAATCCTAATGGCTACAGAAGGCACGATGATCTCAAGTTGCTAGTTCGGTCTTCCCTCCCAAATCCATCATTTCTTGTCAGTTTTCTTATATGAGAGATCAATAGCAGAGGTGGTCAGAGTGGAGATATCAGTAGCCACGTTAGAAGTGATTACTTACATGTAGGGATTTCGTTTGGAGGCAGCCCCAATGGGGATTGAGGGCGGCACCTCGTGGGGTTTAAAGGGCAAGCACTCGATTAAGAGATCAGGCCTTTGCTATGTCAGAGTCGGGGCAAGCCCTACGTTAGAGCAGCCCCTCGAGAATCCGAGGTGGAGTGCCCACAGTGATGCTCCTTGTCATCTGAGGGGAGTCAGTGAGGAGCACCCGCCATAAGCCCAAATTAAGGCCTTTAAGCTATTTAATGATATACCATGAAGGCATCTATGCGTTCAAAGCTGGCTCATTGCTTGTTTGAGACATAAATTCGATGACCGTCGTTGGCTATTTAGTTGTTCATTTATACTAAGACTGCATTGTTTTGAAATTAGGCCTTGAGGAAGATACTAATTCATCTTGATCTGTTATTAAGAAGACATTTAATACATGTTTATTATTTGGAGCCGACTTCATTCTTCTTGGGACACGATTTCTTAAAGGTGGCCGACCTCTTGTGAAGAGGTGTGAATATTATCAAGGCCGACTTTCATCTAAGATGGCACGCAATTTCTTAAGAGGCCGACATGAAAGATTTGAAGATAGGCGTCTCTCCCATTCGTTTATATACAGATTGTTTCGTCCATTGTTAACCATCTATGCCAGTTCGGTTATGCACATAAGTTTATCTGATGATCAAATGCGAATTTGTCTGATGATCCAATGCGAATTTGTTTGATGATCCAGTGCGAATTTGTCTGATGATCCAGTGCGAATTTGTCTGATGATCAAGTGCGAATTTGTCTGATGATCCAGTGCGAATTTATCTGATGATAAAGTGCGAATGATTAAAGGGCGAATATATCACACAGTGTAGTGCGATCATATAAAAGAGTGAACATCTCACAGAGTAAAGTTCATGCAGGGGCAAATTGTTGTAGATCTATATTCTGTCTCTGCCAGGTGCGATCTTCTTTAGGTCTATGCTCTGTCAAGCGTAAGTTCCTCTCAGTACCTCAATATCAGATTGCGAATTGATTTAGGACAGATTGTGAACTCTTGTCTCTGTCAGAATTTGAAGTGCCAAGTTTGATGTGAACTTCTGTGTTGAATATTGGTCTTGAGTTAGACCTATTTGTAAAGAGATCTATTGTCATTGTTCAAATATAAGAGAGATTTTTGTTGCTGGGTTTTTTCTCCCTCAAGAGGAGGGTTTTCCCAGGGTAACTGCTGTGTTATTGTCTTTGTTTTTGAATTATTTTCTGTGCATTTAATTTGTTCACTTGAATTTAACAGAAACCACATAAAACTTCTTGTTGCACACCATTTCACAATTCTATCACTTAAGGGAGAAATTAGGTATTTGACACTTTTTTATGAAAAATATTTGCTCTCCAAGTGCTCTGTGACGAAGTGTGAGGTGCATTCATCCATTTATAGGGCAAAATTGTGAGTTTTTTGACTATTTTTTTCGATTTTTTTTTTTACGTTTTGCATTTTTATGTATCTGGCGAGTCTTTTGTACAGACTCGCCGAGGAGTTTTCAGAAAAGACTTGGCAAGAAGACTCAACGAGTTAAAGTCATAAAGACTCGCAAGGCAAAAAAACTCGCGGGTTTTTCAAGACTCACCAAAAACTCGGTGAGTGCCAACTATGATATATATCATATTGTGTCATGTCCCTTTTTTGAGCTATGGAAATAATTGAATATGTTAAATTATTTGTAAAAAATAATTTATATTTTATTATGAAAAAATATTGTTTTCAAAGAGGGAACAAAAATGTTGCTAGGAATGGGGTCTAAATTCAAAAATTAAGTTTGGAGGGAAAAGGAAAACAAAAGAAAATAATTATTTTTTTTCTTTCAAAAAGCCTATTTAAGGAGGAGCGGAGGAATGGAAATGGTTACCAATTCATATTATCAAATTCATTTCTCTCAAGAGTGAACATTGTTCACCTTTTCTACCTTAGGACAAAAACCCTTTGGAAAATAATGGATTCGAAGGGAAAAACCCTTGTATTCATTTGAATAATTCCATTGAAGGATTACCATCGAGTTGAGCAGCTGCAAGTTTTTAGTGTGTTTTAGTTGTTAAGATTTCTAATTTTTTGGAATTTGTGTAAAGTTTTTAGTTTTTATTTGTGAAGTTTTTTTTAGATTGCAGGAATCAGGTAGCCCCCCTATAAACTACAATGTGCCTGGTAAAGTTTTTTCAAGTGAGTGATGCTAGCGCAACATGCCTTCCAGTACCACGGGGGCGGGGGGGAGATTGGACCTCATGACCTCTTGCCTGCAATAGGATGCTTTAGCCAATCGAGCCAGGGCCCTTGCCCCTTATTTGTGAGAAGTTATAATGCAAGTAATATTTTATATTATCGACCATTTGATGCTGTTCTTGCAATTAATATAATTTAATTTCAATTATTACATATGCTACAACTGATTTTTTGGTATTGCCGTACCACTTTACTCCATAGTTAGGCTAGGCACAGCTATTATTTACTAATTATTTTTGAAAGAGGTTGCTTTACTCGTCAAAGCTGATAGCCTTGGTTTGTAGCTCGTCATAATGTGAGGAGTGGTGATTGAAAAAAGGGAGATGAAATAATATTTTTGAGGCTGCGATTTCCTTGGATTAAGGCTGCAATACTATGGTCAAAGGCTGCGACCCTTTATTTGAGGCTGTTGTTTATAAGTTATGATATTGTTATTTATTTGGGCTGCCATATAATCTTCATTCAGCCTCTTAACTTTGGGGAAAGGTAAAAGTTAAAACTAATAAAAAGGGCCCCTTTTGATCTATGAAATGCTCTAATATTTGTTTATTATAGGGGATATCTGATGCTATTATAGCTGTTGGTTGTTTTCAGTTTATTTAATAATTATTTCTAGTATTGCATATATTGACCAGCAATAATGAAATAAATTGGCTATTAATTCTTTGTAAATTTCTGTATGGTTTACCACTAGAAAGATTATAAGTTTTAGAACTTGTTTTCAAAATAGTTGGCAGACTCTAAATCGGCAAACCCAAAATTTGTGATGCAGCAAAGACTCAGAAAAAACTTAGCAACTTAAAAAATTGCTTAAATATCTTTCAAAACGCATTTTTTTTGCAAAATTCAATGACAAAATCTATCCAATGAGTCCATAAATGAGTACAAAAGTGCTTTCTATTAAATTTGATTTATTTGAATACAAATTGAGTACAAAATCACATCATCATGCAGAATCCTTGTACAATAGTTAGCTGGCAACTATTATGAATTTATGATGATTGTCTTTGAAAATCATCATCATAATTTATAAATTGCATATTACAACATTTTACGCCTTCCTCTTCCTTGGTCTTAGCGAAAACTTGAGAAGTTCTAATCCTTGCACTTTGTTGCAGCTCCTTGTTGGGCATTGAAGGTTGTGTTTGTGGCTCTGACTTGACCTCCATCTTGTTGCTAAATGGCAATGACTTCTCCTCTGCCTCATCAATGCCATCCAATGACATTCTAGTAGCCCTTTTTGCCGCAGCCACATCCATTGCCTACTTCTCAAAATCAAGAATTGTGTTTGCAATAAACAATTGGGTCTTCTCATCTTGCCTTGTCCAATTGCTATAAGATCAATGCCATCCAAATCAATGACCTCCTCTGATTTGTCCTCTACCTTTTTTTGGAATTGATTGTCATTGATGTCAATGGAGTATGAGAGATTGTTAGAATATTGTCATTGATGTCAAAGTGAATAAACGAGACTATTGTTAGTGATGTCAAAGGCAAAAAGCCAGAAGAGCATAATAGAAAATATCTTGGAGGTGATGTGAAACACACTTATTAAGAATACATCATTCAGTGAAGATGTGTGATTTGTTTTCAAAGGTTTGAAATGGTTAATAAATTTTGTGTCTCTTTGTTAAGATATGTCTCCCTTCATAGAGGTAAGAAGATATAGAAAGAGAAAGAACTGTGGAAAGAAGTGTGGAGAACAAGAAGATACATTATACAAGCACAAGCAGATTTGAAGGAAGAAAATAATAAAAGATCATTCAAAGGCAGCCATAAAGAAGAAATAAAAAGAAGAAAGAAAATGTGTTCAAAGGCAGCAATTAGTCTTAACAAAAAGACATAGTTTTAAAGAGTTATTTCTTTTCAAAGAGATGCAACTCTTCATTGAAAAGTAAAGATATAAAGAGAGTTTATGGTAAGTAAGAGAGAGATGTGTGTGGAATAGAAAGGAATATCTATTAGTCAAGAGAAAAGTGTGTGGAGGATAAAAATATATATTATTGTGGATATGTGTGACAAGGCAGCAATTGTTATTTAAGAGGAGTTATGACTATTTGAAGGGTCATTATGGAAGGATGTATCTCTTTATAGAGGCATGAAGATATAAAAAGGAAGTGAAAAATGTGTGGTGAATATGAGCATGTGTGAGATGTGGGAAGATTAAATAAGAAGAGTTGTTGAAAAGAGAAGTGTGTATAAAAATAAAGAAATTAATTAATTAAACAAAGATTAGTTTTAACCAAGAGTCACAAGGGTACGGCGAAGGGTTGTGTCTCATGATGAGACAAGATATATAAGAGAAGTCATTCCATGAGATGAAGTGTGTGTGAAATTTTTATCATTCAAGAGTGAGTGAGGAATAAAAGAGAAGGTTTTATCATTCAAAGAAGAAGTGTATGGAATTATAATATGTAGCATGAAGTAAATAAGAGGAATATAGAAGAATGAAATGAATGAATATTAATTGAAGATTTGGTTAAGTATAGTCAAAAGACATGTTGAAGAGCTATGACCATTAAAGAAATAATATATATATGAAGAGACGTATCTATTCTAAGAGATGCATCATTTCACTATGTTATGAAGATATAAAAGATAATTGCAAGTAGAAGTGAGAAGTGTGAAATGTGACGACAAATAAGAGGAAGGTGTGTGAGGTGTTGATGTTAGCATTATCGGGCTGCTTCTTCCAGATCAGCGATTGGAGGTAATTCAAATGTAGCCTAACGGCTATTTGAATTATATATTTATCTTGGCCAACATGAGGCGCATGAAGAGATACGTCTTTCACTGAATAATGTTTATATGAGGAGGCACGTTTTTTCTTTGTTAAAGCCGACATGATTAAATGAAGAGTCACCATTAATCAAGAGTCATTTTTTGTTTGTAATAGCCGACCTTGAAGTGGTGTGATTCTTCTTCAAGGCCGACTCATTTTGAATAGACACATCCCTTCCTTCATGGTGTATATATGCTCGATGAATCTTCCTTGTTTCGGCATTTTCAGTTCATTCGGTATACTTCATTCATTTAGTCATTGGTGCGAGTTCTCTATAAGGCAGATCGAGTTCATCATCTAGAGGAGATCAACATATTGTTGGCTGAGATTATCTTTATCAGATTGTCTCAACCTGTTATTATATTGCATCAGATTGGAGTGCATGTGATAGGCCTTCATATCGGCCTCTATTGTAAAGGAGACTTTATTGTGTTGATTCAAGATATAAGTGACATATTGTTGCTGGGTTTTTCTCCCTCAAGAGGAGGGTTTTCCCAGGGTATCTGCTGTGTTCTTGTGTCTGATTTTGAATTAATTTCTGTGCATTAAATCTGATCATAAAACTAACATGAGGAATAAGGGTTTATATCAGAATAACACCTGCAGATCAGCAAATGAGAAGATAAAAGGAGGATCATTAAAGAAAGGTTGAAGGCAGATTTGTAATCAGGATTCATGGCAGATTTGTAAGAAGAGTTTATGGCAGAATTATAAGAAGAATATATGCAGATGTAAAAGAGATGTATATGCAGATATAATTGAGGAGGAAAATATAAAAGGAGATCATTAAAGGTTATTTATAAAAAAGATTTATTCTCAAGAAGACAGATTTTATTGAAGAGGTTGGTGGTTCATATTGGAGAGGTTGGTGCCTCATATCAAAGAGATTGGTGTCTCTTGCTAAGTTGGTGCTCAGTTGTGGGGATTGGCGTCTCTAGTAGGTTGGTGCCTACAAATTCTACAAGTGGGGATTGGTGTCTCCAGTGGGTTGGTGCTCACAAATTGTACAAGAGGGGATTGGTGTCTCCTATAGGTTGGTGCCTACAAAGATTGTAAAAGAGATTTATATAAAAACAATATTTTGCCGTGGTTTTCTCTTGTAAGGGTTTCCATGTAAATCGTGTGTTCCTTTTGTGTTGCATAATGATTAGATCTTATGTGAATGATATTGTGCAATTGATATTATTGTGGTTGTTAGTTTGAAAAAGTAAAAGCTTGTATTTTATTGATTCATCCCGCCTCTTAGTATATTCGTGTGCTCATTACCTTTCTTGTGTGAAGCTGAAGGTTTCAATATCTTTTTAGTTGGTTGCAATATTACATTTATTATTTTTCGTATTTTACTGTTATTCCAAAATTGCAAAAAAATCACAAAAAAGAAACTAGGAAAATTAGAAAATTATAAAAATCTAGAGTGAGGCCATTACATAATTCTTAAAAAAGCAACTAGCATTTTTAACTCCTCGATGCTACGATGGAACGTAAAACCAAGAGTGATACTTTATATGAATGCTGTCATTGATCAAGTTAATCTTGTTTTAATGCTTAGATGATTGTTTGGAGTATTTCAGATAGACATGTTATTGGAGGCCTTTTTTGTTGAAAATTCAAGTTTTCAAATCACTCCTGGGTAGTGTAACGATTGGTTTCTGTTCATGAAATGTAACTAGGCTAGTCATAGCATTGGATTGACTTTTCATATAAATGATGTTGAAAATGACATCAAAATTTATTTTATGTATAAAAATAGAAAAAAAAGCACTTTGGAATAGACATACAATTGGATTTATCTCTATTTGAAATGATGTTGAAAGTGATATCAGTCTTTATTTTAGTTTCAAAATGTAGAAAAGGTAAGATACTTGCCACTTTTCTCATGCTTTATAACAAAGCATTAATTATAATTTTCTTGTACTATACATCACGAGCAATATGACTGAAACTAAACTTTTTATCCAATATCAATTGAGATAAATCAGGATTTTGCAATTTCATTAAGAAATGAGCATTTGTGGCTTTTTCAATATTATCAAGAAAACATGGATAAACAATAAATTATAACTGATTTTGATTAGTTTGAAGGTATATTTAATAATGGCTAGTTAAGGAAACATTGTTGCTATATTTCCTTTTGCCTACAGCATGAAGTAATAAGCTTTTTGTTTTTAATGAGCAGGTTGTTCCCATACCGTTATCCAAGGCATCAGCTGTGCGAAGTGAATTTATATCTGCAGGCAAGAAGTTAGGCTTTGAATTTGATGTAATCAAACCTGGTGAGTTTTCAACACTCAAATGTTTAAAGTGCCATTTAGTATTCTATCAATGTTTTATCCCTGTGTATTATTTGCGTATTAGCTATGGAGTAGGATTTTTTTGGAATTCGAGGAGTCTATGAGGGACTTTAGCAGAGCAGCATGTCTAGATAGTCTCTTATTGATTCCTAAGAGATAAAGATGACTAGATAGGAAGAAATTAAAAAACATTTTATCTATTCTGAATGGTTTATATACTTAATTAGATCTCAATGTCAAAATGACATTACTGAGTAACTACAAATGCGGCTAAAAGTTTGCAGGCCAAGCTGTGATGACATTTAAGAAAATATGGTAAAAAGCTTATATTTAAAACATGAATAAAACTTTAGAGATATATTTTACAATATTTCCACTAGGGGCGGTAACCCCAAATCTTTGCTCTAGTTTTATAAAACAAAAACTGAAAATCATTTTGGGCCATGTTGGATGTAAGAACATTTCTGTTTATATTTTTCCCAATTAAACTCCTTGTAATTAAGTTATGTTTATACTTCTAGTTTGCCAAGTCAAACCCTACCATAAGTAATGCTCCTAAGGTTCTAGCAGTATTTGTAGACTTGTTTGAGATATACGCGCATGACTCCACGTAGAGCTAGTAATGTTGGGTTGAGGGATACAAGCTCCTTTCTATTATAGTTCATGACTTCGTATTGTGATATTTGCCTTGATGCCATGGATATCATAATGCATGAGTTGTGTACGCTTAAAACACTTGACAATATTGATATATTTAAAAATGTAGTTTACTTAAGTTAAAATTCTCTTTTATACTTCATGTGATTGATGTATACTTGTGATTAGTTTATTGTGTCTTTAAATTTTATTTATTGAAGGGTGCATGATAATAGTTTTAAATCCCTAAAAATCTCTATATTTCACGGCTTTTTCAAATTTTCGAGTTTGAGTGGAGTCTGAATCTAGGTCAAAATTAGCATGCCAAGTCTACGCCAAGTTTGAGTCTTGTAACTATGCCATCAACTCTCTTAGAGGAGATCAGATTTGAAAACCAACTGTTGCATTTGCAAGGTTTTGTGGAACTATTTGACACATGTTGAATTGTATTATCTTGCCACAATTTTGATGAAGATGCCACATTGCACCTTTCATACTATATGGTGCTCTTCTAGAGGTATACTATAGGGCGTATAATAGCCATTTCATATTGTATCAATGATGTAGCAAGTCCAATTGATGGAAAGAATTCCAAGGAACATGCAACAAAGTACTTAATAAGGAATGTACTATAGAAATAATTGATGGGTGAGTGTATGGAAGGATCTTCAAAAATTTTTTGGGCATATAGTTGGGGAGATAGCGCTATAGGGAATTGTATTGCATGTGAAAACTCCATGATTGCCTGGGCAGATTGTATGGTAGAAGTGTGCAGTTTTGGCCATTGTACATTGAATGAGGCAAAGCAAATAAGGGATGCTTGTACAATGGGGAAATGAAGAATAGATGAGCATATAAGATATGATGAGCACACACTTATATTGAGAGGGGGGGAAGGGGTAGGGGTTGAATCAGTATACGACTATCGTTTACTTTTTCAAATTAACAACCACAATCACTTCAAATACACAACATCAACAAATAAGAACATAAGATTTATATGGAAACCCTTTCAAGAGAAAACCACGGAAAAATATTGCTTATATGAAATTCTCTTGCAAACTTTGTAGGCACCAACCTATTGGAGATACCAATGATCACTTACAAAATTTGTAGGCACTAACCCATTGGAGACACCAATCCCCAATTGAGCACCGACTAAGCAAGAGACACCCTTCTCTTCTTTTAGAAGGCACCAACCTCTTCTACAAAATATCATCTTTGGGATGTTGCTTCTTCAACATATGATGAACATATTTTTCTTCATAAATCTGATTAAATTTCCTTCACAAATCTGCATATATTTCCTTCATGAATCTGATTATATTTCCTTTACAAATCTGCCTATATTTCCTTCACAAGTCTGAATTTCCTTCAAATATTTCAGCTCAAGGTATGCACAAAATCAAATGATTTGCATTGTATCTCACTTGCTCAAAAACACTCATCTCATCTTCCTTAAATACCATCTAATATGCCTCTTCACAAGGGAGGCGATCCTTCACAAATCTTCAACATTCTTCATCTTTTATCTCTGCTCTAGATTTGCTCAAAATCTGCTCTTAAATCTGCTTGTAATTCTGCACTAAATCTGCTTTTAAATCTCTTTTAGAAATCTGCTTCTTTTGATTTTGGAAATCTGCTCTTCTTCTTTTCCTTAGGTTTGCTCTAAATTGGAAATGATTTTCCTTGAATTTCTTTTTTAAAAAACCTCCAGACCACTTCTATTTATATGTAATCATGTGCCTTTTCACAAACTAGGTTGGCCTCCTCAAATGGAGTCAGCCATGTATGAGAAAGGTTATTATTTTAACTTCTTTTATTCTCTCCAAAGTGGTGCTGTAGGTCGGTCTGCATTAGCATTAACATTTGCATTAATATGAGCCTTGAGGTCGGCCAGCATAATTATTTTATTTTATTTTATTCTCCAAAGTGGCGCTGCAGGTTGGCCAGCATTAGCATTAATATTAGCATTAGCATTAAGATGAGGTCTTTGTCCTGGATACCAAGGATGAGGTTGGCCACCATAAATTTAAATCTTCCTTGCAAATGTGCTAGCAAAGGTTGCCGGTTGTAAAGAACCGGACCAATTTTTTTTTGTTTTTTCACAATGTAATTACAATCAACACGCACCCATTAAGGTTAACTCTAAACCAAAACGATGCGAAAAGCAACTCTAACCAGAATGTACACCAGGATCCCGATGTGGGCAAGGCGTGAGCATTGGTCAGAAAATCTAATGCAAATGCAAACTAGAAAGGAACTCTAACCAAGAATGCATCTAGGATAGACGAGCATATGGTCAGAGGATCTAATACAAGATGAGCTGAAGTAACTCTAACCAAGGATGGTTCCGAGAGATGGCGAGCATATGGTCAGAGGGTCCCTACAACTATTAACCGAAAGTAAATAGGCGGCAAGCCAGCCTCTTCCACTTATGCAGCGGGAAGTACAATAAAGTAAATGAAAGATAAAGAGGAGAAATGCTGATAGTACTACTAATCAGCTTACAATATGTTAGAATGTTTGCAAAGGTCCAGTAATTCGAGTTCTTCAATGCTGCAATAACATATAGGACTTTCTCAATGCTTAACAAACCTCACCAAACTCAAACTCCTCACAAATCTGCATTTATATATGACTGATATAACAGACTAGTGACTGAAATGAAGTAATCAGCAACACTAGAACTCACTAAAATACTCACAACTCACTCAATACTTGCCAGAATGACATGAGACTTGATGCAAATGAAAGCTAGGATGATGCCAATGAAATCTTGACAAAGAAACAGCTGACAAATTGAAGTATTTTTTTTTCTAAACACTTGCCAGGCAGACCAAAATGATAAGGCCCTCAAGAAAGGGTGATTTGCCTTGATAAAATCATAGAGTCCATAAAAAAATCTGCAAATTTGCTTGAATGGTCGCCCTACATAGAGAAAAAGATTGATGCAATGCCCAGAACAATAATGTTTATATTTCGTGAGATATGAGCAAAACTTACAATCAGCTATGATATTCAGCAACTCCAAAATGAGACAGAAAATGCAAACTAAAACTCCAAAATGCAAGATACTCAACTGAAAATGCAAGACAAACCTATTACAAACTATCTCTCAACTAGTTGCTATCTTTCAAGCAAGAAGATGAGCCATTGCTAGGAGGTGTGCTTTCCTCGAGTCGAGTGCCTGAAGACAATTCAGTAGCATAACAGTATGGTAGACAAAAGATGAGAAATGAAGAGCAATTGCCTCCTTATATAGACTTGAGAAGGCTCTCCAGAAACTTCTAGAAGATGCGCCCTAAAAGCACATGAAAATAATTTTAATTTATTTCCCCTTCCTCCATGATAGGCGTCCATGTCAAGGAGAATTAATTCCCTTTTTAATAAAATGAAACTCTTCATCAAAGTTGGCATCCCCCTTAAGCATATCATAATTTTGGCCTTGGAATTATTTAAATTATCTCCTAATGAGATAATCACCCTTGAAGTTCCCCTTTTAAAACAACTTAAAGTTGCAATGCTAAGCCAAGGGGTTATAATATTAAAATATAACATTATAATATGACAATAACTTCTCTCCATAAAAAATGCACCAAAATGCCAGAAACATCAATAACAACTGAACCGCCAGAAGGAGAGAATCAACTGAACTGAAACCAGCCTGTCCACTGCCAAAAATAGAATTTACTAAAAATAGTAAATTCTGAAAGTTACCCGGATCGAAGTGCATGCGCCACCATTGCGAAGCTTTCTGAAAACCCAGAAAGAATCCACAATCCAAAATCCCAAACTCCAGGATGTAGCTGTCATAACTTACTAAAAATAGTAAGTCCAGAAAGGTTGCCCGACGCAGTTGCAAGTCATACCTCTGCGAAGCTCTCTGAAAACCCAGAAGGAATCCAGAATCCAAACACCCAAACTCCAACAAGCAAAACCTTGAATCTTCAAGAGAACCCACCAAACAGTCGGAAACCCCAATTTTGCCTCTAACTAGCCGACAGCACCTCGGGGATAGGCCATCAATCACTGAGAAGTGCAGTGCTAAAAATGGGGACATTACACCGGCAATTATTATCCTTTTCTCTAATTCCATTTCATCACTGCCACTTCACATAAATTGATCTTCTTCTTGAACCAATGACATTCTTCTTGGTCCAATGCTGACATCATGACATCCATGACATTTTTCTTGACATCAATGACAATAAACTTTGCCAACAATCTCCCATATGCCTTTGACATCAATGACAAATAATCCAACATGATACTCCTGGATACAATATGGAAATGGTATCCATATCCTATATGTCTAGATATGGTACGATACCACCCTATGCTATTTCCAGTTTAGGGTTATAAAAATATTTTCAAAAATTTCAAAATAAATAAAACATTACAATTGTACACAAACACGCACACACACGCACACTCATGCACACACACACAACTACAAACACAATAATATAAAATAAATATTAGAAACTAAATATACAAAAAAAATATATATAAATAAATATTTTTAGTGCTATGTGCCTTTAAAGTCTTAGTTTTATAAATAATTGTATATATGTGTATTTTTATACACACCCCCCCTCCTTCCCACTAAAGACACATATACTATAACAATGTCAATGGTAGAAACTAAATATGCAAACACCAAAACATATATCAATAAGTATTGTTTACACACAGGAATGACTTGATGTATTAATGGAGTAAACGAGAATATAACTCAAAACATACATAGCCAATACTCATGAACACATAATATACATAGAACAATGGTGCTTTCATTCATTAATGGCAATAAGTACAATATACAATCATTTGTGTTGTCTCGATACAATTGAATAAGACATATATAGTTGCCGATGATGGTTGAGAACACCAACTGTCAGGAACTACCCGTTACAACTAATCAAAATGGTTGGGAACTAAATTCCCAATAACAACTTATAACATAAAATATTTGCTGCATACATTAGAGTTTATTTATTTACTTCAATTGGCCAACTAAAACAATATTATCACTCTCGATCGACTACATCATCCCCCCCACAAAAGAATAGACGAAAGAACAACAAATGGGGATTACAGAAAGAAATGTATCAATGAGGAGGGTGAGAGGACACCCTTGGAAGTACTAATGATGTAGGGTAGTGGTTGTCGACTGTTGCAAACGCTGAAGTTTCTGATTGGCTGCCAACTACCTCTCTCATTGTTTTCACCATCTGCACGACCTCTGTGAGTTTTGCCTTTGTCCTATCTAGCTCTTTGTCCTCCTTCCGTTGGCCCTCCCTCTCAGCCATAAGTCTATCTTTCTCGATCAATTGTGCATCACGCTCTGCCAACAATCTCTCCTTCTCGGCCATTGCCTGCTCGAGAGTTGTGACTCTCGTACGCTCGGTTGCAGTCACTTGAGCCAATTGCTCCTATGACTTGCGGATTTGATTTGCTAGCTCTGCTCTGCTACTCTTTGCCTGCGCCAATGCTTTGTCCCTCGCCTCAGTAGCCTCCTCAATGGAAAGCGTCTGGCATTGCCGTCGGAGGAACACCTCCTTGTTGCTCTTCTCCATACCATGAAGTGTTGTTAGTACATGGCCATGCCTCCCAACTATAGTGGGTCAAGTTGGCTTCCAGGTGGCCAACATCTCTAGCGTCTCCACTCCTAGCCATCCATGCGAAATGAAGCACTAAAAAAATTCGCTCACACCCATGTTGCATAAAGGCCAAGATCCTCTCGGCCTCCTGTGCCACTAGAGGATCGAGCTTAGTAACTAATTGCTGCCCTATCTCCCCCACTTTGTACGTTACTCGTGCCTCCTCGATGTCCTCCTATGAGCCCACTTCTCTTGCAAGGGAGACTTCCTCTGTACTCATCTCCTCCGAAGAGGACAACTTGATGGCCTCTCGGTCATCTCTACTCGGCTCACGGTCATCTCCACTTGGCTCACGGTCATCTCCACTCGACGAAGGCGGTGATGTATCTATTTGCCTCCTCTTCGCTGGTGGTGTTGGGTGGGGTGTGTCTTCTCCTGCCGTTTGCACCCCCAAGTTTGACTAGTAGAATATGGTCGGCCATCTTGCATCTAGTTGGCCGACTAGCTGCAATCTCCCTCAGTTGTCTTTCGACACTTGTTTGTATATTGCATCCAACAATAACCCAATGGTGTGTTGCGTTATATAAAAGGCTTTGTGCCTTAAGCACAAAAACTCTTGTATTTATTTCGAGAGCAAGGTCACCAAATTGTATACTTTGCCTGTGTACAACCTCGTCATGAATGTAATCATCCACATGGCAATGTCGGATGCCTTGCTCGCAGCAGTTAGCCGACACTTAATCAAATCTAACAAGCACTTCCATTTGGCATTGGCGAGGAAGTTGATTCGTAGCCCTTTATTGTCGAGGCTCCAGATACTGTCTCTCTCCTACTGCATGAGGTTGGATCTACACACCCTTGACATTTTCCCCAAGGGTTTGGCAGTTGAGGCTCCTCGAGAGGGTATCCCAAATAACCTGGTAAACTCAGGCGATGCATAAGAAATGGTCACTTGGCAGCCTCGGTAGTTGATGATCAACTTGTGAAATATGCTAACCAAATTTTTTCGATAGATTTTCACACACAATCAACACTTCGCCAATTGAATTAGCGTTAGCATCAAAAACTGAAATCCAAGCTTGAAAGAACTCAACGCCAAGAATGCACACTCAATCCCAAGGAAGGATAGGTGTTGTCATATGGCGGAGAAACTAAAGAACAGTACTTGAAATGAAACGAACTCAATGTCAAGAATGTGCACTCAAGATCCCACTGAGGGCGAGGTGCTAACATATGACAGAGTTATTAATTGAAAACTGAAACAATAGGCGGATAACCAGCCATGGAAAATACAACTATCTAATTCATCTGCTGCAGTGGGCATCCACTGGAGAGTGGGGATTCACCACTTGAAAGTGGGTACAATGAGAGCTGCAATGTTCATTCTCCACACTGGCAGTAAACCATCCAGGGGTAATTAATATGAAATTAAACAAGTAATTGCAGCAATAACACTGGTTGGATTAGTACTACTAAATCTCAACCTTACAATTCAAGAGTCTGCAAATACGAGTATTACAATGATCAAGAATGAAGCTAAGAAGAGGAGAATGAATTACAACAATGATTTAACACTCCAAAACTGAAGTAATAGGCCAAAACAAAAAACTAATTAAGTCTGATATAAAACTGAGATTCTGGAAATTCTGATCAGCAACTGTGAAATTCAAAGAAATATTCACAACTCACTCAAAATACCTCCGATTTGCGTGAAACGAAAACCAAAGTGCTGCTGGAAGATAGGCGCCCAAAATCAGATGAAAAAACAGCAACAAAAACTCAGAATTTATTTCTTGCACGATTCCCAATGCACCATGAATGGTACGGCCTTCTTGAGGGGCGATTTGGCAAGTAAAAATCAGAAACTCCAAACTAAAATCTGCAAATTGGTAGAACGGGGCGCCTTGGGTGTAGAAACAGATAGGTAAAATACCCACAAGCAAAATAAATTTACTCCAAGAGCTGTATGCAAAAACCACCTTCAGCTGTAGATGAACTAGCAACTTCAAAATTGATAAAAATCCAACATTCTTCAACAATCGAACTCAATCTGCTAGTCTGGATGAGAAGCAGTCCCAAAACCAACTAGGTGTTATCTTTCAAACACGAAATTGGACCAATGCTAAGAGGTAAGCATTCCTCGAAGCTAAATTCATGAAGTCATTCCGACAGCATAACAATATGATAAGCATAATGGATACCAAGGCTGGAGCAAAAACCTTCACTATATAGAAGCTCACAAAACTCTTCAAATTCCTGAGAAAGCACACCAAAAGACACAAGAGTCTTTTCAAATTTCCATAAACAATTAATTCTCAAGATGGCGTCCCTTTTTGCATAATATGAACTTCACTTTATTTAAAAATATCTCCTTAAAAGTGGCGTCCACTTTTTCCCTCAAGGCATTTAAACTTTAATTAATATTTAATTCATATGAAGGCGTCCCCCTTCAAGACCACCTTTTAACACAACTTGAAGTTATTCTCCTAGGCCAAGGGGTCAACTGCAAATTATAACATTAATGCCTTTATTCACCAAAATAAAAACCTTTAGAAGCCAGACTTGAATTGCATTAAATGCTCCAACTGAAAATGAAGACCTTGAAAACTAATAATTGCATACTGCCAAAAATAGAATTTACTATAAATAGTAAACTCCCTGAAATGCCATAGAACCTCTGAACATGGAAACCCTAATTTTACCTCAAACAAGCTTACAGGCTTCTGGAATAGGTTGATGAGTGTCAGAACAGATCACTGATGAGAAAGGGATATTACAACTTGTGGCCATGTTTGTTGTAGTGTATGATCATTTGTCTCAGGTATGGTTCAAAATCCCGAGAATTGAAAAATGACAACTATGTTGCCTTGTCTACTTGTGCCTTCTCCAATCCTCATTTTAGGATGTGATCATCTTGTGTCACCATCCACCAGGAACGACATTCTATGCTGTTGAGACTTTCTCAGGTGATGTCTGCCATTACCAAATCAGCATCTCTGCCTTTCGCCATCTTGCCTATTGCTATTCGAGGACGGAGTGGTGGCAGCCTTTTCCCTTTATTGTTGCTAGCGGCTACCATAGCTCTCAAATGAACTTCTGACACTCTCGATATAAATAGACAATGTCTCCCCGAGATTGTTACAACAATTGTATTTATTCACTCCACTAATGTGCCGCTGTATTCTCCAATAGTTATCTTGCCCAACCTATACTATCCCATTGTCGATTGGTACCCTGAGTTTGTCATACCATGTAGGATTAATGGTATTGTGTTCATTACTCTCAACACACTGCAACCGTACGAAATCTCTTCCTGCAATTATTCTGTCGTATGGGTCTGATTCCAGTGACCCCATACCCTTTTCTAGAGAGCGGGTGGTTCAAACAAAGCATTGGTCAGATGCTTGTGGACTTGGGGCATTGTAATTCCCTCCACTTTTTTCTCATGAGTCTCTCCTCAACTAGTCTTTCACCTCTCGATGCGGTCTAGTCTGCCTCTGGTACAAACTGGCTTCCACCTATTCCCCAATCTTCTTCCTCCCTGGTTCAACTTTCACTTATTCTCCAATCTTTTGTAGTTGCATACCCGAGCATATTGATGTCGATTGTTTCCCTTCTCTCTTGATATGGTTTTAGTTTTGACCCGTTATTGGAGTCTGGTAATAGAGTCCTGTCTAAGTTTTCCAACTTGATCGCTCCATTCTCACCAGCTTCCTTGATTAAAGGGCCCAAGCAACCAAACTTTGAACTTTCTTGGCTTGATCTCGTTATGATTGTTATATTTCAAAACTAACTGGCTTGGTCAGAAGTTCATTCGACAAAGGTGTTTGTTGTGCCAATGCTTTCTTCTCTTTTGCATTGCCTCCATTGTCCACTGTGCCATAATTCTTCGTTCATCAAGTTTGTTGAGCTAAAATAACCACTCCTTCAGACTCTCCGTATCGCCTAGTCTATTCTTGGTGGCTATTATGGGCTTGACACCATATACTTGGCTAGCACTATCCCCTCTTGACCGTACATTAGTTGGAATGGTGTGTGCTTGGTCATCACCTTATATGTCGTATGATATGCTCGTACTACAATGGGTAGCCTTTCCTCCCAGTTAGCTTCTTCAACCCTGCACAACTTGTGAATGATGGAGACAAGTACTTTGTGGATTCGGCTTGGCCATTGGCTCTTGGGTAGTACAGACTTGATAGATTGTGGAATATTTGAAACTCCGACGTCGTCAACCGAATGATGTGGTTGACGAAATGTCCACCTTTGTCGCTAGTGATTTGTATTGGGATGCCGTATCGTGTGACTATCTGTTCATAGATAAATTTTGTCATACTAAGTGCAGTGTTGTACAACAATGCCTGGGCCTCTGCCCATTTTGTCAAGTACTCGATGGCAATGAGTATGTACCTACACCGATACAATTGGCTAACTTTTAGTGGTCCAACGAAGTCGAGTCCCCATCGTTCAAACAACTCCTGAGGTTGGGATGAGAACAATGGCATGTAGTCCCTCTTGAGAGGCTTGCCAACTCTCTAGCATGTGTCACATCCGGTCACCCACTCTCGGGCATTTGTGTGTACATTCGGCCATCACAACCTTGCCAAGAGAACCTCTCGAGTTGTGGCATC